>JAWNOR010000051.1:0-362868 GCA_035045885.1 Drosophila borealis | reverse complement strand
TTTTTGGTGATTTCTATTGGATATCTCGGGTAAATACTGTCTGATTTTGAAATGTTATACCTTTTTGAATTTGTAGGTATCCCTACTATCAATCTGCATTCAAACATTTTAAAAATCGATGGTTTAAAAAAAGTGGTTGACCAAAAACCGATTCGTTTGTAAAGTCAACCTTTTTTGATGATTTTTTGGAATATCTTGGCCAAATAATGTGCGATTTGGGAATTTTATACCATTTTGGACTCGTAAGGATCAGTACTATCGATTGGCATCAAAAAAATAAAAATCTAAATTTAGACCAAAATCAACAAAATGGCAAGGGGTTACATCACGTTTTTTTTCAAATTCGGGGTCGGTTCGAAAATCGAAACTTTTTTGGTGATTTCTATTGGATATCTCGGGTAAATACTGTCTGATTTTGAAATGTTATACCTTTTTGAATTTGTAGGTATCCCTACTATCAATCTGCATTCAAACATTTTAAAAATCGATGGTTTAAAAAAAGTGGTTGACCAAAAACCGATTCGTTTGTAAAGTCAACCTTTTTTGATGATTTTTTGGAATATCTCGGCCAAATAATGTGCGATTTGGGAATTTTATACCATTTTGGACTCGTAAGGATCAGTACTATCGATTGGCATCAAAAAAATAAAAATCTAAATTTCGACCAAAATCAACAAAATGGCAAGGGGTTACATCACGTTTTTTTTCAAATTCGGGGTCGGTTCGAAAATCGAAACTTTTTTGATGCTTTTTACTGAATATATCGGGTAAATACTGTCAGATTTTGAAATGTTATACCTTTTTGAATTCGTAGGTATCCCTACTATCAATCTGCATTCAAACATTTTAAAAATCGATGGTTTAAAAAAAGTGGTTGACCAAAAACCGATTCGTTTGTAAAGTCAACCTTTTTTGATGATTTTTTGGAATATCTCGGCCAAATAATGTGCGATTTGGGAATTTTATACCATTTTGGACTCGTAAGGATCAGTACTATCGATTGGCACAAAAAAAAATGAAAATCTAAATTTTGACCAAAATCAACAAAATGGCAAGGGGTTACATCACGTTTTTTCGCAAATTCGAGGTCGGTTCGAAAATCAAAACTTTTTTCGTGATTTCTATTGGATATCTTGGGTAAATACTGTCAGATTTTGAAAAGTTATACCTTTTTGAATTCGTAGGTATCCCTACTATCAATCTGCATTCAAACATTTTAAAAATCGATGGGTTAAAATAAGTGGTTGACCAAAAACCGATTCGTTTGTAAAGTCAACCTTTTTTGATGATTTTTTGGAATATCTCGGCCAAACAATGTGCGATTTGGGAATTTTATACCATTTTGGACTCGTAAGGATCAGTACTATCGATTGGCATCAAAAAAATGAAAATCTAAATTTTGACCAAAATCAACAAAATGGCAAGGGGTTACATCACGTTTTTTCGCAAATTCGAGGTCGGTTCGAAAATCAAAACTTGTTTGGTGATTTCTATTGGATATCTCGGATAAATACTGTCAGATTTTGAAATGTTATACCTTTTTGAATTCGTAGGGATCCCTACTATAAGTTGGCATTCAAACATTTTAAAAATCGGTGGGTTAAAATAAGTGGTTGACCAAAAACCGATTCGTTTGTAAAGTCAACCTTTTTTGATGATTTTTTGGAATATCTCGGCCAAACAATGTGCGATTTGGGAATTTTATACCATTTTGGACTCGTAAGGATCAGTACTATCGATTGGCATCAAAAAAATGAAAATCTAAATTTTGACCAAAATCAACAAAATGGCAAGGGGTTACATCACGTTTTTTCGCAAATTCGAGGTCGGTTCGAAAATCAAAACTTTTTTCGTGATTTCTATTGGATATCTTGGGTAAATACTGTCAGATTTTGAAAAGTTATACCTTTTTGAATTCGTAGGTATCCCTACTATCAATCTGCATTCAAACATTTTAAAAATCGATGGGTTAAAATAAGTGGTTGACCAAAAACCGATTCGTTTGTAAAGTCAACCTTTTTTGATGATTTTTTGGAATATCTCGGCCAAACAATGTGCGATTTGGGAATTTTATACCATTTTGGACTCGTAAGGATCAGTACTATCGATTGGCATCAAAAAAATGAAAATCTAAATTTTGACCAAAATCAACAAAATGGCAAGGGGTTACATCACGTTTTTTCGCAAATTCGAGGTCGGTTCGAAAATCAAAACTTGTTTGGTGATTTCTATTGGATATCTCGGGTAAATACTGTCTGATTTTGAAATGTTATACCTTTTTGAATTTTTAGGTATCCCTACTATCAATCTGCATTCAAACATTTTAAAAATCGATGGTTTAAAAAAAGTGGTTGACCAAAAACCGATTCGTTTGTAAAGTCAACCTTTTTTGATGATTTTTTGGAATATCTCGGCCAAATAATGTGCGATTTGGGAATTTTATACCATTTTGGACTCGTAAGGATCAGTACTATCGATTGGCATCAAAAAAATAAAAATCTAAATTTCGACCAAAATCAACAAAATGGCAAGGGGTTACATCACGTTTTTTTTCAAATTCGGGGTCGGTTCGAAAATCGAAACTTTTTTGATGCTTTTTACTGAATATCTCGGGTAAATACTGTCAGATTTTGAAAAGTTATACCTTTTTGAATTCGTAGGTACCCCTACTATCAATCTGCATTCAAACATTTTAAAAATCGATGGGTTAAAATAAGTGGTTGACCAAAAACCGATTCGTTTGTAAAGTCAACCTTTTTTGATGATTTTTTGGAATATCTCGGCCAAATAATGTGCGATTTGGGAATTTTATACCATTTTGGACTCGTAAGGATCAGTACTATCGATTGGCATCAAAAAAATAAAAATCTAAATTTCGACCAAAATCAACAAAATGGCAAGGGGTTACATCACGTTTTTTTTCAAATTCGGGGTCGGTTCGAAAATCGAAACTTTTTTGATGCTTTTTACTGAATATCTCGGGTAAATACTGTCAGATTTTGAAATGTTATACCTTTTTGAATTCGTAGGGATCCCTACTATAAGTTGGCATTCAAACATTTTAAAAATCGGTGGGTTAAAATAAGTGGTTGACCAAAAACCGATTCGTTTGTAAAGTCAACCTTTTTTGATGATTTTTTGGAATATCTCGGCCAAATAATGTGCGATTTGGGAATTTTATACCATTTTGGACTCGTAAGGATCAGTACTATCGATTGGCATCAAAAAAATGAAAATCTAAATTTTGACCAAAATCAACAAAATGGCAAGGGGTTACATCACGTTTTTTCGCAAATTCGAGGTCGGTTCGAAAATCAAAACTTTTTTCGTGATTTCTATTGGATATCTTGGGTAAATACTGTCAGATTTTGAAAAGTTATACCTTTTTGAATTCGTAGGTATCCCTACTATCAATCTGCATTCAAACCTTTTAAAAATCGATGGGTTAAAATAAGTGGTTGACCAAAAACCGATTCGTTTGTAAAGTCAACCTTTTTTGATGATTTTTGGAATATCTCGGCCAAACAATGTGCGATTTGGGAATTTTATACCATTTTGGACTCGTAAGGATCAGTACTATCGATTGGCATCAAAAAAATGAAAATCTAAATTTTGACCAAAATCAACAAAATGGCAAGGGGTTACATCACGTTTTTTCGCAAATTCGAGGTCGGTTCGAAAATCAAAACTTTTTTGGTGATTTCTATTGGATATCTCGGGTAAATACTGTCTGATTTTGAAATGTTATACCTTTTTGAATTTGTAGGTATCCCTACTATCAATCTGCATTCAAACATTTTAAAAATCGATGGTTTAAAAAAAGTGGTTGACCAAAAACCGATTCGTTTGTAAAGTTAACCTTTTTTGATGATTTTTTGAATATCTTGGCCAAATGTTCGAAAATCAAAACTTTTTTCGTGATTTCTATTGGATATCTTGGGTAAATACTGTCAGATTTTGAAAAGTTATACCTTTTTGAATTCGTAGGGATCCCTACTATCAATCTGCATTCAAACATTTTAAAAATCGATGGGTTAAAATAAGTGGTTGACCAAAAACCGATTCGTTTGTAAAGTCAACCTTTTTTGATGATTTTTTGGAATATCTCGGCCAAATAATGTGCGATTTGGGAATTTTATACCATTTTGGACTCGTAAGGATCAGTACTATCGATTGGCATCAAAAAAATGAAAATCTAAATTTTGACCAAAATCAACAAAATGGCAAGGGGTTACATCACGTTTTTTCGCAAATTCGAGGTCGGTTCGAAAATCAAAACTTTTTTGGTGATTTCTATTGGATATCTCGGGTAAATACTGTCTGATTTTGAAATGTTATACCTTTTTGAATTTGTAGGTATCCCTACTATCAATCTGCATTCAAACATTTTAAAAATCGATGGTTTAAAAAAAGTGGTTGACCAAAAACCGATTCGTTTGTAAAGTCAACATTTTTTGATGGTTTTTTGAATATCTTGGCCAAATACTGTCCGATTTGGGAATTTTATACCATTTTGGATTGGCATCAAAAAAATAAAAATCTAAATTTAGACCAAAATCAACAAAATGGCAAGGGGTTACATCACGTTTTTTCGCAAATTCGAGGTCGGTTCGAAAATCAAAACTTTTTTGGTGATTTATATTGGATATCTCGGGTAAATACTGTCTGATTTTGAAATGTTATACCTTTTTGAATTTGTAGGTATCCCTACTATCAATCTGCATTCAAACATTTTAAAAATCGATGGTTTAAAAAAAGTGGTTGACCAAAAACCGATTCGTTTGTAAAGTCAACCTTTTTTGATGATTTTTTGAATATCTTGGCCAAATGCTGTCCGATTTGGGAATTTTATACCATTTTGGACTCGTAAGGATCAGTACTATCGATTGGCATCAAAAAAATAAAAATCTAAATTTTGACCAAAATCAACAAAATGGCAAGGGGTTACATCACGTTTTTTCGCAAATTCGAGGTCGGTTCGAAAATCAAAACTTTTTTGGTGATTTATATTGGATATCTCGGGTAAATACTGTCTGATTTTGAAATGTTATACCTTTTTGAATTTGTAGGTATCCCTACTATCAATCTGCATTCAAACATTTTAAAAATCGATGGTTTAAAAAAAGTGGTTGACCAAAAACAGATTCGTTTGTAAAGTCAACCTTTTTTGATGATTTTTTGAATATCTCGGCCAAATACTGTCCGATTTGGGAATTTTATACCATTTTGGACTCGTAAGGATCAGTACTATCGATTGGCATCAAAAAAATAAAAATCTAAATTTAGACCAAAATCAACAAAATGGCAAGGGGTTACATCACGTTTTTTCGCAAATTCGAGGTCGGTTCGAAAATCAAAACTTTTTTGGTGATTTCTATTGGATATCTCGGGTAAATACTGTCTGATTTTGAAATGTTATACCTTTTTGAATTTGTAGGTATCCATACTATCAATCTGCATTCAAACATTTTAAAAATCGATGGTTTAAAAAAAGTGGTTGACCAAAAACCGATTCGTTTGTAAAGTCAACCTTTTTTGATGGTTTTTTGAATATCTTGGCCAAATACTGTCCGATTTGGGAATTTTATACCATTTTGGACTCGTAAGGATCAGTACTATCGATTGGCATCAAAAAAAATAAAAATCAAAATTTTGACCAAAATCAACAAAATGGCAAGGGGTTACATCACGTTTTTTCGCAAATTCGAGGTCGGTTCGAAAATCAAAACTTTTTTCGTGATTTCTATTGGATATCTTGGGTAAATACTGTCTGATTTTGAAATGTTATGCCTTTTTGAATTTGTAGGTATCCCTACTATCAATCTGCATTCAAACATTTTTAAAATCGATGGTTTAAAAAAAGTGGTTGACCAAAAACCGATTCGTTTGTAAAGTCAACCTTTTTTGATGGTTTTTTGAATATCTTGGCCAAATACTGTCCGATTTGGGAATTTTATACCATTTTGGACTCGTAAGGACCAGTACTATCGATTGGCATCAAAAAAATAAAAATCTAAATTTAGACCAAAATCAACAAAATGGCAAGGGGTTACATCGCGTTTTTTTTCAAATTCGGGGTCGGTTCGAAAATCGAAACTTTTTTGATGCTTTTTAATGAATATCTCTGGGAAATACTTTCAGATTTTGAAATGTTATACCTTTTTGAATTCGTAGGGATCCCTACTATAAGTTGGCATTCAAACATTTTAAAAATCGATGGGTTAAAAGTTGACCAAAAACCGATTCGTTTGTAAAGTCAACCTTTTTTGATGATTTTTTGGAATATCTCGGCCAAATAATGTGCGATTTGGGAATTTTATACCATTTTGGACTCGTAAGGATCAGTACTATCGATTGGCATCAAAAAAATAAAAATCTAAATTTTGACCAAAATCAACAAAATGGCAAGGGGTTACATCACGTTTTTTCGCAAATTCGAGGTCGGTTCGAAAATCAAAACTTTTTTGGTGATTTCTATTGGATATCTCGGGTAAATACTGTCTGATTTTGAAATGTTATACCTTTTTGAATTTGTAGGTATCCCTACTATCAATCTGCATTCAAACATTTTAAAAATCGATGGTTTAAAAAAAGTGGTTGACCAAAAACCGATTCGTTTGTAAAGTCAACCTTTTTTGATGATTTTTTGAATATCTTGGCCAAATACTGTCCGATTTGGGAATTTTATACCATTTTGGACTCGTAAGGATCAGTACTATCGACTGGCATCAAAAAAATAAAAATCTAAATTTTGACCAAAATCAACAAAATGGCAAGGGGTTACATCACGTTTTTTCGCAAATTCGAGGTCGGTTCGAAAATCAAAACTTTTTTCGTGATTTCTATTGGATATCTTGGGTAAATACTGTCAGATTTTGAAAAGTTATACCTTTTTGAATTTGTAGGGATCCCTACTATCAATCTGCATTCAAACATTTTAAAAATCGATGGTTTAAAAAAAGTGGTTGACCAAAAACCGATTCGTTTGTAAAGTCAACCTTTTTTGATGGTTTTTTTAATATCTTGGCCAAATACTGTCCGATTTGGGAATTTTATACCATTTTGGACTCGTAAGGACCAGTACTATCGATTGGCATCAAAAAAATAAAAATCTAAATTTTGACCAAAATCAACAAAATGGCAAGGGGTTACATCACGTTTTTTCGCAAATTCGAGGTCGGTTCGAAAATCAAAACTTTTTTGGTGATTTCTATTGGATATCTCGGGTAAATACTGTCCGATTTTGAAAAGTTATACCTTTTTGAATTTGTAGGGATCCCTACTATCAATCTGCATTCAAACATTTTAAAAATCGATGGTTTAAAAAAAGTGGTTGACCAAAAACCGATTCGTTTGTAAAGTCAACCTTTTTTGATGGTTTTTTGAATATCTTGGCCAAATACTGTCCGATTTGGGAATTTTATACCATTTTGGACTCGTAAGGACCAGTACTATCGATTGGCATCAAAAAAATAAAAATCTAAATTTTGACCAAAATCAACAAAATGGCAAGGGGTTACATCACGTTTTTTCGCAAATTCGAGGTCGGTTCGAAAATCAAAACTTTTTTCGTGATTTCTATTGGATATCTTGGGTAAATACTGTCAGATTTTGAAAAGTTATACCTTTTTGAATTCGTAGGGATCCCTACTATAAGTTGGCATTCAAACATTTTAAAAATCGATGGGTTAAAATAAGTGGTTGACCAAAAACCGATTCGTTTGTAAAGTCAACCTTTTTTGATGGTTTTTTGAATATCTTGGCCAAATACTGTCCGATTTGGGAATTTTATACCATTTTGGACTCGTAAGGACCAGTACTATCGATTGGCATCAAAAAAATAAAAATCTAAATTTTGACCAAAATCAACAAAATGGCAAGGGGTTACATCACGTTTTTTCGCAAATTCGAGGTCGGTTCGAAAATCAAAACTTTTTTGGTGATTTCTACTGGATATCTTGGGTAAATACTGTCAGATTTTGAAAAGTTATACCTTTTTGAATTTGTAGGGATCCCTACTATCAATCTGCATTCAAACATTTTAAAAATCGATGGTTTAAAAAAAGTGGTTGACCAAAAACCGATTCGTTTGTAAAGTCAACCTTTTTTGATGGTTTTTTGAATATCTTGGCCAAATACTGTCCGATTTGGGAATTTTATACCATTTTGGACTCGTAAGGACCAGTACTATCGATTGGCATCAAAAAAATAAAAATCTAAATTTTGACCAAAATCAACAAAATGGCAAGGGGTTACATCACGTTTTTTCGCAAATTCGAGGTCGGTTCGAAAATCAAAACTTTTTTGGTGATTTCTATTGGATATCTTGGGTAAATACTGTCAGATTTTGAAAAGTTATACCTTTTTGAATTTGTAGGGATCCCTACTATCAATCTGCATTCAAACATTTTAAAAATCGATGGTTTAAAAAAAGTGGTTGACCAAAAACCGATTCGTTTGTAAAGTCAACCTTTTTTGATGGTTTTTTTAATATCTTGGCCAAATACTGTCCGATTTGGGAATTTTATACCATTTTGGACTCGTAAGGACCAGTACTATCGATTGGCATCAAAAAAATAAAAATCCAAATTTTGACCAAAATCAACAAAATGGCAAGGGGTTACATCACGTTTTTTCGCAAATTCGAGGTCGGTTCGAAAATCAAAACTTTTTTCGTGATTTCTATTGGATATCTTGGGTAAATACTGTCAGATTTTGAAAAGTTATACCTTTTTAAATTCGTAGGTATCCCTACTATCAATCTGCATTCAAACATTTTAAAAATCGATGGTTTAAAAAAAGTGGTTGACCAAAAACAGATTCGTTTGTAAAGTCAACCTTTTTTGATGATTTTTTGGAATATCTCGGCCAAATAATGTGCGATTTGGGAATTTTATACCATTTTGGACTCGTAAGGATCAGTACTATCGATTGGCATCAAAAAAATAAAAATCTAAATTTTGACCAAAATCAACAAAATGGCAAGGGGTTACATCACGTTTTTTCGCAAATTCGAGGTCGGTTCGAAAATCAAAACTTTTTTGGTGATTTCTATTGGATATCTCGGGTAAATACTGTCTGATTTTGAAATGTTATACCTTTTTGAATTTGTAGGTATCCATACTATCAATCTGCATTCAAACATTTTAAAAATCGATGGTTTAAAAAAAGTGATTGACCAAAAACCGATTCGTTTGTAAAGTCAACCTTTTTTGATGGTTTTTTGAATATCTTGGCCAAATACTGTCCGATTTGGGAATTTTATACCATTTTGGACTCGTAAGGATCAGTACTATCGATTGGCATCAAAAAAAATAAAAATCTAAATTTAGACCAAAATCAACAAAATGGCAAGGGGTTACATCGCGTTTTTTTTCAAATTCGGGGTCGGTTCGAAAATCGAAACTTTTTTGATGCTTTTTAATGAATATCTCTGGGAAATACTTTCAGATTTTGAAATGTTATACCTTTTTGAATTCGTAGGGATCCCTACTATAAGTTGGCATTCAAACATTTTAAAAATCGATGGGTTAAATTAAGTGGTTGACCAAAAACCGATTCGTTTGTAAAGTCAACCTTTTTTGATGATTTTTTGGAATATCTCGGCCAAATAATGTGCGATTTGGGAATTTTATACCATTTTGGACTCGTAAGGATCAGTACTATCGATTGGCATAAAAAAAAATGAAAATCTAAATTTTGGCCAAAATCAACAAAATGGCAAGGGGTTACATCACGTTTTTTCGCAAATTCGAGGTCGGTTCGAAAATCAAAACTTTTTTGGTGATTTCTATTGGATATCTCGGGTAAATACTGTCTGATTTTGAAATGTTATACCTTTTTGAATTTGTAGGTATCCCTACTATCAATCTGCATTCAAACATTTTAAAAATCGATGGTTTAAAAAAAGTGGTTGACCAAAAACCGATTCGTTTGTAAAGTCAACCTTTTTTGATGATTTTTTGAATATCTTGGCCAAATACTGTCCGATTTGGGAATTTTATACCATTTTGGACTCGTAAGGATCAGTACTATCGATTGGCATCAAAAAAATAAAAATCTAAATTTTGACCAAAATCAACAAAATGGCAAGGGGTTACATCACGTTTTTTCGCAAATTCGAGGTCGGTTCGAAAATCAAAACTTTTTTCGTGATTTCTATTGGATATCTTGGGTAAATACTGTCAGATTTTGAAAAGTTATACCTTTTTGAATTTGTAGGGATCCCTACTATCAATCTGCATTCAAACATTTTAAAAATCGATGGTTTAAAAAAAGTGGTTGACCAAAAACCGATTCGTTTGTAAAGTCAACCTTTTTTGATGGTTTTTTGAATATCTTGGCCAAATACTGTCCGATTTGGGAATTTTATACCATTTTGGACTCGTAAGGACCAGTACTATCGATTGGCATCAAAAAAATAAAAATCTAAATTTTGACCAAAATCAACAAAATGGCAAGGGGTTACATCACGTTTTTTCGCAAATTCGAGGTCGGTTCGAAAATCAAAACTTTTTTGGTGATTTCTATTGGATATCTTGGGTAAATACTGTCCGATTTTAAAAATGTTATACCTTTTTGAATTTGTAGGGATCCCTACTATCAATCTGCATTCAAACATTTTAAAAATCGATGGTTTAAAAAAAGTGGTTGACCAAAAACCGATTCGTTTGTAAAGTCAACCTTTTTTGATGATTTTTTGAATATCTTGGCCAAATACTGTCCGATTTGGGAATTTTATACCATTTTGGACTCGTAAGGACCAGTACTATCGATTGGCATCAAAAAAATAAAAATCTAAATTTTGACCAAAATCAACAAAATGGCAAGGGGTTACATCACGTTTTTTCGCAAATTCGAGGTCGGTTCGAAAATCAAAACTTTTTTCGTGATTTCTATTGGATATCTTGGGTAAATACTGTCAGATTTTGAAAAGTTATACCTTTTTGAATTCGTAGGGATCCCTACTATAAGTTGGCATTCAAACATTTTAAAAATCGATGGGTTAAAATAAGTGGTTGACCAAAAACCGATTCGTTTGTAAAGTCAACCTTTTTTGATGGTTTTTTGAATATCTTGGCCAAATACTGTCCGATTTGGGAATTTTATACCATTTTGGACTCGTAAGGACCAGTACTATCGATTGGCATCAAAAAAATAAAAATCTAAATTTTGACCAAAATCAACAAAATGGCAAGGGGTTACATCACGTTTTTTCGCAAATTCGAGGTCGGTTCGAAAATCAAAACTTTTTTGGTGATTTCTACTGGATATCTTGGGTAAATACTGTCAGATTTTGAAAAGTTATACCTTTTTGAATTTGTAGGGATCCCTACTATCAATCTGCATTCAAACATTTTAAAAATCGATGGTTTAAAAAAAGTGGTTGACCAAAAACCGATTCGTTTGTAAAGTCAACCTTTTTTGATGGTTTTTTGAATATCTTGGCCAAATACTGTCCGATTTGGGAATTTTATACCATTTTGGACTCGTAAGGACCAGTACTATCGATTGGCATCAAAAAAATAAAAATCTAAATTTTGACCAAAATCAACAAAATGGCAAGGGGTTACATCACGTTTTTTCGCAAATTCGAGGTCGGTTCGAAAATCAAAACTTTTTTGGTGATTTCTATTGGATATCTTGGGTAAATACTGTCAGATTTTGAAAAGTTATACCTTTTTGAATTCGTAGGGATCCCTACTATAAGTTGGCATTCAAACATTTTAAAAATCGATGGGTTAAAATAAGTGGTTGACCAAAAACCGATTCTTTTGTAAAGTCAACCTTATTTGATGATTTTTTGGAATATCTCGGCCAAATAATGTGCGATTTGGGAATTTTATACCATTTTGGACTCGTAAGGATCAGTACTATCGATTGGCATCAAAAAAATAAAAATCTAAATTTAGACCAAAATCAACAAAATGGCAAGGGGTTACATTACGTTTTTTTTCAAATTCGGGGTCGGTTCGAAAATCGAAACTTTTTTGGTGATTTCTATTGGATATCTTGGGTAAATACTGTCCGATTTTGAAAAGTTATACCTTTTTGAATTTGTAGGGATCCCTACTATCAATCTGCATTCAAACATTTTAAAAATCGATGGTTTAAAAAAAGTGGTTGACCAAAAACCGATTCGTTTGTAAAGTCAACCTTTTTTGATGGTTTTTTGAATATCTTGGCCAAATACTGTCCGATTTGGGAATTTTATACCATTTTGGACTCGTAAGGACCAGTACTATCGATTGGCATCAAAAAAATAAAAATCTAAATTTTGACCAAAATCAACAAAATGGCAAGGGGTTACATCACGTTTTTTCGCAAATTCGAGGTCGGTTCGAAAATCAAAACTTTTTTCGTGATTTCTATTGGATATCTTGGGTAAATACTGTCAGATTTTGAAAAGTTATACCTTTTTGAATTCGTAGGGATCCCTACTATAAGTTGGCATTCAAACATTTTAAAAATCGATGGGTTAAAATAAGTGGTTGACCAAAAACCGATTCGTTTGTAAAGTCAACCTTTTTTGATGGTTTTTTGAATATCTTGGCCAAATACTGTCCGATTTGGGAATTTTATACCATTTTGGACTCGTAAGGACCAGTACTATCGATTGGCATCAAAAAAATAAAAATCTAAATTTTGACCAAAATCAACAAAATGGCAAGGGGTTACATCACGTTTTTTCGCAAATTCGAGGTCGGTTCGAAAATCAAAACTTTTTTGGTGATTTCTACTGGATATCTTGGGTAAATACTGTCAGATTTTGAAAAGTTATACCTTTTTGAATTTGTAGGGATCCCTACTATCAATCTGCATTCAAACATTTTAAAAATCGATGGTTTAAAAAAAGTGGTTGACCAAAAACCGATTCGTTTGTAAAGTCAACCTTTTTTGATGGTTTTTTGAATATCTTGGCCAAATACTGTCCGATTTGGGAATTTTATACCATTTTGGACTCGTAAGGACCAGTACTATCGATTGGCATCAAAAAAATAAAAATCTAAATTTTGACCAAAATCAACAAAATGGCAAGGGGTTACATCACGTTTTTTCGCAAATTCGAGGTCGGTTCGAAAATCAAAACTTTTTTGGTGATTTCTATTGGATATCTTGGGTAAATACTGTCAGATTTTGAAAAGTTATACCTTTTTGAATTCGTAGGGATCCCTACTATAAGTTGGCATTCAAACATTTTAAAAATCGATGGGTTAAAATAAGTGGTTGACCAAAAACCGATTCTTTTGTAAAGTCAACCTTATTTGATGATTTTTTGGAATATCTCGGCCAAATAATGTGCGATTTGGGAATTTTATACCATTTTGGACTCGTAAGGATCAGTACTATCGATTGGCATCAAAAAAATAAAAATCTAAATTTAGACCAAAATCAACAAAATGGCAAGGGGTTACATTACGTTTTTTTTCAAATTCGGGGTCGGTTCGAAAATCGAAACTTTTTTGATGCTTTTTAATGAATATCTCGGGTAAATACTGTCTGATTTTGAAATGTTATACCTTTTTGAATTCGTAGGGATCCCTACTATAAGTTGGCATTCAAACATTTTAAAAATCGATGGGTTAAAATAAGTGGTTGACCAAAAACCGATTCTTTTGTAAAGTCAACCTTATTTGATGATTTTTTGGAATATCTCGGCCAAATAATGTGCGATTTGGGAATTTTATACCATTTTGGACTCGTAAGGATCAGTACTATCGATTGGCATCAAAAAAATAAAAATCTAAATTTAGACCAAAATCAACAAAATGGCAAGGGGTTACATTACGTTTTTTTTCAAATTCGGGGTCGGTTCGAAAATCGAAACTTTTTTGATGCTTTTTAATGAATATCTCGGGTAAATACTGTCTGATTTTGAAATGTTATACCTTTTTGAATTTGTAGGGATCCCTACTATCAATTTGCATTCAAACATTTTAAAAATCGATGGTTTAAAAAAAGATGGTTGACCAAAAACCGATTCGTTTGTAAAGTCAACCTTTTTTGATGGTTTTTTGAATATCTTGGCCAAATACTGTCCGATTTGGGAATTTTATACCATTTTGGACTCGTAAGGACCAGTACTATCGATTGGCATCAAAAAAATGAAAATCTAAATTTAGACCAAAATCAACAAAATGGCAAGGGGTTACATCACGTTTTTTCGCAAATTCGAGGTCGGTTCGAAAATCAAAACTTTTTTGGTGATTTCTATTGGATATCTAGGGTAAATACTGTCAGATTTTGAAAAGTTATACTTTTTTGAATTTGTAGGGATCGCTACTATCAATCTGCATTCAAACATTTTAAAAATCGATGGTTTAAAAAAAGTGGTTGACCAAAAACCGATTCGTTTGTAAAGTCAACCTTTTTTGATGGTTTTTTGAATATCTTGGCCAAATACTGTCCGATTTGGGAATTTTATACCATTTTGGACTCGTAAGGACCTGTACTATCGATTGGCATCAAAAAAATAAAAATCTAAATTTTGACCAAAATCAACAAAATGGCAAGGGGTTACATCACGTTTTTTTTCAAATTCGGGGTCGGTTCGAAAATCGAAACTTTTTTGATGCTTTTTAATGAATATCTCGGGTAAATACTGTCAGATTTTGAAATGTTATACCTTTTTGAATTTGTAGGGATCCATACTATAAGATCAGTACTATCGATTGGCATCAAAAAAATAAAAATCTAAATTTTGACCAAAATCAACAAAATGGCAAGGGGTTACATCACGTAAATACTGTCTGATTTTGAAATGTTATACCTTTTTGAATTTGTAGGGATCCCTACTATCAATCTGCATTCAAACATTTTAAAAATCGATGGTTTAAAAAAAGTGGTTGACCAAAAACCGATTCGTTTGTAAAGTCAACCTTTTTTGATGATTTTTTGGATAACATGGCCAAATACTGTCCGACTTGGGAATTTTATACCATTTTGGACTCGTAAGGATCAGTACTATCGATTGGCATCAAAAAAATAAAAATCTAAATTTTGACCAAAATCAACAAAATGGCAAGGGGTTACATCACGTTTTTTCGCAAATTCGAGGTCGGTTCGAAAATCAAAACTTTTTTGGTGATTTCTATTGGATATCTCGGGTAAATACTGTCTGATTTTGAAATGTTATACCTTTTTGAATTTGTAGGGATCCCTACTATCAATCTGCATTCAAACATTTTAAAAATCGATGGTTTAAAAAAAGTGGTTGACCAAAAACCGATTCGTTTGTAAAGTCAACCTTTTTTGATGATTTTTTGAATATCTTGGCCAAATACTGTCCGATTTGGGAAATTTTATACCATTTTGGACTCTTAAGGACCAGTACTATCGATTGGCATCAAAAAAATAAAAATCTAAATTTTGACCAAAATCAACAAAATGGCAAGGGGTTACATCACGTTTTTTTTGGCAAATTCGAGGTCGGTTCGAAAATCAAAACTTTTTTGGTGATTTCTATTGGATATCTCGGGTAAATACTGTCTGATTTTGAAATGTTATACCTTTTTGAATTTGTAGGGATCCCTACTATCAATCTGCATTCAAACATTTTAAAAATCGATGGTTTAAAAAAAGTGGTTGACCAAAAACCGATTCGTTTGTAAAGTCAACCGTTTTTGATGATTTTTGGAATATCTTGGCCAAATACTGTCCGATTTGGGAATTTTATACCATTTTGGACTCATAAGGATCAATACTATCGATTGGCATCAAAAAAATAAAAATCTAAATTTTGACCAAAATCAACAAAATGGCAAGGGGTTACATCACGTTTTTTTTTTGGCAAATTCGAGGTCGGTTCGAAAATCAAAACTTTTTTGGTGATTTCTATTGGATATCTCGGGTAAATACTGTCTGATTTTGAAATGTTATACCTTTTTGAATTTGTAGGGATCCCTACTATCAATCTGCATTCAAACATTTTAAAAATCGATGGTTTAAAAAAAGTGGTTGACCAAAAACCGATTCGTTTGTAAAGTCAACCTTTTTTGATGATTTTTTGAATATCTTGGCCAAATACTGTCCGATTTGGGAAATTTTATACCATTTTGGACTCGTAAGGACCAGTACTATCGATTGGCATCAAAAAAATAAAAATCTAAATTTTGACCAAAATCAACAAAATGGCAAGGGGTTACATCACGTTTTTTCGCAAATTCGAGGTCGGTTCGAAAATCAAAACTTTTTTGGTGATTTCTATTGGATATCTCGGGTAAATACTGTCTGATTTTGAAATGTTATACCTTTTTGAATTTGTAGGGATCCCTACTATCAATCTGCATTCAAACATTTTAAAAATCGATGGTTTAAAAAAAGTGGTTGACCAAAAACCGATTCGTTTGTAAAGTCAACCTTTTTTGATGATTTTTGGAATATCTTGGCCAAATACTGTCCGAATTGGGAATTTTTCTACCATTTTGGACTCGTAAGGACCAGTACTATCGATTGGCATCAAAAAAATAAAAATCTAAATTTTGACCAAAATTAACAAAATTGCAAGGGGTTACATCACGTTTTTTCGCAAATTCGAGGTCGGTTCGAAAATCAAAACTTTTTTGGTGATTTCTATTGGATATCTCGGGTAAATACTGTCTGATTTTGAAATGTTATACCTTTTTGAATTTGTAGGGATCCCTACTATCAATCTGCATTCAAACATTTTAAAAATCGATGGTTTAAAAAAAGTGGTTGACCAAAAACCGATTCGTTTGTAAAGTCAACCTTTTTTGATGATTTTTTGAATATCTTGGCCAAATACTGTCCGATTTGGGAAATTTTATACCATTTTGGACTCTTAAGGACCAGTACTATCGATTGGCATCAAAAAAATAAAAATCTAAATTTTGACCAAAATCAACAAAATGGCAAGGGGTTACATCACGTTTTTTTTGGCAAATTCGAGGTCGGTTCGAAAATCAAAACTTTTTTGGTGATTTCTATTGGATATCTCGGGTAAATACTGTCTGATTTTGAAATGTTATACCTTTTTGAATTTGTAGGGATCCCTACTATCAATCTGCATTCAAACATTTTAAAAATCGATGGTTTAAAAAAAGTGGTTGACCAAAAACCGATTCGTTTGTAAAGTCAACCTTTTTTGATGATTTTTTGAATATCTTGGCCAAATACTGTCCGATTTGGGAAATTTTATACCATTTTGGACTCGTAAGGACCAGTACTATCGATTGGCATCAAAAAAATAAAAATCTAAATTTTGACCAAAATCAACAAAATGGCAAGGGGTTACATCACGTTTTTTCGCAAATTCGAGGTCGGTTCGAAAATCAAAACTTTTTTGGTGATTTCTATTGGATATCTCGGGTAAATACTGTCTGATTTTGAAATGTTATACCTTTTTGAATTTGTAGGGATCCCTACTATCAATCTGCATTCAAACATTTTAAAAATCGATGGTTTAAAAAAAGTGGTTGACCAAAAACCGATTCGTTTGTAAAGTCAACCTTTTTTGATGATTTTTGGAATATCTTGGCCAAATACTGTCCGATTTGGGAATTTTATACCATTTTGGACTCATAAGGATCAATACTATCGATTGGCATCAATCTGCATTCAAACATTTTAAAAATCGATGGTTTAAAAAAAGTGGTTGACCAAAAACCGATTCGTTTGTAAAGTCAACCGTTTTTGATGATTTTTGGAATATCTTGGCCAAATACTGTCCGATTTGGGAATTTTATACCATTTTGGACTCATAAGGATCAATACTATCGATTGGCATCAAAAAAATAAAAATCTAAATTTTGACCAAAATCAACAAAATGGCAAGGGGTTACATCACGTTTTTTTTTGGCAAATTCGAGGTCGGTTCGAAAATCAAAACTTTTTTGGTGATTTCTATTGGATATCTCGGGTAAATACTATCTGATTTTGAAATGTTATACCTTTTTGAATTTGTAGGGATCCCTACTATCAATCTGCATTCAAACATTTTAAAAATCGATGGTTTAAAAAAAGTGGTTGACCAAAAACCGATTCGTTTGTAAAGTCAACCTTTTTTGATGATTTTGGGAATATCTTGGCCAAATACTGTCCGATTTGGGAATTTTATACCATTTTGGACTCATAAGGATCAATACTATCGATTGGCATCAAAAAAATAAAAATCTAAATTTTGACCAAAATCAACAAAATGGCAAGGGGTTACATCACGTTTTTTCGCAAATTCGAGGTCGGTTCGAAAATCAAATTTTTTTTGGTGATTTCTATTGGATATCTCGGGTAAATACTGTCTGATTTTGAAATGTTATACCTTTTTGAATTTGTAGGGATCCCTACTATCAATCTGCATTCAAACATTTTAAAAATCGATGGTTTAAAAAAAGTGGCTGACCAAAAACCGATTCGTTTGTAAAGTCAACCTTTTTTGATGATTTTTTGAATATCTTGGCCAAATACTGTCCGATTTGGGAAATTTTATACCATTTTGGACTCTTAAGGACCAGTACTATCGATTGGCATCAAAAAAATAAAAATCTAAATTTTGACCAAAATCAACAAAATGGCAAGGGGTTACATCACGTTTTTTTTGGCAAATTCGAGGTCGGTTCGAAAATCAAAACTTTTTTGGTGATTTCTATTGGATATCTCGGGTAAATACTGTCTGATTTTGAAATGTTATACCTTTTTGAATTTGTAGGGATCCCTACTATCAATCTGCATTCAAACATTTTAAAAATCGATGGTTTAAAAAAGTGGTTGACCAAAAACCGATTCGTTTGTAAAGTCAACCGTTTTTGATGATTTTTGGAATATCTTGGCCAAATACTGTCCGATTTGGGAATTTTATACCATTTTGGACTCATAAGGATCAATACTATCGATTGGCATCAAAAAAATAAAAATCTAAATTTTGACCAAAATCAACAAAATGGCAAGGGGTTACATCACGTTTTTTTTTGGCAAATTCGAGGTCGGTTCGAAAATCAAAACTTTTTTGGTGATTTCTATTGGATATCTCGGGTAAATACTGTCTGATTTTGAAATGTTATACCTTTTTGAATTTGTAGGGATCCCTACTATCAATCTGCATTCAAACATTTTAAAAATCGATGGTTTAAAAAAGTGGTTGACCAAAAACCGATTCGTTTGTAAAGTCAACCTTTTTTGATGATTTTTTGAATATCTTGGCCAAATACTGTCCGATTTGGGAAATTTTATACCATTTTGGACTCGTAAGGACCAGTACTATCGATTGGCATCAAAAAAATAAAAATCTAAATTTTGACCAAAATCAACAAAATGGCAAGGGGTTACATCACGTTTTTTCGCAAATTCGAGGTCGGTTCGAAAATCAAAACTTTTTTGGTGATTTCTATTGGATATCTCGGGTAAATACTGTCTGATTTTGAAATGTTATACCTTTTTGAATTTGTAGGGATCCCTACTATCAATCTGCATTCAAACATTTTAAAAATCGATGGTTTAAAAAAAGTGGTTGACCAAAAACCGATTCGTTTGTAAAGTCAACCTTTTTTGATGATTTTTGGAATATCTTGGCCAAATACTGTCCGAATTGGGAATTTTATACCATTTTGGACTCATAAGGATCAATACTATCGATTGGCATCAATCTGCATTCAAACATTTTAAAAATCGATGGTTTAAAAAAAGTGGTTGACCAAAAACCGATTCGTTTGTAAAGTCAACCGTTTTTGATGATTTTTGGAATATCTTGGCCAAATGCTGTCCGATTTGGGAATTTTATACCATTTTGGACTCATAAGGATCAATACTATCGATTGGCATCAAAAAAATAAAAATCTAAATTTTGACCAAAATCAACAAAATGGCAAGGGGTTACATCACGTTTTTTTTTGGCAAATTCGAGGTCGGTTCGAAAATCAAAACTTTTTTGGTGATTTCTATTGGATATCTCGGGTAAATACTATCTGATTTTGAAATGTTATACCTTTTTGAATTTGTAGGGATCCCTACTATCAATCTGCATTCAAACATTTTAAAAATCGATGGTTTAAAAAAAGTGGTTGACCAAAAACCGATTCGTTTGTAAAGTCAACCTTTTTTGATGATTTTGGGAATATCTTGGCCAAATACTGTCCGATTTGGGAATTTTATACCATTTTGGACTCATAAGGATCAATACTATCGATTGGCATCAAAAAAATAAAAATCTAAATTTTGACCAAAATCAACAAAATGGCAAGGGGTTACATCACGTTTTTTCGCAAATTCGAGGTCGGTTCGAAAATCAAATTTTTTTTGGTGATTTCTATTGGATATCTCGGGTAAATACTGTCTGATTTTGAAATGTTATACCTTTTTGAATTTGTAGGGATCCCTACTATCAATCTGCATTCAAACATTTTAAAAATCGATGGTTTAAAAAAAGTGGCTGACCAAAAACCGATTCGTTTGTAAAGTCAACCTTTTTTGATGATTTTTGGAATATATTGGCCAAATACTGTCCGATTTGGGAATTTAATACCATTTTGGACTCGTAAGGATCAGTACTATCGATTGGCATCTAAAAAATAAAAATCTAAATTTTGACCAAAATCAACAAAATGGCAAGGGGTTACATCACGTTTTTTTTGGCAAATTCGAGGTCGGTTCGAAAATCAAAACTTTTTTGGTGATTTCTATTGGATATCTCGGGTAAATACTGTCTGATTTTGAAATGTTATACCTTTTTGAATTTGTAGGGATCCCTACTATCAATCTGCATTCAAACATTTTAAAAATCGATGGTTTAAAAAAAGTGGTTGACCAAAAACCGATTCGTTTGTAAAGTCAACCTTTTTTGATGATTTTTGGAATATCTTGGCCAAATACTGTCCGAATTGGGAATTTTATACCATTTTGGACTCATAAGGATCAATACTATCGATTGGCATCAATCTGCATTCAAACATTTTAAAAATCGATGGTTTAAAAAAAGTGGTTGACCAAAAACCGATTCGTTTGTAAAGTCAACCTTTTTTGATGATTTTTGGAATATCTTGGCCAAATACTGTCCGAATTGGGAATTTTTCTACCATTTTGGACTCGTAAGGACCAGTACTATCGATTGGCATCAAAAAAATAAAAATCTAAATTTTGACCAAAATTAACAAAATTGCAAGGGGTTACATCACGTTTTTTCGCAAATTCGAGGTCGGTTCGAAAATCAAAACTTTTTTGGTGATTTCTATTGGATATCTCGGGTAAATACTGTCTGATTTTGAAATGTTATACCTTTTTGAATTTGTAGGGATCCCTACTATCAATCTGCATTCAAACATTTTAAAAATCGATGGTTTAAAAAAAGTGGTTGACCAAAAACCGATTCGTTTGTAAAGTCAACCTTTTTTGATGATTTTTTGAATATCTTGGCCAAATACTGTCCGATTTGGGAAATTTTATACCATTTTGGACTCTTAAGGACCAGTACTATCGATTGGCATCAAAAAAATAAAAATCTAAATTTTGACCAAAATCAACAAAATGGCAAGGGGTTACATCACGTTTTTTTTGGCAAATTCGAGGTCGGTTCGAAAATCAAAACTTTTTTGGTGATTTCTATTGGATATCTCGGGTAAATACTGTCTGATTTTGAAATGTTATACCTTTTTGAATTTGTAGGGATCCCTACTATCAATCTGCATTCAAACATTTTAAAAATCGATGGTTTAAAAAAAGTGGTTGACCAAAAACCGATTCGTTTGTAAAGTCAACCTTTTTTGATGATTTTTTGAATATCTTGGCCAAATACTGTCCGATTTGGGAAATTTTATACCATTTTGGACTCGTAAGGACCAGTACTATCGATTGGCATCAAAAAAATAAAAATCTAAATTTTGACCAAAATCAACAAAATGGCAAGGGGTTACATCACGTTTTTTTCGCAAATCGAGGTCGGTTCGAAAATCAAAACTTTTTTGGTGATTTCTATTGGATATCTCGGGTAAATACTGTCTGATTTTGAAATGTTATACCTTTTTGAATTTGTAGGGATCCCTACTATCAATCTGCATTCAAACATTTTAAAAATCGATGGTTTAAAAAAAGTGGTTGACCAAAAACCGATTCGTTTGTAAAGTCAACCTTTTTTGATGATTTTTTGAATATCTTGGCCAAATACTGTCCGATTTGGGAAATTTTATACCATTTTGACTCTAAGGACATACTTATCGATTGGCATCAAAAAAATAAAAATCTAAATTTTGACCAAAATCAACAAAATGGCAAGGGGTTACATCACGTTTTTTTCGCAAATTCGAGGTCGGTTCGAAAATCAAAACTTTTTTGGTGATTTCTATTGGATATCTCGGGTAAATACTGTCTGATTTTGAAATGTTATACCTTTTTGAATTTGTAGGGATCCCTACTATCAATCTGCATTCAAACATTTTAAAAATCGATGGTTTAAAAAAAGTGGTTGACCAAAAACCGATTCGTTTGTAAAGTCAACCTTTTTTGATGATTTTTGGAATATCTTGGCCAAATACTGTCCGAATTGGGAATTTTATACCATTTTGGACTCATAAGGATCAATACTATCGATTGGCATCAATCTGCATTCAAACATTTTAAAAATCGATGGTTTAAAAAAAGTGGTTGACCAAAAACCGATTCGTTTGTAAAGTCAACCGTTTTTGATGATTTTTGGAATATCTTGGCCAAATGCTGTCCGATTTGGGAATTTTATACCATTTTGGACTCATAAGGATCAATACTATCGATTGGCATCAAAAAAATAAAAATCTAAATTTTGACCAAAATCAACAAAATGGCAAGGGGTTACATCACGTTTTTTTTTGGCAAATTCGAGGTCGGTTCGAAAATCAAAACTTTTTTGGTGATTTCTATTGGATATCTCGGGTAAATACTATCTGATTTTGAAATGTTATACCTTTTTGAATTTGTAGGGATCCCTACTATCAATCTGCATTCAAACATTTTAAAAATCGATGGTTTAAAAAAAGTGGTTGACCAAAAACCGATTCGTTTGTAAAGTCAACCTTTTTTGATGATTTTGGGAATATCTTGGCCAAATACTGTCCGATTTGGGAATTTTATACCATTTTGGACTCATAAGGATCAATACTATCGATTGGTATCAAAAAAATAAAAATCTAAATTTTGACCAAAATCAACAAAATGGCAAGGGGTTACATCACGTTTTTTCGCAAATTCGAGGTCGGTTCGAAAATCAAATTTTTTTTGGTGATTTCTATTGGATATCTCGGGTAAATACTGTCTGATTTTGAAATGTTATACCTTTTTGAATTTGTAGGGATCCCTACTATCAATCTGCATTCAAACATTTTAAAAATCGATGGTTTAAAAAAAGTGGCTGACCAAAAACCGATTCGTTTGTAAAGTCAACCTTTTTTGATGATTTTTGGAATATATTGGCCAAATACTGTCCGATTTGGGAATTTAATACCATTTTGGACTCGTAAGGATCAGTACTATCGATTGGCATCTAAAAAATAAAAATCTAAATTTTGACCAAAATCAACAAAATGGCAAGGGGTTACATCACGTTTTTTTTTGGCAAATTCGAGGTCGGTTCGAAAATCAAAACTTTTTTGGTGATTTCTATTGGATATCTCGGGTAAATACTGTCTGATTTTGAAATGTTATACCTTTTTGAATTTGTAGGGATCCCTACTATCAATCTGCATTCAAACATTTTAAAAATCGATGGTTTAAAAAAAGTGGTTGACCAAAAACCGATTCGTTTGTAAAGTCAACCTTTTTTGATGATTTTTGGAATATCTTGGCCAAATACTGTCCGAATTGGGAATTTTATACCATTTTGGACTCATAAGGATCAATACTATCGATTGGCATCAATCTGCATTCAAACATTTTAAAAATCGATGGTTTAAAAAAAGTGGTTGACCAAAAACCGATTCGTTTGTAAAGTCAACCTTTTTTGATGATTTTTGGAATATCTTGGCCAAATACTGTCCGAATTGGGAATTTTTCTACCATTTTGGACTCGTAAGGACCAGTACTATCGATTGGCATCAAAAAAATAAAAATCTAAATTTTGACCAAAATTAACAAAATTGCAAGGGGTTACATCACGTTTTTTCGCAAATTCGAGGTCGGTTCGAAAATCAAAACTTTTTTGGTGATTTCTATTGGATATCTCGGGTAAATACTGTCTGATTTTGAAATGTTATACCTTTTTGAATTTGTAGGGATCCCTACTATCAATCTGCATTCAAACATTTTAAAAATCGATGGTTTAAAAAAAGTGGTTGACCAAAAACCGATTCGTTTGTAAAGTCAACCTTTTTTGATGATTTTTTGAATATCTTGGCCAAATACTGTCCGATTTGGGAAATTTTATACCATTTTGGACTCTTAAGGACCAGTACTATCGATTGGCATCAAAAAAATAAAAATCTAAATTTTGACCAAAATCAACAAAATGGCAAGGGGTTACATCACGTTTTTTTTGGCAAATTCGAGGTCGGTTCGAAAATCAAAACTTTTTTGGTGATTTCTATTGGATATCTCGGGTAAATACTGTCTGATTTTGAAATGTTATACCTTTTTGAATTTGTAGGGATCCCTACTATCAATCTGCATTCAAACATTTTAAAAATCGATGGTTTAAAAAAAGTGGTTGACCAAAAACCGATTCGTTTGTAAAGTCAACCGTTTTTGATGATTTTTGGAATATCTTGGCCAAATACTGTCCGATTTGGGAATTTTATACCATTTTGGACTCATAAGGATCAATACTATCGATTGGCATCAAAAAAATAAAAATCTAAATTTTGACCAAAATCAACAAAATGGCAAGGGGTTACATCACGTTTTTTTTTGGCAAATTCGAGGTCGGTTCGAAAATCAAAACTTTTTTGGTGATTTCTATTGGATATCTCGGGTAAATACTGTCTGATTTTGAAATGTTATACCTTTTTGAATTTGTAGGGATCCCTACTATCAATCTGCATTCAAACATTTTAAAAATCGATGGTTTAAAAAAAGTGGTTGACCAAAAACCGATTCGTTTGTAAAGTCAACCTTTTTTGATGATTTTTTGAATATCTTGGCCAAATACTGTCCGATTTGGGAAATTTTATACCATTTTGGACTCATAAGGATCAATACTATCGATTGGCATCAATCTGCATTCAAACATTTTAAAAATCGATGGTTTAAAAAAAGTGGTTGACCAAAAACCGATTCGTTTGTAAAGTCAACCGTTTTTGATGATTTTTGGAATATCTTGGCCAAATACTGTCCGATTTGGGAATTTTATACCATTTTGGACTCATAAGGATCAATACTATCGATTGGCATCAAAAAAATAAAAATCTAAATTTTGACCAAAATCAACAAAATGGCAAGGGGTTACATCACGTTTTTTTTTGGCAAATTCGAGGTCGGTTCGAAAATCAAAACTTTTTTGGTGATTTCTATTGGATATCTCGGGTAAATACTATCTGATTTTGAAATGTTATACCTTTTTGAATTTGTAGGGATCCCTACTATCAATCTGCATTCAAACATTTTAAAAATCGATGGTTTAAAAAAGTGGTTGACCAAAAACCGATTCGTTTGTAAAGTCAACCTTTTTTGATGATTTTGGGAATATCTTGGCCAAATACTGTCCGATTTGGGAATTTTATACCATTTTGGACTCATAAGGATCAATACTATCGATTGGCATCAAAAAAATAAAAATCTAAATTTTGACCAAAATCAACAAAATGGCAAGGGGTTACATCACGTTTTTTCGCAAATTCGAGGTCGGTTCGAAAATCAAATTTTTTTTGGTGATTTCTATTGGATATCTCGGGTAAATACTGTCTGATTTTGAAATGTTATACCTTTTTGAATTTGTAGGGATCCCTACTATCAATCTGCATTCAAACATTTTAAAAATCGATGGTTTAAAAAAAGTGGCTGACCAAAAACCGATTCGTTTGTAAAGTCAACCTTTTTTGATGATTTTTTGGATAACTTGGCCAAATACTGTCCGATTTGGGAATTTTATACCATTTTGGACTCGTAAGGATCAGTACTATCGATTGGCATCAAAAAAATAAAAATCTAAATTTTAACCAAAATCAACAAAATGGCAAGGGGTTACATCACGTTTTTTCGCAAATTCGAGGTCGGTTCGAAAATCAAAACTTTTTTGGTGATTTCTATTGGATATCTCGGGTAAATACTGTCTGATTTTGAAATGTTATACCTTTTTGAATTTGTAGGGATCCCTACTATCAATCTGCATTCAAACATTTTAAAAATCGATGGTTTAAAAAAAGTGGCTGACCAAAAACTGATTCGTTTGTAAAGTCAACCTTTTTTGATGATTTTTGGAATATCTTGGCCAAATACTGTCCGATTTGGGAATTTAATACCATTTTGGGCTCGTAAGGATCAGTACTATCGATTGGCATCAAAAAAATAAAAATCTAAATTTTGACCAAAATCAACAAAATGGCAAGGGGTTACATCACGTTTTTTCGCAAATTCGAGGTCGGTTCGAAAATCAAAACTTTTTTGGTGATTTCTATTGGATATCTCGGGTAAATACTGTCTGATTTTAAAATGTTATACCTTTTTGAATTTGTAGGGATCCCTACTATCAATCTGCATTCAAACATTTTAAAAATCGATGGTTTAAAAAAAGTGGTTGACCAAAAACCGATTCGTTTGTAAAGTCAACCTTTTTTGATGATTTTTTGAATATCTTGGCCAAATACTGTCCGATTTGGGAATTTTATACCATTTTGGACTCGTAAGGATCAGTACTATCGATTGGCATCAAAAAAATAAAAATCTAAATTTTGACCAAAATCAACAAAATGGCAAGGGGTTACATCACGTTTTTTCGCAAATTCGAGGTCGGTTCGAAAATCAAATTCTTTTTGGTGATTTATATTGGATATCTCGGGTAAATACTGTCTGATTTTGAAATGTTATACCTTTTTGAATTTGTAGGGATCCCTACTATCAATCTGCATTCAAACATTTTTAAAATCGATGGTTTAAAAAAAGTGGCTGACCAAAACCGATTCGTTTGTAAAGTCAACCTTTTTTGATGATTTTTGGAATATCTTGGCCAAATACTGTCCGATTTGGGAATTTAATACCATTTTGGACTCGTAAGGATCAGTACTATCGATTGGCATCTAAAAAATAAAAATCTAAATTTTGACCAAAATCAACAAAATGGCAAGGGGTTACATCACGTTTTTTCGCAAATTCGAGGTCGGTTCGAAAATCAAAACTTTTTTGATGATTTTATTGGATATCTCGGGTAAATACTGTCTGATTTTGAAAGGTTATACCTTTTTGAATTTGTAGGTATCCCTACTATCAATTTGCATTCAAACATTTTGAAAATGGATGGTTTAAAAAAAGTGGTTGACCAAAAACCGATTCGTTTGTAAAGTCAACCTTTTTTGATGATTTTTGGAATATCTTGGCCAAATACTGTCCGATTTGGGAATTTTTCTACCATTTTGGACTCGTAAGGATCAGTACTATCGATTGCCATCAAAAAAATAAAAATCTAAATTTTGACCAAAATTAACAAAATTGCAAGGGGTTACATCACGTTTTTTCGCAAATTCGAGGTCGGTTCGAAAATCAAAACTTTTTTGATGATTTTATTGGATATCTCGGGTAAATACTGTCTGATTTTGAAGGGTTATACCTTTTTGAATTTGTAGGTATCCCTACTATCAATTTGCATTCAAACATTTTGAAAATGGATGGTTTAAAAAAAGTGGTTGACCAAAAACCGATTCGTTTGTAAAGTCAATCTTTTTTGATGATTTTTGGAATATCTTGGCAGTAAATATCGATTGGCAGTAAAAAACAAACCAAACCTTCTGAAAATCCGGTGAGATTTGACCGAGTTATGGGGGTAGGAAATTTCGATCTATATAGTATATTTCAAGGTATTATTTTCACATGAATTTTGACCAAGAATAATGTAGTCAGATTTAGATGCCAGACTGATCTAGAAGCCAGGAACAAAGACCCAAGCCACGTGAAAATCGGATTAGATTTGACCAGTTTATGGCGGTGGGAAATTTCTGTGTCTATATATGATATTTGAGGGTACCATTATTATTGCCAGATTAAGGCGCCAAATTGATCTGGAGACCATGTCATTAAGAGAGAACCAAACCCCGTGGAAATCGGATGAGATTTGACAAAGAAATAGGAGTGGGAAATTTTGACCTATGTCTATAATATAAAATAATAACGTGCATGTACATTTTATAATAATAATTCTATATCCACACGGCCTTGCCCGTCGAACGTCATTAAGTTCTTATGTAGAGCTTTGAAAATAAGTTTGAAGCAAATTGGACAAAACCTAAAACTAAGCCCAAAAAATCTTAGAAAATCAGAAGAGGAAGCTTTAGACCTGGATACAGTTTTTCTCTTGTCATAAATTTTTTTTGCACAACTATATATACCTTATATATTATTTGCATACTATATATATTTTCCACAAACGCACATTTTTAGATCTTCACTTTCTATAGTCTCAATTCGAGCGATGCTAACCTATTAACTTGACTTTTTCTTTTAAGCTGGCTCCTCACACCTCTCTCTGTCTGTAGTCCTGCCTGGCATTATGGAATCCATGAATACGGGATTGCTGCAAAATCTCGTCTTGCGAAAATCAGGGTATTACAAGCAAAAACGCTCCGCAAGCTGTCTGGTGCCCCTACGAACTTGCGATTTGAAAAGAGGCCTGGGAGTGACCAAAGTCGGGGACGTTATAAACTATATATTATATATTGTAACTAAGTATATACGCGGCTTGGAAACCATGCAAATCGTCTGGCTAGGGGCCTTCTTAAGAGACGTAACATTAGAGGAGTCCGAATGCGGAGGAGAGTGCAGAGGTTTCATCCAATCGATCTCACAGATCGGTTCATAAATCACCCTACCCTTGTACATTTTTATGTAAGACGTAAATATTCGCAAAACTTTAATTTAAGTTGTTTCCAAAATTGAAATAAAGCAAACAAAATGTAAAAAAGTAAAAAATCTCTCTTTCTGATTTCATAACTGTTGCATTATTTTGGGCGACAGACAGTATATTACGAAGGTATGCTCACACTCTCTCAAGGCATGCAACACGTTCCTTGGTGCCACGCCCAACACGCCACAGCCCCTTTTGCGCTGCAGGCGACCGCCCACAGACATGACACAATCAAGTGGCTGTCTGAGTTGCATTCGTTGACTCACTTCCGCTATATTTGGTGCGGCAAAGTAACAGGAAAATTTCATACTTCCGCAAATCTTTGTTAAAGCCGCACAATGCGCTACTCACGATGCCTTCTCGCATTTGCCACGCCCACACGCCCAGACGCCCCAGCATTTGTCGCTTGTCGCATATTCCGTGCGCGCTCAATTATACGCTGAAATGAAGCTGTTCATCCAGTTGCGCTCCCGGCCAGAGGAACCGGTTGCCCAACTGTGCGATCCAGCTCCATTCTCCGGCACGGCAATCCCCTTTCCAGCCAACCGATTTAACTGTTTGGTTTGTTGGCATTTCATTTAAGTGCAGCCCCCGAGTGCAGCATATTTTGTTGTCATTGTTTGTTCTGGTTCCGCGTTGATTATGTTTCCATCTGCGTATCTCTATCTCTCTCTCTCTATCTTTCTCTCTCTCTCTCCGGGATGCTCTCGCTTGCGAATATTTTGTGCAGCTTCAGCGCAAATGTAAATCAGTTATTGATACTCAAAATAATGAACAATTTGCATAGACTATTATCCCGGAGCACTAAGTGCCATTCGCCTTGCTCCTCCATACCTGTCCAGGGACACGCAGCTAGTTCTGATCTCTGGCAAACAATATATAAGTTTCTAAAGCAGTTGGATTTTATATCTATTTACTGTGGGTTCGTTTGACATTAGATTACAAGAAAACAGGGCATTATACACATTTCAGAAGTCGACATTGTCGATCGAGTTTGTATGCTTGTTTTAGTCTTATTATTCAGTTGAAGTTAACGTGGCACAAGTTAAGGTAACCTGCACAGTTTTATTAAAACCTTGTTAGTTTTATAATGACGTCATTACCCAATGTTTAATTAAAATAGGTATCTGTCTGTATGTGTATGCTTTGTAACACATATATTTAACATTAATGGGATCAACTTGTCTTTTAAAACTATGACACACACAAAAAATGAATGGTAAGCAAAGAAGTGTGTGGAATTCACAAAAGCCCCATCTTAGAACTTTTATCATCTTAGGTAACATAAGGTAAGTTTTATATATAAAGATACATTCCTATGCATTTCACTTTGTACAGCGACCTCAGCCGGAGCTAATCTTCATCTCATTACGAAATCCGTTTAATAATCAAGAGCATATGCGACGACTGCAACTGCAGCTGCAGCTGCAGCAAATGTGTCAACTCACAGTTGACAGCTGGACACGTGCATAGGTGAGCACGTGAACTTCGTGTCCACAAAAAGCTAAGCAACCGCAGCCGGCGAACAGCGAAAGTGTGCGAAATGTAGTGCTAAAAGTACGAAAAACTAGCGTCAGCTTTCCACGTTCCACAGCACTGTCGCTCCGTGGTCCAGCCAGAAAAAAGTTGACAAGCTATGCACAGTGCAGGCAACGAGGGTGGGATCGGGATCGGGGGCGGGGCTGGTTTTTGTATGGCTGCTTCTGTGGCATTGACTGTGACTGTAATATGCCAAACCGAAGTCCCAGCCAACAAACTGCGCTGTGAGCCATTGCATATGCACGGTGCGCACAAAAAACCATGTTGCATACTTTTTGGTGTCCGCTTCTGTGTGTGTGTGTGTCTGTGTGTGTGTGTGCGATAAAGTGAAAGCAGCGCCAGCATGAAAAACTTTAACTACTTTTTCAATTGTTTGTAAAATGCAAATGCAAATGCGGACCCATCGCCCGTTCGCCTCGTTCGCTTGGTTGTTCGCTCATGTCCTGCGCCTGTCCGTTCCGCTGGCCCCTGCCGGGCCCTGCCAACTGTCTGCCATTTTCCTTGTTGGCCATATACGTTATGCATACAATATATTTTGCTGTGTACACACGCCCCATCCCATTCCTTCGCTTCCCGCATGTGCTTTTGTTCTCTGGAACGGCCGCGCATCGACTGCAGCTTAGCAATAAGGAAAAACATAAAGAAATGATAACGCTTTTAAGCCATTCGAATGACATTATAAGTTATTTGTGGGCATCTCCTCTATATGCTTTCTGTATGAGCATATCTATGTGTGTGTGCTTTGTGTGGGCGGGGCATTTGCTTATGGCTTATTCAATTAGAAATTTATTAGTATACTTTGGGGCGGCGAACCCTTTTAACGTTTATGAATTGCGGCGACTACTCGAGCTTTGTGATGTGTGAAAAGCTCATAAAAATATGCAACAACTTGTTTCTGGCAGCCATCTACAGGAATATCTTAAGAATGCATGCAGACAGGCTATTTGCAAAAGGGCAGTGCCAAACAAATATCAGCTATTTGAATAATTACGTTAATTTGTAACTATGACAAGTCCGATGAAAACATGTCCAATTAATTTTATATAAAAAACATATATTAATAATGTTATGCAGATTTTCAAAGCTAATTATAATAAACTGATACTGCTAATGACTATCATACTTTTCAGCTAAATGTAAAAAAACGACTATTTAAAGTGCTTTTTCAACCATTTACTTTTATTTTAATTGCGTGCGAAAATGAAAATATTATATATAAAATAGCTACACTAATAAATGAAATTGCATATGTTTGCTTAAAGGTATGAAAACTATTTTGAAAAGAATTTAACTGGATTTACTAGCTGCTATCTAAATGCAACGCAACCCCATTTAAAAATTTGCACACAGTTCTTAGTCTTTATAGAGGTGGAGCTCACAACAGCAGATACCACAAGTTTCACATGAAAATATAAATATACCTAACTTCTATTGAAAGTGTGATTAAGAAATCTTTTACTTAACATATTTTCGACTCTGTTAATACTGTGTAGGAATTTAAGAACAGGTATTTTATTGGGCGCTAGCTGTTTGTTCTATTTATTCCGAACGCATACTTTTAATAAACAAAGTTTTTAGTATTCGGCGAATCCAAACTAAATAACAGAAACAAAGCAAGCTTACAATTAATATAACAAATAGACTGTGACTATCTTTTCGAAATACAATGTAAAGTACAAGTGCCAAAAACTAAAAATATTTAGCCTATGTTCCCAAAAAGAGTACATATTAAAATACCCTAAAAATAAGTATTTACCGAAGGATTTAGTCGAGCCTGATTTTGTGATATTTCTGTATTTAATCATTGTAACCAATTGAAGGGATTTCGTTATTTTTCTATTTATGTCAGCTCAATAGTCCAGTGCATCCTGACATTGCCAGCGGATGAGCCAAAGAGTCGGGCAGATTAATTTTTCACTTATTATATGCGATAAATATCTGAGCGTCATATGTCATATGAGCCTCTTCAAGGATCATTTAGCGGCATTACCTACAGCATAATTATTTGCCAAACTCTATTTAGTAGGAGTTGCGTTAGTTGTTTGCGTATTTTGTTTTACTGGACCCGCAGGCATTGTGCTGACCCCTCACCCCTGACCGCTGACCCCTAGACCACTAAACCACTCGACCCGCGCCAAACACCTTTTGCATGCAACTGCAACTGCAACTGCGACTGCAGCGGTGACTGTGGCAGCCACGTGTGTAATTAGTTTTTGGCGTGTTCTTCAGCAATTTTGAAAATTTCTTATTTAATGCGCTCGCAAGTGGCCAAGGGCTGCCAAAAGCGTTGCGCCTAATTGCAGGCAATCATATTTTGTTTGCCCAAAAATCGGACGATGCGAGAGTAGGCGGTTGGCCAGTAGTGGGAGGCATGGCCATGGGCATATGCAATCAAGCCATTGCTGTCAATGGCAGTTTCTGCACATCCTGGGCATACACACACACACACACGCACACACTGATACACCTATGTATGCATAAATAAATGTGTGGTTCCGCTGTTGTGTAAGACGCGAAGGCAAACGCAGCCGCTTAACGCTTGGACTAAGCAAATCAATCAATTTAAAAGCAATTGCCGTTAATGTGCAACGCCTGTTTGGCAGCTGTCAAAGTGTGCACAGCCACACACCTAAACATATACATATACATATGCACACAAGGAACACAGAAATATTTTATCCATGGCTTGGTTTATTAGTCAAAGTTGAAGCCACACAGCTTGAGACCAACTTGGAATTTCATCTTCGGTTCAGGCCTGTAGGTCAATGGCTGGCCCCAGTCTGGGCTGTTGATTGATGTTTTCGGATCGTGATTGCTCATCAAGGCAGCCCAAATACTAATACATACATAAGCATATAGATTTATGTAAGCAAATTATAGCCTACTTCTGCCAGCTTTGGAAAAAAGAAGCGTCTGATTGATGTTTGCTGTCAGAGCTCATAATTAGAAACGCATAACCAGGCTCCCAAATATAGGTTGTCTACTTGTGATGGGCTTTACCAATGCATGTTCGCTCGAGAATTATCTATTAGGGCACTAAACATACTCTTGCTATGTGACAGCAAATGTCAAGCGTGCAAGGAGACAGGTTTTTTACTGACTACTTGAATTGAGTGAATGTCTGGAAACTTTAGTAGGATCTGATTGCTAACAGACACATCCACTGGGTGAAAACCAAGTGACAGTTAAAGCTTCGGTCGATCAAACTCAAAGATCTACATACAAATTAATGAACACAAGTTTAATCGATTTTGACAAGTTAACCACATGGATAAAAAATGAGAATGCGGAAAACTCTTGAATGTAACTCTTGGATTTTCTGTCGATATTCAATCTCATTTAAAAACAGCTCTGAAAAATGTAAAACAAAATTCAAGAACTCAGGAATTTACGCTGATGGGTGCAAATGAGGATTTTAGGTAGTAGGAAAAGTTTTAAATTAATCCTGGGCCGGGATATAGACAGAAAACTTATATTCACAATGCTAAAAAAGCAAAGCAAAGCCAAGTTGTGTTGACAGAAAATAAAATTAACATTTGTATGAATAACAGTATACATACTACTAAGTGATTATGTATTGTTTTGGTATATGTATAGTGTGCATGAATATAGGAATGCAAGTTCTCATTTAATTAATTTAATTTAATTAATGTTTTATTGCTTTCCACTACAAAGCAAGTTAAAAAAAAGGTATTTGTAAATATCACCCTTCTATGCGATTCTCATACTTCAGTTAAGTGTTACAATTACAAGTTGTGTTAGCAGTTTTATAAACTTCATTTCCGCATACTTCCACTTTCACATTTTTTTTATAAAAGTTGGGTCCGACCTATAATAAGCTCTTTAAGTGTTAAGTTAAATATTACGGAATTTAAGGAATTTTAATTCAAATAAGGCGGTTTGATCCACGATTTTGCGTTATTCTCTTTGCTTTTCTTCGCCATCTGTGTTGCTCTCTCGAATTAAAACAAATAGTTGTCAGTAATTTTTTCAATTTCCATTTGCATTTTCGCAATAATATTTAAAAACTTTTTAGCTTTTTTTTTATTGGTTTCTGTTTATGAAACATTTTTGGCAGGCACAGTTGAAAACAAACAAAAAAACAAAGCTGTGTACAATAAAAAATTGGCGCAAACTGAAAAGTCGACGAGGCGTGCAAAAACAACTAGAACAATCATTGCGGGTCGTCGGTGGCCTTCTCCTGCTGCATGGCTGGAAAACTGTTGAAACTGTTCATTTACGAGTTTTAAACGTTTCCCCGACACACGCGCACAGGATTGTTGCTGTTGCTGTTGTTGTTATTGTTGTTGGAGCCACTCAAGTGGCATTAAACTTAAACCAACGCGCTCTCAATTTTAGTTAAGCAGCCTTTTAATCAACAAACTGTTGAGGCAGCAACGCTTCGCCGGCTACTGTGGCACCTTCGCCGAGCAACACGCCAAATTGCCAATTTTGCCATATCGGCAGTTTTGTGAGCAATCAATTTCGATGCAAATGCACTTGTACTTGACGACTAAATGAATGGGGCGAGGCTGCGGCCGGTGCAATGTGGCGTATGAGTAATGTTCAGGCAGCAGGCGGTAGCAGATTGACGCACGTTGGCAATGCCAATGCCGTCGTGGATGGGCACGAGACAAAGGCAGACAACACGCATCATCATCATTTACAAAGGACAACAACAGCAGCAACAAAAACAATAACACCAACAAGGAACATTCTGTTAGGAACTTTCCCTTTACCAGAGTGTTCGAGTATCACAGCTGCCAGTGTTGTCTATGCTGCACGACTTTGTAATGTGCTTTAATGGGCAAATGCAACGATCTACATAAGGTATTCTTGAACATATGAAAACTTTGAAAATACTATACTCAGTAATAAGACAAAAATTTAATATATTTAAATAAAAATAAAATATTACATAAAATTCCATCTTTCAATTGGGAACCCATTGAGTATGGGCTAAAGGGATTTCATGATACATACATTCTTAATCGGGAGCTGCGTGGAACGCTTCAATCTAAGAGTCTATAACGGATACAGATTTCTAATTTGAAATTTAGTGCAGATCAAGTTTATTAAACGATCCATAGTAAATGCTCTCTAATGAAGGCATACACAAGTATCTAAAAACTCCTTTTGTAAAAGAAGAAATAAATTAAATTAGTACAAAATACATTGATTGAAATACACCAAAACAACCAAGCCTTAATTCAAACGGATAATAGTCTAGCAGTAAGAAAAGTCGATCTCCCGGATAGATAAATTAAATAGGTACAACTTCAACCTAACATACTACGAAATAAGTCAAATATAATAGTAAGTTTCACTGGAAACTTTCTATTCCTGTTAATTTTAATTATAGCTAACTAAATTTACTTATTGTCTTTAGACAGAGAGTAAATAAATAAAATGTAAACAATAAATAAAAATGTAAAGTAAATAAATAAATAAATGAAAACCTTTTGTTACATTTTGTTTGCTTCATTTAAATTTTACTGTTATTATGGGAACAACTTAAATTAAATTTATATGAATATTTACAATACAACTTTTTCTACTCTTAAGTCTAACAAATGTAGAAAAAAAACTTTATATGATGAATTTGCACACATAGTATACACATAACATAATAAACACTCTTGTTTTAACTAAAATTACTAAAACTTGTTCTTTGTTTTTGCTGCAATGAGAATACAAAAAAATCAATAAAGTAGAATAGAAATAAACATTTTTTTGTTCTTCAACACTGCTAAACAATTGTTGATGTTACAATCTTTTAATCAAATTTGATTTAAAACAGATTTAAACGATAATTATACTATGTAAAAATCTATTAAATTAATTGTCGCTCTGGTTGAATTTTTGCCAATCCAGCTGAAGGGAATTTAATGTATCATTGTTATGAAACACGTTCGACTTTTGCTTTTCGACTGGCTTAACGTACATATTTTCAGCTCGTTAGGCGTTTATTTAAATGGAGCGCAAAAAAATGATGACGGCGATGATAAAAAACAAGTTGAACTGGCATCCAAGTAAATGAGTTAACCGCATGCGTTTCGTAAATTGATTTTTAACAATTAATTGTCAGTTGTTCTTGCTGGAGCTTACGCGCTTGTAACAAAAAAAAAACAAGTAAGAGGTTCTGGTCGGGAGCTCCCGACTAGGGGATACCCTGAACCCTCTTCTTCCAACAGGCGATAGGTATAAAATGAAAGATACTTGATATATATGTATATATATACTATTCTAGAAGCTACATGTCAAGTTTGGTGACTCTCTCTCATATTATTTACCGAAATTACCCAAAAAACAGGATTTCGAGATCTATTTTTATCGATTACTTGGAAACGGGGCAAGTTATTGATTATCGGAAATAAACTCGATCTACGCAGGGACTAGGAGGACCTGCAGCTAAAATTTCTTTAGCTCTTATAGGTTCTGAGATCCATATATATGGAGAGACGGACAGACAGGCGGACATGGCTAAATCGACTCGGCTATTGGTGCTGATCAAGAATATATATACTTTATGGAGTCGGAGATGCTTCCTTCTGCCTGTTACATATGTACATTTGCATACATAATACCCTTTTTAACCATTTTCAATGGGTTAGTAGAGTAAAAAAAGTGAAATGTTTGAACAAATGTTCAGTTCACATTTTTCATATTTTATGGCCCTTCAAAGTTGACCACGCACCAATGTCAACTCCCGCCCCGCCGCCGCACGGCCCACTCCCTATGCAGACATAATCATTAATCGTAAGCCGTTCGCGTTTAATTATTTTATAAGCCTATTATTTAAAAACAAAAATTAATTTTCAACCTTTGTGTACGCTTGTTTATAACGTTTGTTGCTTTGTCTGCGTCTATGTGTGCGTGTGTTGAGTTAAGTGTTTTTGTATGTGGATTGCATTAAACTCACGCACATTGATTTCATGCCTTGTGCGTTGAGTGTTGGCGTTTTAAATGCGCTTTAAGTTAATTTTTATTGTTGTCGTGATTTACCCGCGCTCATCATCATTAAACCCATGCCCATTCCATGGCCATTCCCTTTCCAAGCCACAAGCAACCCAGCCCAATACACGGCATGTGCGTGTGAGTGTTGCATTTTTATTTTAATTAAAAAGTCGCCGGCTCAAAGCGAACCAAAATGATGCAGCAGCAGCAGAATAAGGAGAAGGAGAAGCAGATGTGGGTGTGGCGCTGGCGGCGGCGGAGGAGGAGGAGGAGGAGATGGCGGCCATTGAAGTGGCCATCGCTCGATGCCAAATGTATTTATGGCTTCATTTTGTTGTTGTTTGTTCATTGCTTGTCGGTCTGTTGATTTGCCGTTCCTTTGAGCCACGTTAGTCGACTGCAAAAGTTGGCAGTGCATTTTTATGCCATCGAGTGGTTTTGGCCAGCAGCTGTTGATTATTGGCGATTATTTCTGTTCATTGCTGATCGATTAAATGTGTAATTAAAATTACTTCAGGTACATGTTCGGCTTCTTATACACAATATTTTGAGTGGCTCATGAATTGTGAATAATCTCTAATCATTCGCATTTCGGCAATGTCGCTTGCAGCTGCCCAATTTCGCTGTCCAGTACTCATATTATTATTCCTATTGTCTATGATATTTTATATATTTTTTAAATTTGATTACAATCTAATATATAATTAAGAATATTTAAGAATGCGCTAGTCAAGAATATTTAATGTTTCAAAAAGCCTAAAAAATAAAATTTGATTGATATTTGTTTATGTATTTAAGGGCATAAGCAAAAAGACAGGAACTTAAATTTAAACATGCCCCAACTATAAAATTATAATAAATTTGTAAAATACATAACTGTAAGGCGACATATCAAAGGTTAAAGGTTAGATAGAACAATAATGTTTCACATTGGCATGAGTTGCTATTATAATTGTTAATTATAATTATTATAAAAATTTTAAACGACAAGAATAAAGAAATACGGTATAGTATGCTACTATACTGTGTCTTTAAAATAGTAGTAGTAGTAGTTGTATCTAGGACATATACTATGGTTAGGGAATAAACTTCTCCGATAAGAACTTCTTTTACCCTTATAAGACATTTAATCATCTTCCTTTCAAATTATTTTTCCAGCTTTATGCGCAGAGGTCTAAATAATTTTATGCTTATCATTCGTTTGCCCTTTAGCATATTTCTCACCAGAATTTCAATTTTTTTAATCACGTTGAATATATAACATTTCGAACACAATTCCAATTCAATTTCTAGCTCATGTAATTGAGTGAGCTGAAATATCTCTTACGTTGGCAAAGAGAATGCGACTTGAGTGAGTTAAAAATGAAATAGTCTCACTCAAAAATTGCCAACATCTGTTCTCTTTTGCAAAAACTTAAAGTACTCAAGAGTATGGCAGGAATGAGCTATTTGCCATGCTCTCACTTGCCACTGATTTAGAGTAGAACCATTGAGTACTTAATGGAGTAGAACAATTGAATGTAACTCAAAGTCAAGTTTCCCAGTTATTCATATTTTCATTAGTTGAGTAAGTTAAGGCTATAATATTAGATTATCAGCTTAAAGGTAAAAGATACAAAAATATTTAAAAATTGAATCGCATGTTATTGCTTGTCATGCTTAGTCGAAGAATTTATTGACTTACTGACATGTGTATAGAATCGAAATATAGAATCAAATAATACAAAAAAAATGCAATGAACTTAACATTTTTGCTATATAAATATCATACTAAACATTTAGTATTAAATAATTTATTCGATTACATTTAATATGAACTCGCAAGCTATTCACTTTGGGAATGAGACAGACAACTGAACTCGATTGCAACCATAAATTTAGTTGGCATAAACTCTGTTTTTAGTTTGAGCTGATTTGGGTTGAGATGACACCCTTATTGAATGTAATATGATTGAATGGTCCAACTGTCATGAACATATATCAAGATCCTTTGTCAATAATATTTGCAAAGGTAAGAGCTATTATGTGTGCTTATGATTTCAATTCAAATGATTTCCTGACAGAAATACATGTGCTTCCATTTATTTCTATTTAAAAACAGAAATATACTTAATTGAGCTAAATTGCAGTATCAATGTCTCACTCAGGAAGAGAGAAAGCGTGCTGTGTGCATTTAAAGTCCAATATTAAGACTCAGTTGCAAACAATTACAAATAAAATGCTCTTAGGCAAACAAATAAAGTATTCAGAGCGTACTCGGATTGAGGAGTCAACCAATTGAGAGAAGAATTGAGAAGCCAAACTAACTCAGTTCGGCAGTGGACTGCACTCAATAGAGTCCATTGTAGGTGCCGTCGAATTCCATTGCATACTTTTCAGCGCCAGCTTGCAAATATTTCAAGCGCCGCCACATGCATGTATTGAGAAATTATTGCATATATTATTGCCCGCTCGCCCTCCTCGCACACACGCGGCCCACACAAGAACCCACAGATGCAAAAATAAAATGTTAGCAATTTGCAATGATTTATGATTTTGATAAATTTTCTTCAGGTGACTTTATTATTTTTCCTAATAATGATCTATGGCCACGCGCTGCCAGCCAACAGCGTATCAACAATATAAATGGGCACTGCGATGCGTTTGCTTTACTCTCTAGGTACAAAGGAAAACTGAAAGTTTTTTGCTTTCCACTTGACTTTACCTATGCGGCAAAGAAAAGCTATTGAAATTGTTTTCAAATGTTGATAAATAGCTGTATTTAAAAAACGGAGTCGTTTGAAAAAGTATATAGATTAGATAATAAGTATCTAGATTATCAATAATTATTATTAAAGTTGTTTAATTGTAAGTTGTCAAAGAAAATCACATATTTTACATTTTCAACGAGCAGTCAAGGCTTTAAGTATACTTGATTGTTAAATTTTAATTTTCTTTAATTTTAATGTTTATATAATTAACTCATTTTTCAATTACAATTTAAAAAGCAAGTAAACTATTCTTACTTTTGCTCAGCTAAAAATCATAGATTGTTTTTTGTCTGCTGTTTTTTTTTTTAATTACGGATCGAATTTAAACAACAATACAATTATTCTAATTAGATAAATGCAACATTTCATTGGTAGAGTTTGTAGTGTGCTTGAATGCAGCTTGTGTTTGTCCATTTGTCAATTGGACGCGAATTTCATTTCATTGGGCAGCAATCATTGCACATTTAAAGCCATCACAATTTAATAAATTGAAAAATAACAAAAGCATTTAAAGCTCATCGTGCGCATTAACAATTTACAAACAAAATTCACAAATTTATGGCAAGGCCACAATCAAAAACCAACACTACAACGAAAAAAAAACAACACAGTCTGCAAACCAGACTTGCATTTTCACACGTTACAACAACAACAACAACAACAATGAAAGCAACAAATTTGCAACAATAATAAATGCATTTTCATGTAATTGCCTTGCCCCGCTGGTTGGAATTCCAAACCCAAAAACACGCCCAAAATCAAAACTTCATTGGGGTGAAAAGTTTTGGTATGTCAGCTAAAAATGTTTTAGGGACAGCAACAACAACAAAAACTGAGTGTCAGCCACTAAAGCGCATAAATAATAAAACATTTGAGCTATGCCAGCTTCATACACATACATACACAAGCACACACATACATATATACTACTATATGCGATACACAGAGCACTAGAACAACGAAACTTGCCAAGTCAGAGCGACAAATTACTGGGAAAAATAACAAACAACGCGACAAAAAACCACAGCAAAAACAACACCGAATGCCAAGCACACAACAATCGATCAGCAACATTAGCCGAGTTGGCGTTTTTCCGCAAGTGGGCATGGTCAGCGGGCAGGGTTGCATAGAAAGAACAAGATAAAATCGAATTCTCTCGATTTAAATCAAATTAACTGCGCAGTATTCGACGGGGCCATATGCAAATCCAAAATATTGTACTAAATTTTGGCCTGACAAAAAGGCATGCGTTAGCTGCGGCTTTCGGGAGCCAAAAACGCTTTGAGCCAGAATCAGTCACGGAAATAATTCTAAAACGCACAAATTTCGACTGATAACAAAACACAGTAAGCGGGCAGAAACCCAACCAAAACCCAACTATGTGGCAATGGCGCAATGCCAGGGAACTGGAAGCCTGAACTGGGAGCAACTGGGCTTCTGGACATTTGGCATGTCAACATAATTGCCTCGAATTACTTTTAGTTTTTCGTTCTCCCATGCCGAGCAAAACAACAGCAACGGCAACTACAACAATCTGCTTGTGTATGGTGTGAGAATGTGGGCTTAAGCCAACAAATTTTACATGCAGTAAATAATTTGACAGTGCCAAAAGATTGTACATGTATTTTCTGGCCAAAGCGCTTTTCGTAAGTTTTTCAGCTCATGTTTAATTTAAACTCTAACATGCCACACAAATTTAATTAACATTTTACAACTACAAAATTTTAAGTTTTGTTACAGTGTGTGTGCTACATTCTATTTGCTGTACAGCAAATGCTTGGTGCGGAAGCCGACTTGGCATTACAAACATTCTAGCTTCCTTCTATACACAACTTCGGTGCTTATCTCTGATCTACATTGATCTACAAGACATTCTGGGCTTTAATATGGCGTACAATTGCGTGTATGTATACCGAAACGCAAAAGCTATTCTTTTGGTAGAAAGGCGGAGGTAAAAAGAAAATAAAAATTCTAAATCGATGTATATTACACGACAAAAAAATATAAAACATTTAAGTGTCTAACTCTTATAATTTTCTCAAATTCGCTATTTATTTAATATATTGAAATTATGGAATTGAAGAATATATATATTCAAATTTCAAGTCTATCACTTTTGTCGTCTCTGATATCGACGCGTTCCACAGACGAACGGACACCATTTCACTCATTTTCAACGGGCTTAGAATTAGGCAGGAATTATCAATTTTCCTTTAGATATTAAAATATTTTTTTGCCAATAATGCCAATAAGAATATGTTAGGCTGCGATGCAGTTCCATTATTTCCTGGGTGACATCGAATAATTAGCCATGAAAACCATATTGCATATAAGAATATAGTACATATGGTGGAATCATCAAAAGTACTCCGTTTGATTGAATTAACTGTTTTACTCTATCCAAATAGTTTCCATAGAAACAGACAGAATTTTTATAAGCTCCGTTATAATATATATAGTTTATCTTGTGTATCTATGTTTCCTACCATTAATTACAATAGGGTTTTAAATTGAGTTATTAAGAACATATTTTTTTCACTCAATCCAGATGTTTTCCATTGCAGATATTCCCTTAAAATATAATTTTGTTACCAACATAGCAGAAATTAAAAATTAAACAAAAGTAAACTCTGACTAAAAATAATACTAAGGATACTGATTGCCTGTATTAGAAGAATATTCTCTGATGGCTCCAAGCACCAATAAGCATAGAGTTATGGATGTTTACCTGGGGATAGGGCAATAGTACTTAACCCGTCTGTGTGTCCCAATGGGAATAAAGAGCACTGGGACCCTTTTAAGAGACTTTTGTATGCCAAAGGGACCTTATTGTTTCGAAATAGCATCGGAGAATAGAAGAGATGGATATATTGAGATGAGTTGAGAATTGTGGCTTTGATAGTTAGCTAGAAAAAATGGAAAGCGGTTGTTATGTTAATATTTTGAGCCAAAGTAGTATATACAAAACATTAAAACAAAAGCAGGCAACTTAAAAAAAAATAGAATCTAAGAAAATCATTTATACTGTAAGTGTAGTAGTATAGTCATAAATATATAATAAATATGTATTCAAAATCGAGCTTATCCAAATTTTTAAAATCTAACTGAATTGATTATTTATATGCTTGCATATGCTAAAAGCAGCCCAATACGAAACTATAGATTGATTGTTGTTCATCTTTGCCGTTAATGCACTTTAATGAACCGAATTCAATAATTGCCGGCACACAAAACTATTTAATGAAGCGTTGTCCATACGGATTGCGCTTACTTATATCACCTGCGTCACAGATCCACCGAAAGCCACCCACATTATATATATAAATACATGAGCACGTATGTATGTGTGTGTGTGTGTATGTGTGTATATTTATAAAGAGGCCTATCATGAGCAGAACAGACGCAGTTGCTGTTCGGCAAGGCTCAGCTGCGTGGACCGTGGGCTGATTAAAACTGATTTATTGCTTTAAATGCAATTTACATGCACAAAATTTGGACAGAAAGAAGAAAGGAGCAGCAGAAAACCGAATATATATCCCTATATACCTATATATATATATATCAATATGTAAATATATATTTATAAATGGGGAAATTAAATGTCAAGCATACGCAGTGTGCAACAAGGACATTTTCATAATGTAGATTATCGGCGCTAGCAACTTTTTATTGTGGTGTAGTATATTGCATTTAATTAAATAAATAACTTTGGGCTGAATGGACGTCGATTCAATTTAGTATACTATTTTAATGGATTCTCAATGCCAGGCATTAGAAGGCGGCACGCGCAGCATATTCCGATTCCGAGTTCGATTGCGAATCCGAATCTGAATAGGGGAATAGGAAAGCAGCATTTGCGGCTGGCCGCATATGTGGGCCAACTTAGTGGCAATAAGTTAAATTAGCATAAACTTAATTACCATAAAAGTGCTGGGCCGCAGTGCCAACCGGGATTGTAGCCAGATAGGGGCACGAGCTTCACACTCGCCCGGTTCGTGTGTTTGGGTCTCTGTGCTGGCATATTTCACAGCAAATCCGCAGCGCATTAAAGCGAAATACGTGGCGAAAAAATAAAAATACAAAAAAAAAAACAACATAAAAGCACAGCAAAACAATGAAACCAACCAAACACACACGGCGAACCGTGTGGTGCAGTCGAGCAGCCCGAGTCTGGGGATTGTGCCAATGAAGTAACGACCGCATGGAGCGCTGGCTAAAGGGCAAGAAGGAGTGCGCTAAGTGACTGCCGTTACACATTTAGCAGGCGGAGGGGAGGAGCGGGAGCAGAAGCAGGTTGGAGGTAACATAGTTGTAGATGGGATTGCCAGGCAATACAGCTAGAGCTCTGTGTGTGTGTGGCAAAGAGAACGCGCGTCAGGTATTTTCATATGAACAAATGCCGCTGCCACTCGTACCTGCTGCTGCTGCTTGATCCCCAGAGCGACCAACACAGCAGCACAGAGCAGCGCGACAAGATAAAAACCTGGCTCACTAAATCTGCCTCATGTGCGCCAAGGGGCCACAGAATGCACTCGCCTCGTCCAACGCGGCGTATGAGCAACGCTGCTCTTGTTGCTGCTGCTTCTGCTGCTGCTGCTGCCTCGCATAGGTTTTAGATTTGGATTTGGGCTTGGGCTTGAGTTCTGGCTTGCCTTCCGGCATATGCAAAATAATGCACACATATTTTTACTGTTGGCTGAATTCACTTAGACAAAGGTGTACGAAAACATTCCACAGCAATCTGTGCACGCATTCCGCTCTGATTTTTACGAAGGCTTTTAAATTAGTGTTTATGGCAGCTCTCTCCCTCTCTCTCCCTCTCTCTAAAAAATAAAAATGGAAAAAAGATAAACAAAATTTCTGAAGACTTGTGGGCATCGGACTGTTATGCGTATGCAAGCCAGGACTGAGTTTAAGTGATTGAGTGTGCGCCAAGGCAACTGTCAGATGGGAGTTGGACGGCATCCCGCTCGGATTTTCGGGCCACCTCCAAATGGTTGCGTGTCTATAAAATAAGTTGTATTGAGTTGTTTATTCGGTTCCCTCTTGATCAAGTTATGCGCATATGCATCTATTTAGAATGTCATACTCAACATTTTCAAGTGAGTGAACTACTCAGCCAAGTACAAAATTTCTCAAGGCGAACTTTTTGGAAATATGGAAAGGTGTCGATAGAAATAAACTTTTGAGAGTGACTGTGCGCATAGCAGAAGTCGTAAAAAGGCGTACTTAATAAAAACACGTAGGTTTAAATGCTATTGATCACTAAAAATGTATACGAATATTTTATGATAAATTAAATTAATTTGTTTTATTATGCGCCGGAATCGATCAGTACTTTCCGATCTCTACCAAGCGAAGGACTGTGAAAAAAGGGTAAAGGTATAATGTTTTGTAGCTTGAACGGTTTTTATATTGAGGGGTTTTCATAATGTTGAGGATTGAGGACAAAGCCTAATGCTGTAAGGGACATAGATGATTCCCCTCGTTGGTAAGTCGCAGCCTTTTGAGGCGCCTTTCTGTGATAGTGACAGCAAGTTCTTATTACCTGACACAGATTCTTTTTACCTGACATCGCTCTCATTATCAAAGAGTTTATTATCAATTTGTTACAGCAAAGTCCGCTTATTATAAAATCTGAATGTTCTTAGGGCTTCAGCAAAATGTTTACTTTTAATGTCGCCTTACTATGTGATTCTCATAGATTCAAGTTGAACTTACAGAATTAAATGCTTCGATTCTGTTAAGTTTTGATGTTCGAGTCAAACGATTAAATTTGAAAGACGAAAAAGGCTAGAAAGAGAGAGGGAGGCCGAGTGAAGTTCGATTGAGGAGCTTTTTAAATTAAAAACTCTATTTTCCCATTGAATTGTTAATCAAAAATACAAATAATATGTATAGAAAAGATGTGCTAACTGCTGTGCCATTCATTTGCAGCATTTAAGCAGCGAGGCATATCATTAATGTTAAGTTTTTACACAATTTTATCTGTGCTGAGCATAAAAAAGGTCAAGTTAATTTCATACAACACTTTATGTGCTGCAATTTGAAAGGCAGTTGCATTTGGCTGGCCACGGCTGTGAGGACAACAACAATGCATTTGGCGGAGCAATAAATTGAACAAGCAGCCACCTACTTTAAAAGCATTTACAGACCTGCAGACCAGCTCATTGGAGCAGACCAGCAGCACCACTCAGGCCATGAGCTGACTAAAAAGATACCGGAAATGTTACAGGAAACAAAATGACTTAATGGCCGCGATTGCCATGCCATGGCAGCATCACCGTGCAGGCTCCAGGCTCCAGGCTCCAGACTCAATGGCTGGCCATTCATTCCGAGCACTGAGGTCAGCAAAAAATACATAAAAGCATGGCCAGACCTCATTTACAGAGGACCATGGATTCATAGCTTGGCCAAAGTGGCAAGGAGCCACGACTCATATGTTCACTGCGTTTGGCAATGCAGGTAAAGGAGCCAGAAAAAGGTTTCCCATTAACAAAATCGAAAGTAACATTTTACTGTGATATAAAACAGTATACTTAATAAATATACTGCAATATATGCTCAAATCATATCAATTTAGCGTTTTAAATAAACTTCATTATCGAATTGCTCCAACCTTCAACCCTTTATACTCAAGGTCTTGCACCTATTCGTCTGTCCAAGCTATGCGAACAGTCCACAAAATGTTGCAGTTAGATTTGCTCCTCTGCTGACCAAATGATGATCTAATATTATTATATTATAATGTATAAGAGTATAAGGGTGTAAGGCTATAAGGCTATAAGGCTATAAGGGTAAGGGTATCTCCTGCTGTACCTCAGAATTTCTAAGAGATGCTAGAGATGCCCTTGCCGTAAGGGTTTGTTTAAAATCGTTGATAACTTGTCCCACTTTCAAGTAATCAATAAAAAATCTATATCGAATTCCCCTTTCTGGAGCAAATCTCCTAGGTTATGAGCTGGAGTCACCAAAGCTTTCCATGTAGCTTCTTGCATAGTGTATTTCTTAGTTTCTAATTTGATTTTTATACAGAATTCGAAGCCATTTAAAAACGAGAAAGAAGGGCTATCTTCGGCACGCCGAAGATTTAATACCCTTGCAGGCCGAACCTTTTCGGTTATCACGAATTCTAAGCACTTTGTGCTTGCTTCTGTGATCGAAAAAGATGTGATCGAAAGCGAACTTTAAAAACAAAAACGTTTTTCATACAACAACTTAATTTTCGACCGATCGTTCCTATGGCAGCTATATGATATAGTTGTCCGATCTTTATAGGATTTTGCATGTAAATGGGGAGCGTAGTAAAACTGATAAATACCGAGTTTGGTCAAGATATATTGAAAAACATAAAAATTTTCTGTACAAATACTTAATTTTCGACCGATCGTTCCTATGGCAGCTATATGATATAGTTTCCCGATCTTAATAGAATTTTGCATATATATGGGGAGCGTAGTAAAACTAATAAATACCGAGTTTGGTCAAGATATCTTGAAACACAAAAAAATTTTCCATACAAAAACTTAATTTTCGACCGATCTTTCCTATGGCAGCTATATGATATAGTTGTCCGATCTTAATAGGATTTTGCATATATATGGGGAGCGTAGTAAAACTAATAAGTACCGAGTTTGGTCAAGATATCTTGAAAAACATAAAAATTGTCCATACAAAAACTTAATTTTCGACCGATTGTTCCTATGGCAGCTATATGATATAGTTGCCCGATCCGAAAAGAATTTTGCATATATATGGGGAGCTTAGTAAAACTAATAAGTACCGAGTTTGGTTAAGATATCTTGAAAAACATAAAAATTTTCCATACAAAAACTTAATTTTCGACCGATCGTTCCTATGGCAGCTATATGATATAGTTGTCCGATCTTAATAGGATTTTGCATATATATGGGGAACGTAGTAAAACTAATAAATACCAAGTTTAGTAAAGATAACTTTATAAACAAAAATGTTTTTCATACAAGAACCTACTTTTCGACCGATCGTTCCTATGGCAGCTATATGATATAGTGGTCCGATCCAGCTGGTTTTGACATATGAGCTGCGTGCAACAGAAAGAGGGACTTCTGCAAAGTTTCATAAAGATAGCTTTAAAACTGAGAGACTAGTTCGCATAGAAACAGACAGACGGACAGACGGACAGACGGACATGGCTATATCAACTCGGCTGTTGATACTGATCAAGAATATATATACTTTATGGGGTCGGAGATGTCTCCTTCTATGCGTTACACATTTCACGACAAAATTATAATACCCTCTGCAAGGGTATAATTAGGGACTATTTATATTAATAATTAGGAGTACGAAGCCCAAAAGCGTGTGCAAGCAATTATCGCCGTTAAGAGAGAATAGTTCTGGCATTAAATGCAGTGTCAAAGGACTCTTCGATAAACCGTTAAATACCCTACTATTTATCAAAGGTTTGGTCAATGACGCCTGCAGTTAAACACACACACGCAAGCTCACACAGAGAGAGAGAGAGAAGTGGAAACGGTTGTGCATTTCTTTGTGCCAAAACATATTTCTAATTAAATTAATTAACCGAAGCGAGAATGTAGCGTATGCAAGCCAATTAGTGGAAAATGCAAATTAAATGGAAATGTCTGGCCGAGAGTGGACAACAGACCACGCGACTTGTCGCAGGCACGGGGACGCAAGGACACAACATACCCAGCAATCCAGCCACATTAAGAGTATATAGGTTCTGTTCCCCTTGTCCAATGCCTTTTGTTGCCCTTTGTCCGGCACTCGGCAATAATTGCGTTTAGACATGTAAGCTTTTGTTTTACATTTGTCCTTGCCTTGCCATGTTTTCCTATGTACTACTATGCTATCTCAGTGTGTGTGTGTGTGTGTGTCTATGTGTGTGTGTGTGACAAGCTTAATGACAGCATAATTAAACAAAACAAACAGAGGACTTATAAAATGCATATGCGACATGTTGCCCACGGCTACCTTGAAAAGCGACGTCTCGATAAATGCAGACCAGATACAATATTCTACTATGTACTAGTTAAGTCCGGAAACAATGTGAAGCAAAGTAAAAGGAGTATATTGATTTTCCTTTCCTTCCTTCTGCGAGTCATTGTCGTGCATACGCGAATCAGATTAAATACTATGATTATGTGGCTCAAATTCAATATCCCTTTCAATCTTAGAAGGCTCCTCACAAGAACGCAGAACTTATCCTAATAAATTTGAAACCTCTTAAAAGCTGTTATTGGCCTCTTTGATTTCTCGAATGTGTAGTTATTTATGCACGAAACAAGCCCCTGACATAGAAAGGGGCCCCTCCCCCCCTCCCTGGTAGACCTATCAATTGCAAAGTTCGTCTTTGTCTTTCAACCCGCATTTTGTTCACACATAAATTGGCCAAATTAAATCAATTCGGGCAGCACAAATTATAAACTTTGTCATGATACGACGACCTATCAAATATAATAAGCATTCAAATCTTTTGTTTTATTTGTCTTTTGATCGTTGTATGAAAAATACCCTCGCATTAGCTGAGCTTGGCTTTATTGCTGTACTTATTGAAGGTTACGTGCATGAACTGATTTCAATTGATTTTTTAATTAGGAATTTGTCAATTGGATTCACAAACTTCGAAAGTGACCGACTATCAGATACCCTAGCTATTACATACCCTCAGTAGCAGGTAATTATATTTCACTCTCGTGTCACTGACTACGTCTTAATTTTAATAAATATAATAAAATTTTAATAATAATAATATATATCGAATTTCCCATGAGCTCCATATCTTACGCTTACTCTTAAGCTGGTGAAGCCGTTAATTGGCGTGATTAGCCAAGCCCCCGTTGGTCTAAGCCATATAATCGTAACATTTAATCTGAGTTGGAAGTATCATATCCATTCATATGAACGGAGGGATGGCCATCGCATAAAACCAATATACTCCTTTTTATTTTAACTTGCAGTCAAGAACATTCTTCCTAATATTTTTGTAGCCGAACAGAGTATTCCGTTATCGGATACTTTGTAGGTCCTACTGAGAACAAGTCCCTAACTACGCGTAGATACTCAATTTCGGTAAACTCGGCAGATTTATCACATAAAAGCGCAACTTTGTTTTTTATTTGATGCGACATTTGCCCGCATGTGCGATGTGCATGCAATTGGACCCCTCGCCTCCCCCCCCCCCCTTAATTTCAATTACAGGCCGAACAAAGGTGGACAAATAGCCGCGACGAGTGTGTCAGCTGCTTAAATATTTGACAATAAAATTAATGCAAATAACGCGCACACACTTGTTTGCAGTGCGCTGGCCTGCGCTCGATATAAAAGCCGCGGCAATTGCAGCGCCGAGGATGCACTGGAAGCTCAGCTAACGAGATGCAGTCGATGAAGGGAACTCTGCTACTGCTTGCGCTGTGCCTAGGCGCTGGCGGCATCTGGGCCAAGCCCAGCTCCGCGATCTTTGAGGATGTATGGGACGATCTGCAGGATGGCGGCAACAGCATTATCGAAGGACTACGGGAAGCCACCAATGACGGTGCTGCTATTGGCAAGAATCTGCTGGACAGCCTGAAGAATACCAACGACAAGTTTTTGGACGATGTCAGCCAGTTGGGGGAGGATCTGTCGAATGCCGTCTCTGAGGCGTTGTCGACAGGCCTTAAGGACCTATCGCAAGACTTGGTTGGCAATATTACCGCCTTCAAGGCAGAGATCGATGCCGAAAAGAACCTCTTAAAGAGAGGTGCTCTGAAAAATGGAATAGCCGCACTAGAAGATCTCAGTTCAGTGGTTAACGAGCTCCATTCCGGAGTGTCCAATATAAGCCAGAGGCTCGGTGAAAAAGTGAACCGCCAGTTAAACGAAACACTTAACGATTTGCTGAGCTGGGCAGAGAAGCAACTGGATCGCGTGGACAACGCCACCGACGGAGTCGGTTTGCCTCAAGCAAACGAACTGATTACTCAGCTGGTCGATCGCCACGTCCAGAGTCTGATCAGCATTGTGGAGGAGCTGGAGGTTGTGAAGACCCTGTTGGAGCAGAAGTTGAACGACAAAGTCAGCGAATATGCCGGCTACGCCAAGGATCTAATTGATGCGATGAACAGTTGCCGCGGTTTAAGCATCATTCGTTGCAGGTCTCGCATTGAGGAGGCGATCGAGAATCTGAGCGATGCGCGAAACGAGCTCAAGATCCTGCTGAAGAAGGGCAACGCGCTAATCGAGGCAGGTGTCTTTGCCAGTGATTCCATAGTCGCACTTATAAGCCAGTTGGCCAAGGACAAGCTTAAGCTCGAAAAAGACCTAGAGGGAATCATCAGAGGCAATCCCGCAAGCACGACAACGAGCGCCAGTCCAACGGCATCCGATGGCGCATCCTCAACGGAATCGGACGGCGCATCCGAAGCGTCCTCCCTCTTCGGCGATATACTGTCTAGACTGGGTGATAGAAGCAGGAGTCTCCTCGAGGGCATCTTTAATGCAACGCAAAACGGCGCGGCACTGGGCAAGGACATACTAGACGGTCTCAACGATAAGAAAGCCGCGTTCTTGGCTGATATCACGCAATTGGGAAAGGATTTGTCGAGTGCAATCTCCGACGCACTGATCACTGGCCTAGCTGACCTGACGACCAACCTGCAGGGCAACATTACGGATCTTGAGGGCAAGATCAAGGGTGAAAAGAATCTCATCAAGAAAAGGGCACTAAACAACGGCCTCGCAGCGCTAAAGAAACTCAATTCGACGGCTTCCGAGCTACAATCTGCACTTTCCAACATAAACAGTAAGCTTGCCGAGGAACTGAACGACCAGGTCCAGGAAGCCATTGACGATTTGTTGGCATGGAAAATACAGCAGCTGGAACGTGTTAACAATGCAACCGGCGGAGCTGGCCTGCCGCAGGCGACCGGCATCATCAAGCTGCTAATCCAACGCCATACGCAGAATCTGTTCAGCACCCTGCGTGATTTCGAGCTCCTAAAGAGTCAGTTTGAGAAGCAGGTCACTGATAAAATCAACGAGTACACCCAAATCGCCAGGACACTCATCGACAAAATGAACCAGTGTCTGCTCGGACCCATCAGCGCCCTGCGCTGCCGAGCCAACACAGAGGGTTTGGCGAAGCAGCTGAACAATGCACAAAATGAGCTGCAGAAACTGCTGAGGCAGAGCCAGGAGCTGATCAAGGCCGGAGTGTACGCCAGTAAAAATATTGCCTCCTTGCTGGAGCAGTTGGCCAAGGACAAGCTGAAATGCGAGAAGGATCTGGACGGAATCATTGAGGACAACCCAAGCGAAAACGCAACCGAAGAATCAACAACGCAGCCCGCTGATGACACAACGGATTCCACGGAAAGTCCTACGCAGTCTGGTGAAGATACTACGAATCCTGCTGATGACACAACGCAGCCCGCTGATGACACAACGGATCCTGCTGATGACGCAACTGATGCAGCTGATGACACGACTGATGCAGCTGATAGCTCAACTAATGCAGCTGATAGCTCAACTGATGCAGCTGATAACACAACTGATGCAGCTGATGACACAACTGATGCAGCTGATAGCTCAACTAATGCAGCTGACGACACAACCCAGCCCGCTGATGACACAACGGATCCTGCTGACGACACAACCCAGCCCGCTGATGACACAACAGATCCTGCTGATAGTTCAACAGATCCCGCTGACGACACAACGCAGTCCGGGGAATAGCTATGAACATAGGCAAAACTAACAAAGAATCCGACGAACTTTAAGCACTGATGCAATTCCTTGAATCGAAGCACTTTAGCGTAATCCTGGTGGTGGGTCATTAAAATCAGCACAATAAAAAGCCTTTACTCAATGCAAAACTCAGTCGGTTTCTCTCTATGAATGCAGCGTCGCAAATTTCCTGTGCGATTCACTCGCCTCATGTGGCACGCATTCATTTCCATTTTGGTGCCCATTGCAATTATGACGCCATTCACAATTTTTCGCTGACCCAAGCACCACGTGCGCGGCCTGCTTAAGTGCATCGCTGTTCCCCGACCGGAACCTTAGCCGTGTCCATGTCTGACCATTGCCATGGCAATCGCAGAGCATTAAGTCATTTGGCTTCCTGCTACATTTCCGGTATCTCTTTTTTAGGGCCTCCTCCTCCTCCACGTTAGCCCATCCCTTGTGTGCTATATATTGAACATTGCTGGCTTTCAAATCGGGCGGCGAGAGGAACTGGTAGCTCTTGGTCTGCTTTGGCTGCAGCTTGGCAAATTTATAGGTTGCTCCTACGTTGCTCAGACTTTATCTGTTATAAATTTAATAAACAGATTTTAATAAATTTGGAACAGGTCTAAAAAATATGAGAAGTGTGTTCGGACTCTGGCTTGAAATTTGAACAGTTGAATTCAGTAGAAATTAGATAAGATATTAGACTTAATTATGTGTACTTAAAATACTTTACTTTCGAGACAGCTTTCACAATACTCTATTATTTCAGTGACAGCTTTAAAAATAAATCTTGACATAGTCTATAGATTATATACTTTGAGGAGTTCAGAAATGCTGATACAAATTCGGCGACAAATTAAAGCTGCATTTTAACACATATTTTTGTTATAATTTCAATTGACTGTTCACATAATTGTTTGCAGCTTTTTAAATGTGAATGCCCTATCAGTCATACTGTTTTCGCACCTAGGAACGGGTATACGTTAGGGTTACATTCAATTGTTTAATTGATTTTCATTGTTTTCTGTCGCTGGAACTTATTACACTGCCTAACAGCTGTTTAAATATTTGCATTTTGTGCAGCTCCACAAATATTTGAGTACAGTTATCTGACGCATTTGTATCTGTTACAAAACTATATTTAAACAATTTATTTTGTTCATATACACTACATAGTAGTTAATTTACCGTATAATCAATATGTGAAAGTGTAACGACCAGAAATGTATTTATCTGCCTATCTGACATCTATTAGGTTTTATCATAGCTTAATCCTTGATAATCAAGGTTTTTTCGTTTTTCGACGTACAAATTAAATTTTCCCAATTACATTATATATTTGTAAACTATGATATTTTCCTAAATGTTCGAAACGACTTTAGACATGTTAACGTGGTATCACATAGTCGAGCAAAATCTACATGTGCATTCTTATATATTCAGTATTTATACAAAAATAATAAACTCTTATAATTTCCCCACTCTCTGAGTTGTTACCTTTCCCCTTTTTTTAGCTGACTACTATTTGCCTACGCTACGGTTATCCGAAATGTAAACCATAATTTCATAATTGTCTTTATGGCTGTGTAGCACACAAGCTTGCAAAATATTTTTGACTAAACTAAAATTATTCTAATAGAAAGCTGTTGTGTATGCCCGTTTGTGCCCACAAAGTGTAATAATGCCCAGGACTTTTTGTAATACAAGCTTGCAACTGACTTGTTTGTATTTGTGCCCACAAATTTTGTGGCCACAAAGTGTCATAATGCGCAAGCAAAGTGTGCTAGGACTTTTTGTTATACAAGCTTACAACTGACTTCCTTGTATACCTGCTTGTATTTGTACTACAGTCAGCTTGCGCATACGAAATGTGTTATACTAGGCATTTATAAGAGCTTTGCTAAACATGTTGATAAAAGCTTACACTTGCTATACAAATGTTTTACAATACAAATAGGTTGTTGAATTAACTCTTTATATACTAGCATGCTATAAAACTGTAATAAACATTGTTTCATGATTGGATAATTTACCCCAAAAATGAGGGGTATCCATAAAAATCGCAATAGCAAACTATGTCTCCATTAAAATGCAATCTCTGCAATATCTTAATTTTGCACACAATTTTATTGACTGTAATTTATTCTCAAAACAATTCCCATATAATCGGGTGTCTTGGTACTTATCAACTACTGAGCATTATTACTAGATACTTTGTATATCATTTTATTTTTTATTTTATATATCTAGTAGACGCTTCTTATGTTTGCTGTTTGCTGTTGAAGGCAAAAACTATACAAATATGTGCGATACTTAGAAGCATTTAAAAATTCGTTAATGTTTATTGTTTAATTAATTAGTATCTCTGTCGCTTGATCGAAATACGAGTCGAGCAAGGGTCTAGCTAAGTGTAGGTTCTATCAGTTTTTTGGTGCTTAGCTCAAAAAGCTTGGGTAAATAAACGGCAAATATTTTGCAATTAATCATTTTAAAATGCATACGTACAACTAACAGTACTTGGGGATTGTATTTTATCTTTTTGGGCGCTTACACTAAACTTAGGCTAACAGTTTGACTTCAATATTAGGAATTTTTCAAATTTTGCGTAGGAATATTGAGATTCTTAGGATGACCAAAACAACAGACCAATGTTTCGTAGTTCGTAAATTTAAGCTTATTAATTAAATGAAATATCTCCGCAAATTTAAGAACAATGAGCGTTGTATTATTTTCGATGGACTCTGTGAATGGTTATTCGCCAGCTTTCGTCTCTCTCGCCCCTGATGTCGAATTGAGCAAAATGTATGGGTACAACCGCACGGATGCACAACCGAAATACTAAAACCTATTCAAAATATTCAAGCTCTGCTTTATTCGCTGCTCCACGCTCCAACCAAACCCATCCTTTCATCCACTCCTCAGTGGTATTCGACGCGCGCGATCGGCGCGCCCATTTCGTCCAGATCAAAGACGATCAGTTTGCGTTTCTTTCGCACATTCGCCGGCGGCTGCTTTTGCTTGGCTTCCGGCGTTGTCGTCCTTGCCGCCGTCTCCGCTGTGCTGCTTGCAGCCAGCGGCTTCCGTGCCTGCCCGTTGCCATTGGGCGGGCGCCTCGTTGTCGCTGCCTTCGTTGTGGCACTCGTCTGTGCCTTGACCTGCTCCTTGAGCTGCTCCTTCGATTTAAGCGCATTCAATTCACGCATTTGCTGCAGTAACTTCGGCTTCTCGTTGTGCTGCTGCTCCGTTTGGCCATTCGAGCGTCTGGACAGCGTCGGCAGCGCGGGCAGATCGCAGCGCTGGCGCAGATGCCGATAGACGGCGTCGACGCGCTGCACCAGGCGATTCACGTACTTGGTGGTGGTGCGATCCAAAATGGAGGGCGCCTTAATGCAATCGTTGCCGCCAAACTCACAAACCTGCAAAAAAGAATTAATGAAAAGAAAGCAAGATAGAGCCTAGAGACTTAGATGACCAGATGACCATCATGCAGGCACATCCTCTCTTTGTCACATCTCAGCCTTGCAGTTTTATATTAACCAAGTTGTGTATATTGTAGCCTATAGGAGCTCTATATCTTAAAAACTAAAATACACCTAATTCTGTTTTTACACGGTTTTTATTTAATGCGGTTTAAAAATAAAAACGATTTTAAACCATTTAGCACGATTCAAAACCTTTTGACCTTATATTTTGTTGTGCCAAATTTAATTTTGCGAAATATGTTCATATCACAAATTTCGGGGAATTCCCTTTTTGTAGATACAAGTAAATTTACTGGTCAGAGCAATTGTAAATATCACACATATAGGGGAATTCCCTTTTTTTCAAAAATACTTATCAGAGCAATTGAAATGTGTTAATATTCAGATCAACGCAATCAGTCGTGTTTGGTAAAGAAACTTTTTATAGGCGAATTTGGGTTTTCCAGCGTTACATTAAATTTAATTTGAACGTATTAAGATATAAGGTAAGCCAAAAAATATTTTATATTCATTCAGTTATTTATATTTTTTTCAATTGTTTTTACCTTAGAAATTGAGTAACCAATCCTTTTGTTAACAACATAGCTGTTTAACATAATTGTTTTTAGTTCTCGAACTTGTCATACATTTAATTTACATTACCTTTAAGCTTAGAATGCATATCTCTTTTTCTTAAATAACTATGCTTGAGTAAATACACATTATATATGTGATTCAATCAAAAATAAACATGAATTCTTGTTCTCAAAGAAACCGAGTTTTTCATTAATTTTAATGGGTTTTAGAGATAAGGAAGCAATCGCCTATTTTTGCATACGATCAATGCCTGTTTTTACACGGTTTTTTCTTTTTTATATATGTTTTATTTTGCGCTAGAAGCGATCAGTTCCTTCTGATCTCTACCAAAAGAAATGACTAAGGGAAGGTTGTTTAGTTACTAATATGCAACTTATATGAAACGCTTTTTTCTAGAACCAATCTATTGAGTAAAAACAGAATTAGGTGTAGTTTATCCGATTCGGATGGACGAATGTGTTAAGACAGACGAACAAACATAACATAACCATAAATATGGTCTCGAAAATAAAAACTTTATGGGACTCGAAACGTCTCCCTCTAAAAGTTATTTTTTTTATGAATTTATTCGAAAATTTCCTTAATCTCAGCTAAATAATTTAAATTGTTGAATTTAGAACCTTGACTCACCCTATAATGCTGCAATATAGCCTCCTTTGGCGGCACATTGAGCGATCCCATGCCCGGCGAAAACTCCCAGACAAAGTGATTGCCCGCCTCAACCACCGCCTCCGGCTTGCAAATATATTTGGAGCGCTGCTTCTGTGGATGCAGCTTGTAGCGTCTGTTGAATGAATGAACAGAGAGAAGCTGAGACACCTTCTTGTCAATAGAGGCGTGGCCGACTCACCTGCGCGTCTTGCGCTGCGTTACCAAGGAGGCGCGCACACTGCCCAGCTGATCACTGCCGCCCGCAATGCCCGAGCTGGCCAGGGGATCGTCTGCGAACTGGAGATAGTAGAAAGCATTCTGGAATGAGTACGCACCGGTGTTGCGATTGCGGAACCGCTGATTGAGGGAGCTGTCAAAAGATGTGTATAAAAGAGTTCATCTAGAGTATTCCCACTTCGAGTTTAGCCTCACCTCAACAAGTCGTTGAGCGTGTCCGTGTAGCGCGGCACGATGAACTCGTCTAGATCGACCAGCGCCAGATACTTGTACCGATACATTGTCCGGTAGAGGCAATCGTTGAGCGCCGCAAAGAGGCCCTCGGTGCGTATTTCCTTTTGGGAGCGCATGCGCAGATTCCACGGCAGAATGCTGACCGTGGGCCGCTGATAGTGCAGCGACTTGAGGACGCGCGGAGTGGCATTGGTGGCCGCCTCCGCCGGCTGCAGCGGCTCCCAGTCGAAGGCCGTCAGGTTGCCCGGCACCTGGCCCTGCTGGTAGCTCCGGAGCACACAGGAGGCGTGCGGGCCCAGCGTATGATTGTAGAAGGTGAAGTGCGAGACGCCCAACAGTGCATAAAACTCCAGATATTCCATCAGATACAGCGCCTGATCGTAGCTAAAGTGAAACGGTTTCACACAAACCGCCATCCTCTCCGGTATCTGCTCGCCGCTGGGCGGTGCATGCGGCACACCTTGCCGAGTACCCAAATTGCCGTTGCCGTTGCCATTGGCCGTACTGTTGCTCGGCGGCGGTGCAAAGTCCGCATCCTGATCCGTGTTTCGCAACGTTATCAAATTGCCGGGCGGCGCCCGCAATCTGGAGACAATGCTGACATATTGCGGCACATCCAACGGCGGGGCACGCACCGGACACAAAACAAAACAGGCGCTGTACTTTAGATTCCAGTTCTCGCGAATTATCTAAAATAGATTAAGTCCGGCACACTTAGCTATGTATATAAAACTGACTGATTCGTGATTTCACAGTCATTTCCATATGACCTCGAGGTACATGCTAAGACGGCAAATTTTTAAAAATAAATAATTTAAAAAAAAACCTTCGTGTTAACATAATAAATAAATAAAATATAAATAAAAAACTTTCTTGTTTACCATCCGATCGTCCTCAAACTCATTCCCAAAGATCTTTGTTCAAATTCATTTGAGGGGTGTTTCACACTTTTCGAAAAATGCATTCCACCTTGGCGGAAATGGAGGTCAAGGATTTGATGGGTTACGTTTCGAGCTCAAATTCATTTCTAAGGATCTATATGAAAAATCATATGAGACGTGTTTCACATTTTTCGCAAAATCAAAGCTTTCTCGGTGGAAAGTGCGATTCTAAAATTTTTTTAGTGCGGGTAAGTTTTGCTGGTAAATTGGCCAAAAATGATTTTATGAATTTCGAGAGAATTTATTCTAAGCACGGCAAGAGCAATGCCGGAGTATATTATCCTATATAGACACAGATCAAAATTACCCCCATAACTCAGTAAAATCTCATCCGATTTTCACCAGGTTTGACTTTTTGTTAACGGTTTGACCGCTAAATCAACTTGGCACCTTGATCAAAATTCAAGTAAAATGAACATTGGAATATTTGCAGTTCAAGAGTCTAAGATAGTGATAATTTATATTGTAGAAAAGAAGAAGAAGTAACCAGATCCCCCTGTAGCCAGATTGGATGCTTTCTATATGCTCCTCGATCAAAATGGCGATAGGAGTTAAAACTTTTCAATTTAATTGTCAGTTCGGCCAAAGCTTGTTAATACTAGATAAATTAACCTAATCCATTTAGTACATGAGAACCCACCCAATTTTTTTTTTCCCCAGTTTGTATAGTAATTTTTTTATATTATATTAAAAGTGCAAACTAGAACAACAATTAGTCGGTCAGCTGGTTGAACTCACCTTCACGCGGGCCATTACAGTCGCCGAGGTGTACTTGGCACGTGCTGCCGAGGTGGACGCCTCGCTGCTATTGTGAGTCGTGGGACCATACCAGAACCTGCACCAGACGCGCTCTGGTCCACGTGTTTTGGTTGCGCCAATGACGCGTACGAGGCGTGCCCCGTCGCGGCGATCAAAGTAGGCGGAGTAGACAAAGAACTTGAAGCGGGTGCCATTGACAACCTGCCAGGCGCCGTCGCTGGGCGCCGTGCCAAATGGAAAATGCGGCAGAGTCTCCTCCACCTTGGCGGGCAGCAGCTGGCCCCAGGGTATCAACGGCATGTTCAGCCCGTTGCCAGCGCCAGCAACACCCACGCCAAAAGCCCCAGCACCGGTTCCGGCTCCGACTCCGGCTCCAGCAGCGCCGCCATTGAGCAGCATGCCCGCATAGCGTGGATGTTGGATGTCGGCGCCTGCGGCATCTGTGGAATGGCGAATCGCATGAGATACACGTCGTATACGTAATGGCCGCATCCTCGTCGTATTGGCCAGCTATTGTTATCATGGCCATAGACTGTCTCTGATAGCATTATGGGTGCTGAATGGCTGAATGCCATTGTGTGTCTCTGATTGCCATTTGCTACTCACCTTGAATTTTAAGTTTATTGTCACGAAACTGTATAAAACCTAATTTATTATCACTCAGAATGCTGTCATCCAGATCGTAGTCGTCCTGCAAGCAGCATTTGATTGCCAATCAAAAAATAAATTCAATAAACGGTCAGCTGAATATGCACTTATAAAAGTTCAATTAAGTTTGCCAACCACATATAACAAATGAAATCATAGCCCAATATAAATTATATCAAGTAATTATATTATATTGCCGATAAATTGTTCAATAACTTGTTAATTTTACTCATTTAATAGCTAGTTTGCGTCCACTAAAGTTAAGTAATTTAATGTTAAGTTAAGTAATTTAACGTAGACTTCAACATGTTGTTAGCTTAATCTGCCTGGCAAATGTTGTCAAGAGCTCAGTTTTAAAACCATTCACAATTAACAATTTGTTGAAATCCTGTTTATATTTTCATAAACATATTAAAACCATCTCAAACATGATAATAAAAGTATATATTGCTGAAAATTAGTTAATTAATAAAATAATTTGATTCATTTAACTTAAGGTTCGCGTTTCATCTTCATTGTAAATTCAACATGCGATTTGCTTTATCTGCTTGGCAAACATGCTTCACTGTTATATCGATTTAATTATATTATAATGCTGATAATTTGTTAAATAACTTGTTAATTTTACTCATTTAATAGCTAGTGTAAGTCCACTTAAGTTTCTTGCAAATTTAACGAAGATTTCAACATGTTGTTAGCTTTAAAAGTTTAAAAACCATTTACAACCAAGAATTTGTTGAAATCCTGTTTATATTTTCATAAACATATTAAAACCATATCAACAATGTTAATAAAAGTATATATTGCTGAAAATTCATTAATAAAATAATTTGGTTAATTTAAATTAAAGATCGCATTTCATCTTCATTGTAAATTTAACATGTTACTTGACATGCGGTTAGCCTAATCTGCTTGGCAAATATTATCAATCACGCTATCCGATTAAAAACTCCTTTTTTCAAAATTTATCCTACCGTCTGGCTTACATTCACAATGGACTTGGAGACCCTTTGTTGCCCTATCACTTAAACTTAACAGTCGGAGATTTTTAAAAAGTAAGTTAACTGTCATACATTTTTTTTGTTATATGCCTTTGGCGCAGCGTGCATGCCGTTCAGATATCAAAACTGTCAGCTTAGGGGTTATGGGGCTCTCGTGTTTTCATAAGTCAGCTAAGTGCATTGCGGTGCGCTTGGTTGCAAATAAATCAGCTTTTTGTTTGCGTTTGTACCAAAAAAGTAAATCATATGCATTATGCGCTATGCTGGCTGCTTAAATATGCAAATCTCTTTGCCTCCCGCAAGCCGAAAAGTATGCTGCGAAATATGGCGAACGGCAGCATCTTTTGTTTTCCCACGCGCGCTCGCAAAGAGTTTGAGACCATAAAAATGGGCGCAATAGTTAAGCTGTCACGCCCCATTCCCCCACACCTGCAGCCGCATTGTTGCAGGTGCAACAACAACAACAAGAAGAGTTGTTGACCATTTGGCTGGCATCGCACATACATTTGCATAACAAAACTTACCTTAACATTATCATAATCCGGCATCGCGTCGCCCAGGCGGCCGCCCAGGCTGGCGCCACCCCCGCCGCCCGCCCTCATGGCCATCAAGCCGCTGTGGGAGCGTTCGTCGATCATAAAAACCTGCGGCACGAGGGAAAAAAGTGGAAAATGCAAAAAAGTAGACAGTCAATGGGAGAGGTTGGTTGAATTTGAAGCTAATTTCTAGCTGCGCTTTTAGCATTTTAATTAACGTCTGGTCGCGTAATTAATTGCACGCTGCATTTTTAATGCATCCTAATTGCAATCATAAATCCACGCCCAACCAAGCCCACGGCAAACACAATGTTGTAATCGTTGAATGCATATTTGATGACCAACGACTTATTCATTTGCTTGAATATTTCTTCAATTAAGTGAGATTATTTAACTGATTTTTAACTGTGAAAAGTTGCAATCAGCTGCGTAACTGCTTTAAACAGAAATATAAAATATTACAAAATATTAAAATATTATAAAATATTTCGATTTATTCGATTTTGCCCCAATTGACCATAAACAGCGATTTTTGGATCGGAGAGGAGCTTACAATTTGACAAACTCTTGTTCTAAAATTGTGAATATTAGATATTAATTTTATCCCCCAGTGAACGTAATCATATAATCTAAACATTTTAGGATAATTGGCAAAGGAGCATATGGTTCCTTTAAATTTCAATCCTTTAGCTTTTTTAGATTTCGAGATCGACGCGTTCACAGAAATGGTTGGGTAAATCGGCTGAGCTGTTCAACCTGATCAAGAATATTTATATGCTTAATGCAGTTGGCAATTCTTTCTTCTATAAGCTTTAGAGGGTTTTTTTGAAGACCCGACTTGCAAATATTCCCTACACGGAGTAGTCTTCTTCTCTCAGTTCTAAAGTTTGGAAATATTATTTTTCGATTCGATATTAATCGGAGTTTTCTAAAGGAACTAGAAGATATTAAGATCGTTTTTGCTTATTATTATACAAAATTATCAGGCAAGAATTTCAAAATAAATGTGCTTGTGATATGCGTAAATCTATTTGAAGGGGAATTTGAATACGCACGAAATTATAAGCCTCAGTTATCGTAAAAATTACGCAAATCATTTTTTATTTTACTACTACATATTATTATTAATTAGATATTCTCAGCATCATGAAATGCAGATTGGAAACGTTAATTGAGCAAAGAGTATATTTTATTCGGACAATATCAATAAGGGAAGTAATTTTGCCAGGCAATTCATGTGTCAGAGACAGCTCGGACCACATTTTGTTCCCGTATAAAAAACAGTTTTGTATTAAGTTAAGAAATGTATTGCAAAGATGCTATTTAACCAGCAAAGGATTTAAATCTTCGGGATTCCGAAGAGAGTAGTTCTTTCTTTGCTTCAGACCAACTCTTGAACTTACCTCCGTCAGTATGATGAGGCCAAAGACTGCGAAAAAGAGAATCACAATCAGGAAACTCATGCTAGATCTCTCCCGACTGCCCCAGTTCTTTTTGCCGCGCTTCATGGTGGGCGTCAGAGAGGTGCGGCTGCCTTGTCCGTGACCGTGGGAATGATGGTGACTATGATGAGGATGCGACTGCTGCTGCTGCTGCTGCTGATGATGGTAACAGGCGTGGGAATGGCCCACGTAGGCCTGGTGGTAGGGATGGCCGCCTTGGGAGCTGTTGGTCGCCGATTTGGAACTGGAACTGAGAGTGGAGGCGCTGGCGGAGCCCCCCGTTCCCGTTGCGAGTGGCTTGTAAGCTGGGGGGCTCCTGCTGCCTAACATGGCGGAGAGCAGTAGGGTGGTGGGTCAGTTGGTACGTGGTTAGTTTTGGACACTTGTGGATCTTGTGGGGGTGGCTTGGCGAATGGGCTAGCGCTTGTTTCTAGGTATTTGGCATTTGGCATGGCATTTTCTATCGTGGCAACTGAAAAGGCAAACCAATTGGTCAGCTGATTAGCAACAAAATTTGCAATGAACGCGCTTAGCAAAACAAAACGCAAAAAGCGGCAAAAGAGAAAATCGAGAACGACGCGACAAGAGAGAGAGAGAGAGAGAGAGAGAGAGATAGGAAGTGAATGAGAGTGCGAGCTGCCTGACAGTTCTCCTTGCTGGCCAATCAAAAAGGAAAAATCAATAAAATTCCGTGCAACGCTTTTCCTGGTTTCTGATATTGACTTTGTACAGCGAAATGCAAGCGTATTTTAGTTTTTGATAACTTCTCTGACCGAATCTTAGTCCAAATTAAATGGCAATTGACAAAACTGAATAAGCTTGTTATTAAGGCAATATTGTAACTAAGCTTTGGCCTCTGCCAAGAACTTTCTAGACTTTACACATCTTTCACCTTTTTAATACATTTTGGAGAACAGTTCACGCGCTTAACTGCACCTTAAGATAGACTCGAAACTATTTACACTTGACTTTAACAAAGATTTTAACACTTTTCAGGCTTTCGCTAAATTTTCGACTGGTTCGTTTTGCCAACTGTCAAAACAGTCAAGTTGTTAGCACTCTCGCTCTCCTACTGCTCTCTCCCCATCTCTCGGCAACAACAAGAAAAAAAACAGGACGCATGCAGCTGAGCCTGCACAAAGGACATGCGCAGTTCCGTGTTCAAAGGTTTTCATCAGCTGTTGAGAAATCAACCAAAAAGCGCGCAAATTGTTGAATAACTATCGGAATAATTATAAATTATAGTGTTTTAATGTATCACAATTCCTAATTTTTGAGAATAGCTTTCGTTGTCGCGACTCAGTAACATATTGGCACATAAGTTGCTATGTTTCTTTCCAACAATCATATTTTCTGTTCGCTTACTACACTATTACACTAAATACCTAAATACCTTACTAACAATATTTCATAAGTTCCATATTCATTTTAATCCTTTCAAATGCCGATTTTAGTAGTCAGAAGACATCTCCTACCCCATAAAATATATTTAAGCTTAAAAATATCAACTTAAGATATTTAGAACAACATGCATAACCATTTTAGCCTAAAACTTTCGTCATAAAACTTAACATATCTACCTACTTCTATCTTCGTATATCTTATGAATATCGGAACACTATATCATACAGCTATTATATAAACGATACGTCATAAATTAAGATCTAAAACATATTTTTTTGTTTTTCCGGATTACTTGACCAAACTTGTCATTTTTTAGTTACACTTTTCTCATTATATATAAGTCATATCTTATCCACATCAGACTATTATATTACATGTTACTATAAAAAGTTGCTTGATTTTTAAGAGCTTCTGAGCCTCTGAGCTTCTATATGAGAATACATTTTCTGCACTTATCCGTAAGTCATAATTCCGCAAACCCATTTTTATTTTACATACTTTTAATGAGTTCAGGGTATAGGATTGAGAAAATATATACTCTCTTATACCAAAAAAATGTATAAAGATTGCCTTACTATGCGATTCTCATGAATTTGAGTAGACCGCAAAGGTTTTCATGCTATAATTTTAATTTTAATTACAGGCTGTGTTGGCTGAACTTCACTCTCCTCTCCTTAAGTTCTGTTGGTAATGCATATATACATAAGTCTGTCTACCTACTAATTTAGGAAAAAGGAAAAAATATATTTCAAAATACAAATAATTACGCCGATCGGATGCCAAAGAAATAATTTAACAATATTCCTGCAATTTATCACAGTTTCAGGTGGAATTTTCAAAATCGCTGAAACTGGTTTTCTTTAAGTTCTTATAAAGGGGTTTAAAAATATGTTTGTCCACCGAAGAGCTGAGCTAACGTTTCAAATAAGTTTTCTTAATGAGGAGTGGATTTTGCAAGCCCAATCCCAAGCCGAATCTGTATGTGATTTACATAAAGAATATGAATATGTGTATGTTCAAGCTATTTAAACTGGGCAAAACCAAATATTGTTTTCTTAAACGATCTGTGATTTAAACTCAATGAAAAGAATAACTTTAAATTAAACCATACGCATACTTTTGGGTAATTAATGCGAAACTGAAACTCTGCTCATAAGCATTTTGCAAAGTGCACATAGTTTGAAAACAAACGCTACATAAAACCCAATCCCAAGTATCTTCCATAGTGCTTCATTTCAATGACTTTCATATCCGGCCCAACTTTGCTGCATATATCTTGTGGCCATTTTCATAGCTGAAAGGATGCACCACCCAACCACCAACAAGGAGATCCTTTCGGCCAAACGGCATCATCTACTTGTGTTTTTGGACCGACTGTTGAATGCCTGGCTGTTTGTCTCTGGCCGGCTGCGTCTGCGTCGAGCTGGACAAAAGAATTAGCGGAAACAATAAAATTCGTAAAGTTTTTGAAAACCAATAAATTTGAAGTGTTTGAAATCAATTGGGAACAAATTGCAAAAGGCAAAAACGAACTCCAAATGAAAAGTGCAAAGCGACGAGAATGAGAAAAAAACAACGACGATTTCTGTCCATGTGAGTCTCCTCTCTCTCTCTCCCCCCTCTCTCTTTTACCCTCCTCTCCTCTCTTGCCCACTTGTTTTCCCCATTTTGTGTGAATGCGTTCTTGTTTGTGTGAAAATTCAGCAAGCAATTGAAAAGTTTTCAAAACAAATATGCAAAGAAAAAGGTGCTCGAGTCTGCCTCGAACGCCTTCTAAGTGGCGAGCAGGAAGCGGAAACGGAAACGAACCCGACGCCATCGTCATCGGCATCGACCCACAGCCCCTGGGCGCTGGGCGCTGGGAAAAACAGTTTTGTTTGCTAAACTTTTGTCATTGCAACGCCAAACAACGGCAAAAATGGCAAAGTAATAGACAAAGTTCTTGGCCAGCGTTATTAGAAATCATCTGGGCCCAAAACCGAAGTCCGACTCTGCATTAGCTCAGACATAAAATTTATCTAATTAATTTGCTTTGAAAACAACTCACTAACTGAGATATATTTCGATAAATATTTGAATGCAACAAATTGCACAAATTAACTAATTCACTTTTTTGGTTTAAGCAAATAGATAAAATAATCAAAATAATATAATAATAATCAGCACGCAGAACATCAAATACCCTTTCAAAAGCTTGATTTCCTTTAGGATAACCTTTAGGAACTACTCCGATTTAATATGGATTTTCAGATATGTTCGGAGAATAGTCGACCAACAATGTCTTAAAAAACTGAAGAATTTTTCATATAACTTTACTGCTGCTCGAAACATGCGTTATATACCATATTTCGTGACAATAACAGAATGCCCCCGTCGCAAGTGTATAAAAAAGAAACGCCATGTGAATACATTGTGAAAACATTCGAAAGAGTGAGTGTAGCTAAGCCACATAAGAACATTCCACAAAGCTCCACCGACAGTGTAAACACACTCCGGCAGAGTAAACACTCGAACGCATTCGTTGCACCTGAAGTGAGATTAAATAAAACTGCAGCTAGAAAATTGAAATGAAAATTCAGCAAGGCAAACAAATTCGAGACAACTTATACTGTTTCTCAAGCCCTCTATTTCTCTGCCGAAAATACTATTTCATTTATATACCCATATATATATATATATACATATACTATATATATATAGATAAAAAACAGTACACTACTTTCATATGCAGAGTGAGTGGCTTGCCCACTCCCCCCCCCTCATCGCCCCTTGCTTCTTGTAGGCAACTCAACTTTGATGAGTTTGCAAAGTAAAGAATTTCTGGCTCTGAATTTGGATACAGCACAAAACTTACCTCTGCCACTTGGCTTCAAAGCAGGTGCAGCAGCAGCAGTAGACTAAATTTGAAATTATGATTAAAATAACCAAAATGATGAGCCGGATAACGAGTAAAGCGCGGAAAAGTTAAGAGCAGTTGCAGAACATGATATCGCAGGCAGACTTAGTTGTATTTGTTTATGGGGAGATCTGTTTTTCCTTATCTAGTGAGTCCTTTATATGCATAAGTATTTGATCAACAAGAATTGTTTGCTTAGAGAAGAATTAGCTAATTATAAATTTCTTCATTAATTGTTAACATACAATAACTGGAATACCTTTTATTTTTATAATTCCTTCTAAAATTGAGGCAGAGTTTATTGGGCTTATGTTCGTCTATCCGTATGAACGCAATTTTATGAAACGCGTTACAGAATGAAGATTCCAAATAATTTATTTTGGCATTATATAAAATATTAGCACATCTGTTTACAATAATCTCCTTTGAGAAAGAGCTAAAGTTCTTAAATGTGGCAGATAGCCTTGCTGATTACTTTCTCGAAAAATCAAACCTTTTTATTATCTATTATCTACCTTTATTTAAGTTTTTACTCTTGTCCAGCTGAAGGCCCCGGCAACCATTGCTGATATTCACTTGTCGTCTAGGTTCAACTATGATATAACTCTGATAAGTTTATATAAATAAATAAATAAATATATTCTATTATATATATATTTATTTATTTTTTTGCTTTTGTACTGCAATTATTATTATTATAATCATAATTTGTTTAACTATCATTACATATAATTAATATTATTCATTGAATTATTGTTATAAGCACATCTAACCACAGAATAGAGCCCTGATTAAACACTTGCTGGCAGCAATTAAAAGTAGACCTAATTTAGAAAAACATTCCGCGCGTTGCACCGCCAATAATGGGACGATCCCAGCAGAGAGCCCATTGCAAATCCCCGGGCACCATCAAATGCGCACGCAACAAAGGCAACTGCCGTTGCAGTGGGATAAAGAACATGGCATGCTGCTAGGCATTTCATTAATTTTACTTCATTTTTGTGCTTTTGTAATCCAGAGACCGGCGACGAGGACGTCTGCAAATGGCCGTGCGAGGCGTTGGGGCAGCGGGCACAGCAAGTGGAGACAGCAGCTCCGCAGGCGTCGCATATCAGCCGGAAACGCGCGTTGTTTGGTAATTTCCTTAACGGAAGCGCATGCAGTTGCCCGTCCAGGATCGAGAACAGGCCGCAGTATGCAGGCTGTCTGCCAACGTGGTGTCTCCTGGTCTTCTGGGTCGTTATACGCTGGTCAGACGTACATATGAGAGAATTTAGCTCACAAATTTGTGGGGAAATTTGCGCAGCCAAGAGAAAGGACGACTTGGTGTGCGGGCAGCGCCTTTAAAGGCGTCACTTTGCCCACAGGACCTACCCACATACTATTTCCAATTGATTAAGCACTTTGGCCAGCAAAACCGCAAAAGCAAAGAAAACGAGCGCCCGGCTGAACCCATCCCATTCAGATCTTGACCGCCGCAGAAAAAACAAGTAAGTGGTTCCGGTCGCGAGATATCGACTAGGGGATACCCTGAACCCCTTTCTTCCGACAGGCGATAGGTATAAAATGAAAGATACTTGATATATATATATATATATATATACTATTCTAGAAGCTACATGTCAAGTTTGGTGATTTTAGCTGTTATTATTTACCAAAATTGCTCAAAAAACAGGATTTCGATATCGATTTTATCGATTACTTGGAAACGGGGCAAGTTATCGAATATCGGAAACAAACTCGAACTGCGCGGGGACTAGGAGGACCTACAGCTAAAATTTCTCTAGCTCTAATAGGTTCTGAGATCCTTGCGTTCGTACATACGGACAGACGGACAGACGGACGGACATGGCTAAATCGACTCGGCTATTGATGCTGACAATATATATACCTTATGGAGTCGGCGATGCTTCCTACTGCCTGTTACATACATTGCACAAAAACATTATACCCTTTTTACCCATTTTCAATGGGTTCAGGGTATAAAAAGAGAATTCATCGAATCAAATCGAATCAAAGCGAATCGATTCGAAGCGAATCGTCTAGTCACCGAATGCAACGAAATGTGAAACACACCGATGGCTGGTCGTCCCCTTGTGGCTGGCTGGGTTCACGCCATGCCTGGACGCTTTAACTGCATTGACCGGATCACAGCTAGCCGGCGGACTGGGCCACTCCACGAGACTCCACGAGACTCCACTCGAATCGCAACTTAAAATGCACTTTTGGGGGCTTTTTCATTTAGTGCGCCATAAATTAGGCAGCCGAGTTTTTGCAGCTCGGGCAAAGGGCGAAAACGCAGAACAGCGACATTTTGCACAGACGTTCAAATGGCAAACCCAAATCCTGGCCAGGCAATTAATCTAAGCCTGGGTCACGTCGACGCCAGCTCAGTAAAAGATTCAAAAGTCACACATTGAAAAAAAATATATGATAGCTTTTCGATTTATAATTGGCGAAATATATAATACTTATATATATATAGTCAGATAAAAAGGATAGTTATCTAGCTGAGGGTGAAGATACCCTCTAGCCAGACTAACTGCAGTTAAGTATTAAAACTCGCCTATTATCCATTTTGGAAGAGCAAATCTGCTTATCGGAAATATCGACGCGTTTATACGAACCCAACGAATCGGCTATTTTATATTCTTTAGAAATATCTTCCTTTTAAGGTCGCAGAAGTTTTACTTGTTGCGTTATAAATATCATAACCACACACGCCTTGCTTATCTGAATTCGTGCTTATTTTGCTTCATTAACATTTTGTTGTAAAATACTAAATGCATTAAAATGGCAAAGTAGAGGAGTTATAGGTCAATGAGAAACTAGATACTACTCACAAATCCCAGATGAAGACAACATCCATAAGGCAACGCAGCAATGGCTTAGATCTATAAGTTATAATACAAATAATAATAAAGCGCCAACTCAAGCCACAACTTCATCTGTTGAGTGTGCGACCTTAAATTGCTGCACCGGAAACACAATTAAGCTGAGTGCCGGACACATGTCCAACTTAAGCCGCAAAAGTTGTTTTAAATTGCTGCACAGCGGCTATCAAAAGGCAAAGGGCCCAAGGACTACCAAGGCTCGAATCGGAGACGGCGACGGCGACGGCGACGTAGACGTTTGCCATATAAATTCAATAGCCATGGCAATAAGTGCATTAGCAGCATATTTCACAGATTGGCAGACACGTCGCTCGGCGGGCACCATGGCAAGGCAGTCAAAGGGGCAAAGATAGCTGTCCGGGCGACAGCCAGACACAGTTGCCCGACCAAAAGTAAGCCACAAATTGCATGAGATCATAAATATTTCAAGCATAAAGTACAAAATATGCAAAAGTTTTCTTTCTATTTTCTTATGCGCTTTCTAGTCGCCAGTCGCCAGTTGCCAGTTGCCAGTTGCCCCACTTCCTCTTGGCACGAACTAACGTCAAACGAAATAAGAAAAATATATTGCTAAATTCTCGCACAGGAAACAGCAACAGCAGCAGCTGCCCGGCGGGTGGACCAGGACCTTTTCACACAGCCCGGACTTTGGCAGCACGTGCACGCCAAATGGCAAACGGAAGTTCAAAAGCGTAAAGAGCATGTAACGATGCCAACGGCAACGGCATTGGTATTGGGCCGAGAGATGCGCTTCTGTGTATGGTCAGCCGATTGTGGCAACAAATTGCAATAAGCAATTTTTCAATTTTCAATTTAGACGCCATCGACAAGGGTGAGGGCGGGGCGGGAGCGGGAGCGGGAGCGACATGCAAAGCAGCCAAACCTGCAACTGGTCATAATTCAGTCAAATCCGTTCACGTCCGACTCCGGTATGGCAGATTCACGGCAAAACCGGTAAACGATGCGACAAGACAAATGTCTGCCCAAAAAAGTGGTTCCGACAGTTGACACACTGCTGGAGACGGACTCGGACCCGGACCCGCACAATTTATAAGTAATCTATACGATTTATAGATCTATACGATCCCACGGAGAGCGCAAATAGTCAACCTGGGCCTTTGGGCCTGGCTCTCGGGATCTGCACGGATGAACTAGATATTATTAATAAATTGTAATTGTCATTGAACTAACTATAGTTTTAAACTTTAGATATGAAGAGTTCACTAGGAGATATCCTTTCGTTAAAAATATTCCAGCAACAAGTAAAGTCCCATGTGTTAAATTGGAGGAAACAGGAAATGTATCCGAAGAGCTAAATATTTCGTAGCTGTTGATACTATCCAAGATATGTTGATACTATAAGATATATAGATAGATAGATATGTTCAAAAACCTGTATTTTGATAACGATTTCAATTGATTTCATAGAAGCGCGAGATATATGTAGGTGCACCTGCATTAAAAATCAAGTCATTAATTTTTACATTTATCATCTCTGGAAGATAGAAGGCTGATTGGAGCGTTGCTTATTTTAAACAATTTAATTGTGGGAAATTATTGACTGCTCGTCGCTTCATTAGAGCTTTATAACAATCTTCTAACTGAAATACATTTCGATTTTTTCCCAATAGTGCTTTGATTAAGCATAAGCTTAAACAATTCTTTCTTTAAAACTAATTAATTTCACATTTTCTTTAAGCTTCATGTTTTCTGTTTAGTTAGTTAGTTATTTAAGATAATATTATTTAATTTAAGATAAATAAATAAATATTGCTCCAGACAAAGACGTGTTCTCCTTCTACCTCTCTTTAACCGATTATCAATGGGTGCAGGGTATTATAATTTGTAAGCATAACTAATTTAATTTTGACCAAATTCAGTAATTGAATTGAAAATTAAAATAACTTGGCGAACTAAAGTATAAGAACAAAACTGGTGCAAAATCCCGATCCGACGGTAAACAATAAAAAAAGGAAGCACATACACATATTCCGAAACATTCTTTATATTATTTATTTATTTATCGGTCGACCATTAATAACAAAATATAAAAAGTATTTCGGAACGTCTTTATAAGTATTGGCATGCTTATTTGAGGTTCAGTATCCATATATCATATCCACAAATTTATATATAATGGTTGTTAATAAAAATGTAATTTTAACTGAAATGCAATCTCTTAAGAGTTAGTTAACGCAAGAGCTCGTAGGCATGATATGCGCCAGTTTTCATTTTGCGCCAACGCTGCACAGCCACCAGGACGCCGAGGCAAAACCACATGATCAGCACCACAATGGAGTAATAGGAAATGGCAGACTGTTCCGTGCCGTCGGAGTTCTTCAGCAGAAAGACCATGTTGTGGAAGTTGTGCTCGCATTTCTTACAGCCGTCGAACTTGACGTCCACAAAGTCGTCCTCGTATTGCTCGCCAAAGAAGGGAAATTGTCCACGCACCACCAGCACCAGGCCGAGCAACGGAATAAGCGGGCGACAGCGAAACATATTCAAAATTAAATTTAATTAAAATTAACTCAACAAAAGCCACTTGCGTTCAATTCAACAATTGATTTATATGTGAACACGGGGCACAAGCGCTGGGCCGCTTTTATAGCTGTCTGTGCGTGTTGTTATTTGAGTCGATCGGGCTTATTCCTAGAAATTCTGGTTTGTTCAGCATATAATCTATAAACTATAATCTTTCAATAAAGCGAAAGCTACACCTCTGTTAGAGGAACTGAGTCTAACTGGGTTATTTTACAGCTTTGAAATGAAAACCATCCAGAGTCAATCAGTGTACATTTTATACCCTTGCAATAAGTAGTATAATTTAATTAAAAATCTGGCTACACTTTAAAGGAGGCATCCGTTGTATTTCTATTTTTTTGCAAAATTGTCTCATTTTTTTCTACTTTGATTAAACCTAATATAACATTGGATGTACCAAAAGCTGTTATGGGAAATATCACTTAAAAAAAAGTGTAGATATCTTATCCAATCTCTTCACTCTTCTACTGTGTATAAGCAAATTTCTAATCATCACTAGACTACTATATCATACAGCTTCAAAAAGAATAAGCTGACGAAATTTAAGTCTATTAAATCTTCGGTACTTCGAAGGCAACTATTTTATCTTCTCGTATATTCTGGAGACATTGTCGAAATTTTAGTTTTTATAAGATTAAATCTAGACATATTTCGCACATCCGTCATATTTACGCAGGGATATCAAATCTTCGGTACTTCAAAGGCAACTGTTTTATCTTCTCGTATATTCTGGAGAAATTGTCGAAATTTATGTTTTTATAAGATTAAATCTGGACATATGTATTTCGCACATCCGTCATATTTACGCAGGGATATTAAATCTTCTATACTTCGAATTTAAGTTTTTATAAGATTAAATCTAGAAATATTTCTCACAGCTGTCATATTTACGCAGGGATATTAAATCTTCGGTACTTCGAAGGCAACTATTTTATCTTCTCGTATACTCTGGAGACATTGTCGAAATTTAAGTTTTTATAAGATTAAATCTATACATATGTATGTATTTCGCACATCCGTCATATTTACGCAGGGATATTAAATCTTCGGTACTCCGAAAGCAAGTATTTTATCTTCTCCTATATTCTGGAGACACTGTCGAAATTTAAGTTTTTATAAGATTAAATCTAGACATATTTCTCACAGCTGTCACATTTTCGCAGGGATATTAAATCTTCGGTACTTCGAAGACAAGAATCCTAACATACGCTTAAGAAATTCTTAAAATTAAACGAAAATCTTTTAAAGGGTAATTTAACGGCATAAATAATTGTTCTCCATTTTTTGCCCAGTCTCGTCTACACCATATACTGCCTTATGTCCTGGTCACGCTCCCTGAGCGTATGATCTATCCAGCGCCTGTAGAACTTCACGTTCGAGTAGATGCCCAACAGCTGAGGGCCATCGCAGCGGGTCGCCCGTGCCAGCAGCCCGGCGAGCACGAAGCGATCATCGCTGCCGGAGAGGGGGCACATCAGGGGAATGGCGCCCATGTCGCTGCACACAAAGTCGTCCTTGTCGCCGCCGGTGCAGAGGAGCGTATCGTTGAGCGCAAAGCGACGGCCCAATATGGCCGGACGCAGCCTCACCGCGCACTGATCCCGCGGCAGAACGTAGAGGGGCCAACGCTTGGGCAGAGTCTCGTTCGCGTTAAAGTCCGACCGCCGCCAGCCCGCCACGAAGCACTGGCTGAAGTTGTAGATTATGTGAGGAGGCGGCAGGCAGATCACTTGCACATGCGGAGTTAGCGAGAAGGATGCCTCCGGCTCCAGCAGGAGCAGCGCCATATTATGGCCCGCCGGCGATTGTGTGTAGTTTGGATGCAGTAACAGTTCGGCCACAGTGCGCTCCTGGTGCGGCAATGGCTCCAGCTGAACCGCAGCATCCCATTCGCCGGCAACCAGACGGAGATCAGCTGCCGTCTCGCCCTGGACACAGTGCGCGGCAGTTAGGACCGCGAGGGGTGTGATGAGAACACCGCTGCAAAGATATCCGTCTGCTCCGTAGATGGCCACCAGCCAGGGAAATTCGCCAAAGTTGGCCTCCTGCTTTTTGTAGCCCATCGGGTTCAAATGGAACCAGAGATCTAGGCGTCCGCCGCATTGCTTGAGATGTCCCAGATAATCGTTGTAGTTGACCTCGCTGGATGCTGAAAGCTATAAATCAAACGTTTATATCGATTGGCCCAATCCTACGGCTAGGGATCTTTACCGTTTCGTTCACATTGCAGCACTTTTCCATATAGTGACAGTGCTGCTCGTCCAGGAGCGTGCGACTCCGGTCGGGATAAAAGTGGCCATCCACAAAAAGGCCCTCGTTGCACAGATCGTAGGAGACACAGTTCTTGTCTGGTGCACAAGATTTGTAGCCGGATGTTTCCGCACTGCCGATCGCAGCCGGAAAGACCAATGTCAAGAGCATTCGAATTAAAAGATCCATATTGTTGACCTATGGCTGGGCACTCGGCGTGATCTAGAACTGCGCTGTGGATTAGTCTCGCGCTTTTATAGCCCCCACCCAGACTCACAATAGGTCAGGCCCTGTTTTGATTACGTTAAATATAGCTTAAAGATCTATAAATAGTCCACTGTCCGGCAATCATAGCAAACGTCTGGCAAATCAAAACAAAAGCTTCTCCCACTAAAAACGGAAAGTTCTTAAGCATTATCAAGCAATTGGTCATTGGACCATTATATAAATAATTCCCAATAAAAAGTTTAGAGTTATTTTAAATTAAAGTACTATTATAAGTATTATAAGACCTTCAGTCCTGGCTAAAGACCCTACATAAATAATTCCCGATAAAAAGTTTGGCTTTTTTGGCCGGTTGACGGATATATATTCGAAATCGAATATTATAAGACTTTCATCAGGTATGCAAAGCCAACAAAAATGATCTGTGGGTTTATTCAAGATTCAAACCACATCACTGTCTTTAGAAGTAAAACTGATAATATTGCTAAAACTGATCATATTATTTTCGACTATTTTATTGCTGGTTCATGGAAATAATATTTGAAAACCAGTATTATAAGACTTTCAGGTGCAAGGCTAACAAATATGATCTACGGGTTTTTTCAAGATTCAAACCAAATCCCAGGCTTTAGAATTGAAACTGATTTTCCAGCTCCTTGAACCCAGCTTTTGGATGTACATATTTTCAAAATATTATTATAACTATTGAATTTTGATGCGCACTAAATTAGATCTCTATCCGAAATTCGCATCTACTTTATATGGATAGATAAATGCATTGATGTTTAGGATCTGAGGTATTTATGCTTTGCTGCTGGGCCTTTATCAAAAGATTCTTATTTTTAAACATACCATTTTTAAAGGAAATTTCTATATTTACCTTGGTGGTTTTAATGATCTCATCGCGCTGAGTCAGAATAGTGGTATTTTTTACCCCATCTTATCCAAGTTTCGTAGTAGCTAAAAAATGGTGTTTCTATAATATAAGAGCTTTTTAATGTTTTATACCTGTTGATTATATTTGAAGTAAGAATTTATAACTATATCATTTGAAAACAAGAGCAGTGATCCTTCAAAAAGAGTATTCAAAATGCCGCACATCGACGGCAACGGCGCTCTCTTGTTTTTGTTTACTTTTGCAACGACATCAACACGTATCCGTATCTATTACGGAGCATTAGTTGGAGAAGGCGGTGCAAGTTTTGCGTCATATCTTAATGCACAATCGTCGCTTAAGTGCACGTAAATTGAATAAAATTTCGACAAGTTTTAATACACAAGATGTGCATAGAGCATCGCAGACAGTTGGGCAACAGTCACACATACACACATACACATAGATAGTGTAGCCCGATGACAGTTGGGGCCTCCGGGTGCATGTGAATGCGGCTGTGAATACGGACACGAATACGGAATACGGCTGCGAATGCGAATGCGAATGCTTCCATACAGTTCGATAGACACACAACTCGAGTCTATACTTATTTGTTGCACTCTGAGTGCCGGCTGCTTGTTTTCACTGAGATTTACGCAACTTAAACAGATTGTCAACGGGAATTGTTGCCAAAGACAGGCGACAAGATATATTCGTCCTGGCCGTCATCGTAGTTTTGGCATCATCCTATTTTATATTATGTTCTGCCTGCTGTTGTTCTATATAACTTAACTTAATTTGTTAAATCGTGTTCAAACACTTTCAAATAGATGTTATCCGCAAGGAAATTAAATCCAACCCAAAATGCCCAACTAAATTGTGATTTATGTTGTATGTACATCATATCCAAATGTACGTTCTACGATCTACAGGCAATATTTTGATTATTTGCGGTGTACATACTATTTCCAATTAATATGAAAATTTATTATGTGCCACTGTTGAAATCGAATCGGAAGTTCATTTTCCATATTACAGGCCATATATTTTGTAAATTGAGTGCCGATTGCCGATTTCGAATACAAATACAAAAACAAAAACACATTTACATTTTGTATGTAAATGCTGCTAAAAAAAATTGAACAAAATAATAATGGTTTTTTTTTTCGCTTGTAAAACGTAGGTGGACGGAATAAGTCAATATATTGACAATTAATAAATGAAATTAAAAAAAAAAACAAACCTGAAAGTATAAGATATTTTCAAATATGTAACCCTTAATATAGTCTACAGATAATGAGGAGTAAATATACATTTACTATTGCCTAAAAGTAGTAGAGTTAAAACTGCCTTGAAGATAAACAGAGAAACATTCTTAATAACTCATCTCAGCCATTGAGTAATATTACTTTATTACTCAATGCATCTCAGCTAACAGAATTTCGAGCTTGTTTTGAGTTTACCCGAAAATCTCTCTTTATATAAAATTACTCAAGTGCATTGCCAGTCCGCGCTCTCTGTTGAGCAAAAAAAAGGGACTTCTTTATACTCAAAGAGCGCATTTCGACGCTCAACAACACTTTGAGTGGAGTGCAATGCAATCTTTTGAGTATTTAGCTCTCTTCGATGCAGTCAACAAAGAGAAATGAGTGCAGTTGCAGTCGCATTGAGCACATTTGATTTGATAGCAGTTTATTTAATAAAATTGTTGACAAATTATAAGTTGGGGCTTAACTAATAACGGGTCCGACTGGGAGAAATCCTTTACCCTGTTTCAGACCCAGACTAAATACGGCTATTTTTTAATTTTAGAAGAGGTCTCCATGCATGACATGAAGACATGAAGATTGGTCGACAAAATACATAAGAATATTAAAATGAAATGCTAAAAGCCTAATTAGAACACAAATATTTCTATTAGCATTACCGACACGATGAAGGTATATTATATTATTAAAAACAAAGAAAAACGTGATTATTATTAAGCAGATAGGATAAAAAGATAGTGTTGGGAAATCACCGTACAGGTGGGGGGGAAATATTTTCTTGGCCCGTTAGGCCAGTTATGTCCCTTTTCACAGTTAATTTCTGCAGTGACATTGATAGAGCCTACAGCTAAGAAGGAAGGTGTTGGTAGAGAAAATAGTATTCTTAAGTAAAAATTAAACATTATTTAAATTTACTATATTATTTTAAAAAATATACAATAAACAGGAAAAAACAAAGAAAATAGGGATTAATATTAGTAGATGGGATAAAGAGATAGTGTTGGGAAATCACCGACTCGGTGGGGGAAATTTATAGCCTATTATCTTTATTTGGCTTGTCATGCGTTTGTCGTGGTTTCAAGCGAGGTCTATAAATTTTGAAAACAAAAATGACAAAAGAAAAAGATTGACTTGGCTGATAAATGAGAGTTTGTTCTGGCTGACTGAGGGCTGAGGAACTAATACACAGCCCAAAGCGTAAGAACTTTCAAAGCTGCTACTTTTAGAAAAGCTGCCTCTTGGATGGAAAACAAGCACTAAGACATTTTGACATTTTACAAAATTCGACCTGCACATCAAAAGCAACTCACTGAACTTTGCAGACGAGACTTGACGAGTCTGTATGGCTAAGGTGTCAGCGTCGGGCTAAGAAGCGGAAGGTCCTGCGGCAATTATCAATTTTTACAATTTTTCTATTCAATTTGATATGCAAACCAAATCAAATGAGGCTTGCGGTTCGAGCACGCGGGAAAACAGAATACTAAACTTTTTAAATTGATACTAAAGGAATACAAATGTGTTAAATGAATTCAAACAGAAATGTTTTTCTTTGTTCAATTGAAACGAGACAATTTACATGAACGAAATTTAATATGAGCAACAAAAGCAGCAAAGTGAGTTCCTTAAGCAACAGCAACAGATACATTTTTGGCGTTAAATGAAAAAAAACGGGCTACGATCTCAATGATAGATAGATAAATTACATAATATAGTTTTGACTGCACCAAGCCAGATGTACATCAATTTTGACAGATAATATTATATATATATTTTTGTCAGCAATCGTATGCAACAGTTTGACAAGCATTTGCAATTATGTATTTTAAATACTGGCATTATAAATAAAAATAAATAAAAAGTAAATAAATAAATTACATTATTCAGTTTGAGCTTCAACAGTATTCTGTTTAAGATGATCTTAATTTAGTGCGGCTTAAAAAAAATGCAATTTCATGATTTATTGTATAAAATGTTCATATACCTAAAGCTATTGCTAATTTTATTTATTTATCTACCTGTGGTTAACAGCACGAGAAATCCGTTTGGCCTTTTGTTCATGGCTTGGCATCTAAATCTGGCAACATTATTCTTGGTTCAAATTCATGTACAAATGTTACACTCAAATATCATATATATACATAGATCTAAATTTCCCACCGCCAAGCTTGATCAAATCTCAACCGATTTTCACTAGGTTTGGATCTTTGTTTATGGTTTGGCCTCTTGATTAATTTGACACCTAAGACTGGCAAAAATTATTTATTTTATACGTTCGTTTATACGTTATATAGCTCTTATACGAACAATTGGCCAAAAATAAAACTCTTATAAAAGAATCTTTCAGCAACTGTCTAAAAGGGAATTTCTTCTTCAACTTTCCAAAGATAGTTCCGTTCAATCTTATATTTTATCGCTAATATGATAATTCCTTGGGACAACTTTCACCATTAGCATCCAATTTAGGAGAGGAAAATTACGATATTCTAACAAATAACCAGCTTCGACTGAAATGAAGTCCCAAATACATTATATCCATTTTACTTTTATTCCATTTAAGATATGAATTCAAAATGTGTCGCATATTGAACATTTAAAAATAGTCTACAAGCAAAATATTATATGGAAACAAAATAAGCATGCTATAAATGTAAAAATATCTGATGCACATTTATTGTATTAACTATGAAAGTTGAATGCCTTATTTCCATCCACTGGACTGGGCTAACGAGAACAGAACCCCTCGAAGTTCTCATAGGCAGCAAGGCTAGTGCGGCACTTCTGGGTCTGGCTCGCAATCGCTCAATCCATTCCATTCATTCTGCCATCCAGTCCAGCCCCAGCCAATTTACGCAACGTCACAGCGTATCGTTGAACAATCGCTTGGCCTTCTTGTAGTTGGGATTAATGGGTCCGGGTAGAACATGCGGCTTGAGTACGCTTTTGCCAGGCTGGCGATTCGCATCGTATGGCAGCTGTGGCGATAGCTTCAACTGTCTGTAGTAGTCACTTTTGGGATAGGCGCTGTTGCACTTCGTCATAATGCGCACCCGTTTGCTGCCGCTTTCCAACTGGGGCGATGCAAACTTATGGCGCTGTGCTGGAGTTTTGGGCGTGTCCTGCGCGGCGAGTGGATTGATCAACAGCTTGTTGTTGGCCTGTTTCAGTTGCACTTTACGCGAGGGAACAAAGTAATCCTTTTCGCCAGCTTGTAATGGCTCATTCCAGCCGTTACTTGGCTTTGGAGTAGATTCAGCTGGCTCAGTTTCTGCTAACGTTGTAGACTCCTGTTCGGGTCGAGCGGCTTTTGTCTGCTCTTTGGCCAGCTGCTTGGTCTGTGCCTTGAGCGGCTGATCGGCCTGGTCCTTGGACTGTTCCTTAGTCTGTTGCTTGGGCTGCTCCTTGGGCTGTTGTTTTGACTTTTGCTTGGGCTCTCCAGCTTTCTCTTTAGATTGCTGTTTTACCTTGTCTGCTGCCTGCTTACTTGTCTTGGGCTTGGGACTTGACTTCTCGTCATTTGCGTCTGCGTCCTCGACTACCCAGGCATTGTTTATGCTTGAACGCACCTTCTCATTACGCTGAACTTGCTTCTGGAGTTTTGGCGAGAGTGCCTTGCTTATGACCTGGTCGAAGTTCTCCTCATCGACCTCTTCAAAGTTAATGGACTTAAGAAGGCGCTTCCGCTTGGACTTGCTGAGTTTTTTGAGCTTTCGCCCGGTGCCAAAATTTGATTCCTCAAACTCATCCGCCTCTGCGATCTTCTGCTCCACGAGCTCAGACAGTGTGGTGCCTTCAGGCTTGGGCATATTACGCACACCCAATGGAAATTCACCGCCCGCATACGTCTCAAAGATGTGCAACAGCTTGCGCAGTCCCTTACGCCGCTTGCCGTTGTATTCCTCGGTGCGGAGCAGTGTCTGTAACTCGTCCAACACACAATCAGCATTGAGCGGTAGTTCGGGCATAAGCACATCCACATTTCCCGCACGTGGATCAAGGGATGTGACCTCTGGCTGTTGCTCTTCTCCTTCCTCCTCTTCTTCTTCATCGAAGCCAGAGTCCATCTTCTCGACATCGTCTATAGAGGCGCTGGGAAAACCCATTTCCTTCCATGCCTTGTACTTCTCGCTGTATTCGCGACCCAATTCACTTTGATAGAGCAAATGGTAGAGCACCCGCGTGCGGCACTGCGCCACTAGTTTGGCGTCCCGCTGTGTACCTACATAGTGTACAAAGGGGCGCAGGAAAAGATTTACCTGTTCGGCGGTGATTTCTTCATTGGCAGCCTTTGCCAGCTCTTCGAAGAACACGTCCATGTAGTGCATGGTGAGCCCTCGGGATTTTGGCTGCTCTGCTAGCACCGATTGCTGCATGCTGACATTGAATGCCTGTATTAAATCCGGCGACCATTTGTTATTCTTAAGCAAACGCAGCATGTAACGTAGCATGCGACGCACAAGCATTAGAAATTTATCCATGCGCCATTGATCGATTCCGAACCACTCCTGGCACATGGTGCGCATGAAGGCGCTAAAGTAGGCCAGGCTGCAAGCAGTATTGCCGCCAAAGCTGTCTACCATTTGGGCCAGCTGTTCGGCCAGCTCCTCTTGCACTAGCGGCTTGTCCGACATCCATACGTTGTAGTATAGCCCTTTCCAAATGCGCATGAAATCATCCTCTGTGAAGGGAAAGGAGCTGACCGCCCGCAACTGAAACCACTTTCGCAACTTCCGGATCTGACGATTTCGCTTTGTTAAGTCATTGCATGCCAGTGCACGCACTATTTTCACCTCCTGAGCAATCACCAGCAGCTCTTTCGGCACTTTTGGCTGTGAAGCGCCGCCATCTTCGCTTTCATTGCCTTTGTCTATGGCAGCGACCTGGGCGCTGCGCTTTATAGGCCTTTTTCTCGTGACCATAATTGATTATAATAAAAGAAAAGCAACTTTTTCCAAATTGCTCTGGTATGTATTGAAAGCGGTTGCTACGAGAGAGGAGGGCGCACGTGTTGTGCGGCCTGGTATAAATCGATTAATATTTGATGCTACGCTCGCCACGTTTTCCAACACTTGTCGAGTTGCATGTGGTCAACATTGTTAACGCTAGCACATTGCGCCCTGCCTGCCATTAGTATTTCGATTGAAATTTGTGACGTCAAGGGATATGTAGATAATATTCCCAATTTGGCATTGAGAAATGAAATGTGTTTTATTTTACCGCTGTCAACTGTCAAATTTGACTCCGAATTACATAACTTTCAACTTTTTAAATGCAACAATATTTTCTGATCTTTTTAATTTATTCTTTAATTTAATGTTAATCAGTAAAAGTTGGTTGCGCAGGTCATTACTATATCACATTTTTAGGTGTAACCTTCTAGTTTCGATATTTTTGTTGTATTCATAATCAAATATATCATAAAAATAATTCGATTAAATTTGTAAAATAGTTTTAATACCATTAAAAGAAAACTCGACGATTCGTTGTTTATTCACAAAAATTGTAAAGATTGGTACCGGCTTTTAATACTAAATTTAAATAACGTTGCTGGGCATCACTTTTTGTCAGCTGTCATTCTAAATAGCAACTTCCACTAAATTGGCTTTAAAATTACTAAACTTTTATCTTTGAAATGCCTGTAATAACTGTAGAAAACTCCGAAGAATATCAGAAATATATTAGCGCCGATAAAACAACCGTTGCGCTATTTGGTGCCGACTGGGCCGAGCAATGTGCTCAGGTAAACGACGTGCTCAGCGAACTGGACAGCATTGTAGGCGATAAGTTGCAATTCATTACGCTGAATGCGGAAAAGTTCCCTGAGATATCAATGAAACACCAGGTAGGATTTTGTGCACTTTCAATGTCAGACTAAATCGACAAAATGTCTTGCCAGATCGAGGCTGTGCCGACAGTTATATTCTTCACCAAGGGCTCCGCTGTGGACCGCGTAGATGGTGTGGATGTTGCTGCAATTAGCAGCAAGTCCAAAAAGTTTGCCGAAAATGCGAGCAGCTCTGCGTCGACAGGACAAACCCTGGAAGACCGTTTGACGGCGCTAATCAATAAGGCGCCGCTTATGATATTCATGAAGGGTGATCGGAACGCTCCGCGCTGTGGCTTCTCGAAGCAGCTTATTGCTATTGTTAACGAGACAAAGTATGTACATTTAATAGAATTATGTTCCGAATTTTTATTCGACTAAATTTTTAGCTTGCCGTATGAGACTTTTGACATTCTCTCGGATGAAGAAGTTCGCCAGGGCTTGAAGACCTTCTCAGACTGGCCCACATATCCACAGGTTTATGTAAAGGGCGAACTTATCGGTGGATTGGACATCATCAAGGAACTCTTAGCCAACAATGAGCTGGAAGCGTCGCTCAAGGGCTAAGATAAATGAAATAAGGACCAAATATCGCTTCTCACAAACTAACAATGTCCAACTTTTATAAGCATAAACGAAACGAAAACATTAAATTTTTGAGAAAGCAGGCAATTATTGCAATACTTTTAACAGCAAATCATTTAAATTATCTATACCTAAAATGATTTGAAAAATGATTATCTGTTCGTTTACTTATATTGTCAAGTGTATTCCAAATGTCTGTATGTGTGTTTGCTGTTGAAACATTTACGGTATGCAACACTGCTACAAAGTTGCTTGGCAGCACTGTCAAATGACTATCAGCTGGTAAAAGCGAATTGCATTTAGTTCTATGAGATAAAAATTGTTTAAATTTGAGATAAATAAAATATGGCTGAAGCCAATGCTGCTGCAACAACTAACGGTGAGGAGAAAAAGCTATCTGAAATATTTTTATGTGGCTGGAACCTGCTTGATGAGCTTGAGGTCACCGAGCTACCTTTCAATGGCAGTGAATTTCAAGTGAGTTAAGACAAACGCATCTTACAAATGTATATATACTATATATATAAAATATTATTTAGAATAAAGTGAAAACAGCAATGGAGTATTTTGAGCAAGCCACTGTTATTGTCAATCAAGTGAGCATGTTCAGTCCCAATGAGCTGATTGACGAGGTGTCCACGGACTCGCTGCCCTTTATGCTGTTGCCATACTTCCTAGGAAAGCTCACCACGAAGATTAACAATCAAAATGGCACAGAAGCGCTAGAGTTGGGTGAAGTCTATTTTAAAGATCATCTTCAACGCTGCCAGGAGTACGAACTGTGCGAAGCGCCCAGGAGCAAAACGGAGCAGGATAACAAAACCGATGCAGCGCTGCAACGAAGCGAACAACGCGAATTAATCGAAGCGGCATACAATCGGAACGACAAAATCGCACAGTACCGCAAGATGAAGGACATTGACGAGTATATGTCCCGCATGCGTTATGCCGTTAAGAACAAGACCGCCGATGATGAAGTGCGACGTGAATTCTTTTTGAAGTTTTTGGAAAAGAGCATCATGGATGCCAAGCAGGAGTTGGAAAGTCTGCGCATGATGAAAGAAATGGTTAAAATGCGTCTCGGACGCATGAAGGCTGGAGAGCAGAAACAGTTGGAAAATTCTACTGCAGAGCAGCAGCCAAAAGCTCTCGGCGGGCACGGTCACGGACACAGCCATAGCCATGGACATCATCACATAGAAACAAAGCCAAAAGCGCTACAACCATTTATTATAACCCGTAATGCCACACAGAAGGCAGTTTTCGGCTTAGGTTATCCCAGTTTGCCCATCATGACCGTGGACGAGTTTTATCAGCAACGCGTAGACGAAGGTATCTTTCCCGACGACCAAAAAATGGCTAAGATAAATCAAGAAAAGGCGATTGCAGCCGCACTAGACCCCAATGAGCAGGAAGACGAAGAAAATGCCGTTGTGGAACTCCAAGTGGAGAATGATGACCCAGAGTATTTGGCGCGAATGCGACGCATGGACGAATACAAGGATGTGGTCCGTCGTGGTGATGGAAATCGTCATAATCGTAGTTAAACTACATACTCAACTAAAATTAATCATGCACTAAAGTATTTTGTATTTTTTAAAAAAAATCAATGTTTGAATCTTAATCCAAGTCAAAATTGAATGAATTCGCCGTTTCGAATGCAAAGACAAATGCACAAATGAAAAAATCAATAACAATTAAAGGCGACAATTAAAAAAAAATTAATGGGAGTGTTTATAATAATAATTAAGATTCTATTTTCTTTAGAGTGGATTTCAATTCGATTCGAAACAAAACAGAAGTGTTTTGTTTTCTTCAATTGGCAAGACAATTACAAAAAGACACAATTATTTGAATAATATAATTTAAAAAAAATAAAAGTCCACACAACGATAGAAAAATGGATGGAAAATTGTTGCCAATATAGTCTAATTTTACTTCCGCCGTATTGCAATTTAAAAATAACGTATTTTTAAACATATATGGGACACATATGGGATTCTGATGAATCCAAGTAGAACTTAAATATTTGAACGCTTTGGTGACAATTGTCACATATATGTATGTATCAAATTGTGTTGGGAATACTAGAAACTATATATGTATACATATAATTACATATGTATCTATATACAATGTAATGCATGTATCTGCGATGTACATACATACATACATACATATATATGTATGGATTTGTGTATGCACTCTTACTCCAAACGCAGACCAAGCTTACTTTCAAACTGAAATAATTAATAATAAAGTAATCTGTTAACAGGTTGTGTTAGCTGAATCGACAATAAAGTAATTGTATGTTAGTTATACAGATATGTTTATTTATATATAAATACGAATACTTGTTAGTTTTGGTTTTGGTATTTGTCCTATTGGTAATATTAAAAAAAAAAAGATTCAGTATTTTGATGCGTGCATACGGTCACACTGTATTTCTACACCAACTAACAACAACAACAACCGAAAGGCAAGGCACTCAACAAATTTACGTTTTGTTAAGAGCACACCATCTGACACAAATTGAACAGTTGAATTATAAACTTATCAAACAAAGCGCTCGCAACGCAACGCACAACTAGGCAACGGGTATATGTACGAATTTTAAAGCTGTAATTGCAATTGGAAACATCGATACAATAGCAAGCACACGGGTAATAAAAACAACAAGCACAAGCATGTCTGTCAGTGATTTCATTAAAGGTTTGCCTATACACGATTCCAACAATTTTACACACCTGAGCAACGATCATGGGATCCGAACGTCGCAAAAGCGCGCCTCTGTCTATTTACCAACAGAGGATGTGCCAGAACAAGCTCAACTGATAGTGATGGATAAGAGGTGTGTGCTACTGAGATACCTCACACAACAGTGGGACAAAAAGACCCTACAACGGAAGCGAGAGCACGGCAACGATGGGAGCAGTAACAATACCAACAGCACCCCAAATGGCAACAACAGCAAAAAGCGCCCACGCTTAGATGCAAATGAGCTCAACTGAGGCAGCTACACACTCAAACATGCATAATTCACATCTAAACTCTGTTAAGAGCAACCACTACCATAAAACATTAAGATATATCCCATTTATGTTTAAAATAAATACGCTAGAAAGTAAATAACTAGAACCGTATATTATATTGGTTAGCGAACTGTTCGATCAGATAATGAATCAGCTCATCGGCATATAGATTTTCTAATGGGTCATAGATTCTCACCGTGTCAAATAATAGATAGATGTCTCTTAACAGCCAATATATGATTGTGTTTGCCCAATGGTTTTTACTTCAGAAACAAATATTGGATTTGACTACATTATTTAAAAGCTAGTTTAATGGTGTCCCAAATCCTTGGGATCTGGTTTGCCATATTGTTTCTCCCACCAGACCACAAATTCTTTCTTGCGTTGTTCACGTTTGGCAAAATACTCCGGATATTGCGCCTTTTCCAGCGGATGCCAGTAGTCCAGCAGCCAATCTGGTGGGATGACCTCACGCTCAAACGCACAGCCTCCAGCACTATTAGCAACTGCAAATAAATAAAAATGCTTGATATTACGAGTTTTTAGTAGATGGCATTTTAATTAACTTACAGTTTCTTGGCTGGTAATGTTTTGTCTCAAAGAGCTCCTTTTGGCCGCAGGCTAGCAGACGCATGCCCTCTGCCAGATCCTTCTTCCGATTCTCATCAAAGCGTGCACGCATCTGCACAGCCCGATAACGGAACACATCACTTGAACCAGGGATTTGGAATGAAGATTCACAGTTTATTATATAATCAAGCGGTTTGCTATAAGGGCACAGCGTACACTCACCGACGATCATACCACGCCTCCAGATTGCGCACAGCTCGCTTATACAAGCTGCACACCTGGCGTTTGTGTGACACAATAGCCAAGGGAACTTGGGCCATGTTTAGTTGCTCAGCTTGCGCAAAATCTGGATTATGCTTATTGAAAACAACAACAATATCTGATGAGAACTGTCAAATGTCGTGTGCTGCACAACGACGAGTTTGAAATGTTTTCCAACACTGTATTACAGTGATGCCAGACTGTGTGACTATTTTAAGTTTTAATGGTTTGAATAAATTATATATCAACAAATACCAAGAAATTAAAAACTAGCAAATGAACATTAGGAATATAATAAACTTCAGCTTAACTCATAACATTCAATATACACTGAACAATATGCTCAGGTATATTCAGTGGATGTTCACAAAGATCCCCCGTTTGTTGGTCGTACATGTAAATTTCATTAATGACGCGATCCTCCTGCTCTGCATCCAACGAGGACACCAACACCATTGAGCCCTCCGACAGCTCGGTCAGTATTTGTTCAATATCGTGCTCGCTTACACTCTCCATGTTGGGACTTCCTAACGGAGGTGTATCCGAAATAAAATCAACTATATATGTTGTGCCCGTCTCTGGAGTATAAACCGTCTCGCTGTCTGTGACCGTTTCAACGTCGCTCACATAGTTAAGCGCACCATCATCCAGATCACGCAACCCGGCCTTGTCGTTGATCTCATGCTGTCCCTCGTCCAACAAAGAGTTGAGCTCCTTTTGCAGCTGCTCAGCCTTGGTCTCAATCAAAGGATCGCTGCTTATTTGTTCCGTTTCCGTTTCCTTTTCTTTTTTAATAGCAGGAGGAAACACCCGTAAAATGTGCACAGGAACTGGTTGTTGCGTCTCCAACGGCTCTTTTTGTTCCTGCACTTTTTGCCGCAACTTTTGCTGCAATTTTTGCTTTACATTTCGCAGCTGCGCCTGATCCTGTTCCAGTTGCGGTTTTAGGGGCCGACGCTTGCGCTTTGGTGCTTCTGCTCCAGCTTGGTTATCTAACGCAGCACGGCGCTTGGCCAACGCATGTTTGCCCAGCTTTTGCTTTGTCACGTGCTCGTTCTCGTACACCAGATCGCCATCGCTGAGGGTGCGTGCTGCTTTGCTGTGTTGCGACTTCGAGCGCTGCAATAAAAATGATTTCAGTTTCAAGAATAAGCTAAGAAATTAGGCTTGAATCATTTGCCAACCTTTTTGGTATTTTCCGCTTGAGCTGTAACGATTTCCTGCCATTCGCGATCTGCCTCAGCCCTTTCGCGATCCTCCTGCTCAAGTTGATCTTTGAGTTCCTGAATATTAAATGCTTTTGGGTAGAGCAGCGCCTTGTTAATGAGGTGCCCATTGATGCGCTCCTCGCGTTTGTACTTGAGCTTAAGATCGCGTCGAGTGCGCTTGGGAAACATTTGGCACATCAGGGAGAAGTCAGTGCCAATGATTTGCAAACTTCGATAGAAGCGCACTGTATCATCCGATGTCCAGGTTGGCGTACGCTTATGTCGCTTGTAAAATCCATTGTCGCCGGTTGTTTCATCCATGAGAATCAGCGACGAGTTTGCTAAAACCTTGCGCGCTTCCACCTCGGCGGTGGTCTCAATCTCCAGAGTTTTCTCGTCTATAATCATCTCCCCGTTTGCATCAAGTTTTAGTTGTGGAACCGGCATTGCTGCAGTTGCTGATGCTGGTTCGGCTTTGGTCTCCAGCAGCTCGGCCGAGGTGGGCTTTGACTCATCTGAGTTAACGCTGGCGCTGGAGCTGCCACCTGCCTCCGCCTTGATGGTGGTCACCACGGGCTTTTGCTCCATGGGATTGCTTTCAGGATTGTAAAAGATCATGTCAAACATTTTGAATGTCGACTTATCGGGTATGCCCTTGTTAAAGCGCGTTTCGAAGTCTCGCTTTGCATTAACGCGCTGCTGCGCCTGAGTCTGTGCCTTATCCCCCTCTCCCTTGCGCTGTTTGCCGCCGCCTCCACCACTGTCAGAGTAAACAGAACAGCTAGACTCGGTGCGTATGCGGCCCATGCCCGGACTCATAACACCACCTGGAAAGTATTTGGGCGATGCCTGTGCCTGCTGCGCTGTCCCAATCCCGCCACTCGCTGATGAGCCGCTCAAGTAACGCTCACGTCTTGTGGGAGTGCCAGGTGATTGATAGTCACCATCTAAATCTGCAGCCAGGGGCGAGCCCACAAAGCTGTTGCGTCGCTGCCCAAACACAGGAGTGGGGCGCAGCCGCTGACGTGCCTGCGCCTTGCTGGGCGACATGGGGAATCCACTTGCACTCTTCTGCAAATCCATTTGTATGACATTATTCTCCAAATCAGAATGAAACACATCATCCAACTGGCCTGCGCTGCTGGCAGCGGGCATTTTAAAAGCAACTTCAGCTGCATCCTCTTCTAGATGCTCCTGCTTGGTGGGAGCGGTTGGGAGGGGTTCGGGCTCAGCTCGTGGTTCCGGATCTGCATCGCCTCTGCGCGTTTTGCGCTTGATTTGAGTTAGATTGGCAGTTGCCTTAATGCGTTGCCGTCGCGCGGACATGGCGTGACTTTTGAATTATATATAACGCATTTACTTAGCAAAACAAATTATTTGCGAAATAGCTGTAACAATAACATTCACAAATGTGCAGAAGCACGAGTTTTGGAAGAACAGTGTTGCCCAACGTGAAAATAGCTTATAAGCAATATGCTGAGCAAGCAAGGTATGTGAGCATCAACAAAACTTTATATGCCACATTTTGTAACACAAAAATTAGTCTATGGAGCAAATAGATAGATGTTTTATTTCTTAATAACCCAGATCGAGCTGAATTTTAAAGGTTAGCATTAACAACAATAATAAACCAAAATATATTCTTTATGGGTGTTACGCTTTTAAGGATTTGTCTAATGCTGTATATAGGAATTCGAGCAAACGATATTTAAAACTAAGAACTGTTTGTCACTGTCAGACCGTAAATAACTAAAAAAAAATTGTCACCATGAAAATTATATATTAACATACTGTTTGGTTTATTCGAGTTGAAAATAACAACAAAAACTGTTACTGGCTGGACAGCATACCCTGCTTAGAATTCGAGCTGCACAATTTTCGACTTTTCCAACACACATTCGAACAACGATACAAATTGCAGGTTGCACGTTTTGAACGTAAAATGTGGGCGCCTTGATAACAAAGCAACAACGACGTGAATCTATATTATATACAAAAAAATTGTCAACAATAAAAAGGGCACAAAAACAAAATTATACAAGTTGAAAGGCAAGGCAACAAATGTGACAGAGGAGGTGTGTGTCAAAATTTGTAGCGGAGGAACAGGCAACATTAATAACAGTACAGCCGCTGCCGCTGTCCGATTGTTATGCAAGCAGCGCTGCATTCCCCCACCTGAGCAGTGCAGCCCAGCAGCAAAACAATCAATTAGCCGGTCGCCATGCTGCTAAACCGTTTCGTTTCAGCCATTAAAAATCAATCGAGGGAAACCCTGCGCGCCTGGAGCTATCAATGCGAATCAATATTCGCGCAACGCTCGCGCCGCCTGCAGCAGCTGCTCAGCTTCTACCAGTCTGTCTATGGGACGCAAGGACTAAAGCAACTATGGCGCGCCTATTACCGCAGTGAGCTGCAGCCGCCGCTACGGGGCTTCATGCTAAGCGCCGTGGGCATCATGGGACTCAATATGAAAAGGCCAGGCAGCGAAGGTTTTGACTGGACCAAAGAACGGCTGTCGCTCTCCAACTTTGATTTGTGTCAGCGGGACATTGACTTCATAAATACGCTGCCAGTCAACCAGCTATGCGATCGCTGCCAGGCAAAAAAGATGAAGTACTGCTATTGCTTGTTGGGCAATCAGCGGTGCAAGAAGGGCGGCGTTGTCGTACCGCCCCCCAAGAGCGATCAGCCGGCGCATAAGGAGGATCAATCGGCTAGCATCAGCAACTGTCACAAATCATTCGATCTGGATGGACGTGCGCCTACGGGCCAAGTACGCATACAGGCACAGGAGGATCGCAACTGGGAGCCGTACTTTAGTAAGAATGAATTTAGTATTTGGCGGCGTGAGGAACACGGGTCGCTCTACTCATACAAGGTGTATGCACGGTTTGATGACATTACTGCCGATGATTTTCTGCATGTGCAAACGGACCTGGATTATCGCAGGCAGTGGGACGATACGGCGCTCAGGCTAGAGCTTATTAGCGAGGATCCAGTGCCTGGCAGCAATTCGCATCTGATATACTGGGAAATGCAATGGCCGCGACTTTTTGCCAATCGGGACTATGTATATTGTCGACGGTACCACAAGGATGAAAGCAAAAAGATGATATTTATCTGCAGTCGCGCTGCCAAACATACTACATATCCAGCCATTTCGGGAAAGGTGCGAGTCACGGACTACTGGAGCCTGATGGTCATAAAGCCATTCCGCGGATTCCACGAGCCGGGACTGCACTTTGTGCTCACCTACTACGATGACCCGGGCATACCCATACCGCAGAACATCAAGTCGTGGGTAACGCAGAAGCAAATGCCCGAGTTCCTTACCAAAATGTATGTGGCGACCAAAAACTATGCCTGCTCACGTGCCATCAAGATGAAAGACATGTTCAACAGCTTTGCAATAATCAACGATGAGTATACGGCCAATGAACAACGCGGCAGCTGGCTGGGAAGCCTCAGCCGTCACAGGCGCAAGCTCAACAGCGACAATGAGGCTGAGCGCTGAGAGCTGCAGTTCCTCCTGACAGTGTCCAGAGAGCAATTAAGAATTATGATAACTGGAATAGAAGGTACAGCAAGAAACACCAACAGCAATACAGCCCCCTTATCATCTTATGTTGTAAATCATTTATAAGTAAATTCATATATAGAAGCAATGAGCAATTAGGGATCATCCAGTTTCTAGAACTAAACAAATTATTTCATCAACTGCAAATGTGCAATAAAATAGCATTCGCAACTTGGAGGCATTTAAAATGTTGAATCTTGTGTGCCACACTAAAGAACCCGATTATACATAGATATATACATGTACAACACGTATAAAAATTTACTTATATATTTTATCAAAACTCTGGTTAGGTTTAGAACTTTGTTTTTTTAAACAACTTATCAGAAATTACTGAAATAATACATACACACACATGTAAAAATAAATACGAGCATAAAAATACAAAAAATCGAAGCAACAAAACTGGAAAAACTGAAGCTTACTAATTATTATTAGATACCTTCGATATTTACATAATCAATTTCTAGCAAAAAAAACCCAATGTGGTACTTTTGATAAGAATTTGCTTTATAAACAATTTATTAGGAATTTGCATTCGGCACTCCGAAGCTCACAATAATTTTAAAAAAGTCGACTTTCATGTTCGTTTAAATCGGTTAGTAAGTGAAATCAATTTGAACCAACTTGAAAAGCAGTTAACATGTTAGCAAATAATTGCTAGGGATTAAAAAGCGGGCATTGTAAATACAAAATTAATACAGATTATGTAGGAGATTCCATCAATGATTGTTCAGACTCATCACAGTTCGCTGTGTTCCTTTGAGCTGGGCGGAGGATTGTTCATAAAGGCTATAAAATCCTTGCTGGTACGTCCGCCGTTGTATTCGAGCTGCGTTTTGAGGTAGGAGAAGTATATTAAGGTGGGATACCCGCGCACATTGTACTTGGCGCAAAGGGCAGCATGTTTTGTGCAGTCGACGGCAACAAAGGCAACTCGAGGATCATCTTGCAGTGCATTTGCGGCGGCCGTAAATTCCGGTTTTGTGTGCTTACAGTGACCACACCCTAAAACAGAGGCTTAATAAATTTCATTTCGTATATGGAAAAACTACATACATGGAGCATAAAACATAACAAGGGCATGCTTCTTGCGCTTCAGTGTCGAGCTAAAGGTTTCATCGTTGAGAAAATGGACCTCTGAGCTCTCATCCTCCTCCTCCCAGCTCTTCTCTGGCGGCGGCGGTGGTGGTGGCTCTTTCGGATCTCGCATAAATTCGACTATTTTGGAAGCTTCGCGCACATTCACATCGAATTTGTAAACACCATAGGAAAAGTATTTTACAGTTGGATAGCCCTTAACCTTGTATTTTTCGCCAATTGTCGGTTCTTTAGTGGCATCCAGTGCGGCGAGCATTCCTGGCACATTGTTATGCTTCATCTCAAGCGCTGCCTTTTCGTACTCTGGTTTCATGCGCTTGCAATGGCCACACCATGGAGCATAGAACATGACCAGTACAGATTTTTCATCCTTTAGCGCTGGCTCAAATCCCTGCGTAGTGAGATGAACAATTTCTGAGTTTGTGTCAGCCGACCAGTCGGGTTCCTTTGGCTTAGGCGTTGGCTTCACATTGGGATTCAGCATAAATGATACCAAAGCGTCCTTGGTATTCTCGCCCTCGTAGGTCATGCGCATTTTTCCATTCTCGAAGTAAATTAATGTAGGAAAACCTGCAAAGATTTTATTCAGGTTTTTTAATATTGTTATTAATGGAATCAATGTATTCATAAAAATTACCAGTTAAATTAAACAATTTGCGCACTGGAGCATTTTCTTGTCGCTCCACATTCATGGCGGCCAGCAGATATCCACCCTGGGCCTTAAGTTCGGTTGCTGCTTTGCTGTAATCCGGCTTCATGCGCTTGCAAAAGCCGCACCACGGCACATGAAACATGACCAGCATGGGCCGTATATCCTTGCGCAGATGTTTGGTAAATGCGGCGGCGTCATTAAAGTGTAACACATCCGCACCGGCAGGGTCCTCTTCCCAGGGTAAATCACCTCCTGGATCGCGCATAAATGTTATCATGGAGCTTACGCTCAGCTGACGATCATAGTCCTTGTGGTAATCACCATCCTTGTAGTGGCGCAGTGTATACGGTGTGGGCGTTACTTTAAGCTTCTTGCAGAGCTTCTTGCGCTCCTGATTGGAACAATCCATGTATAACATAGTACCTGTGCCGCGTATCGCTTCTGCTGTCTCCCGAAACACCTTCAACTCGGCAGCAGCCTCCTTGGCACTGGACACATACAGGGCAAGCACGTTATTCTTCGTCCGCAGTAGTTTCTTAAAGTCTTTGTAGTCAGTTATGTCCTCCTGCACAGCGGAGATTTTCGATTTGGCGGCAACAAGTGCCAGCAACAGCAGCATAATCAGCATTATAAACTGACGGTGCCTCGACATTATGTTTGCACTTTAAACTTAATGAGAGTTACTAGCTAATTTAACAATACGTTTTAGATGTTTAACTAAGGTAATAAATGCATAATCCCTGTTTTCTACAGATCAACAATTGCAACTTAAAATGCCGATGAAGACGTCAGCGTTTAGCCGCAGCGTTGCCACATCGCATTGAAAACTGTTTCTTTGAGCATACACCATGTTTATACGTCAATTTTCACAATTCAGCGAAAATTAAAACGTACATTTAATTGAGTAATATTAGTAACTATAAAAAAACTAAATAGATTTGATGACGAATAAATACAAAATAATTATTTAAAAGTTTTTGGTCGGTTCGTTTATTTCTTGTACCAAACCGAGTCTAGAACGTATTGTAAAATACGACGAATCGAACACTAAATGCACCGCTGTCAAATGTACGTGGCAGTTGGCAACACTATCCCATAAGTCTGACACATTAACAAGAGGCAGAAGAAGCAGCAAGTTTTTTACAATCTCGCCGCAGTGGATTTGGTTTTGATTAGCTGTAGTAGGATATAATAAAACGTTAAGCTCTGCCATTATAAAGATGCCCCTTAAATTGGACATCAAGCGTCGTCTGACGTCGCGCTCGGACCGTGTCAAGTGCGTGGATCTGCATCCGGCCGAGCCATGGATGTTGTGTGCCCTATACAATGGCCACGTACACATCATGAATTATGAGAACCAGCAACTGGTCAAAGATTTCGAGGTATGCGATGTGCCAGTGCGTTGCGCTCGGTTCGTGGCGCGCAAAAATTGGATTATTACCGGATCGGATGATATGCAAATACGCGTTTTCAACTACAACACACTGGAGAAGGTCCACTCCTTCGAGGCGCACTCGGATTACCTGCGCTGCATTGCCGTGCATCCCACACAGCCCCTGGTGCTGACCAGCAGCGGTATGTTTCACAGCCATTAAACAGAGTTTTGACTTATAATATGACTTTGTATTGCTTCAAAAGAAGATACGTGTATTATAGAAAATCATAAACAAACAGTGGGATGACCTAATTTAGTTAAGTTTAGTTAGAATTTGTACAAAAGCAATATTATTTTTATTGAGATTTCTTATGCCTAAAACAGGGTTTAATTAATCTTCAATAAAATTTAAAAAAGTATATAGGTTATATATATATTAGTACATCGGATTTTGTATACTTTTGCCAAGGGGTTTATAGACGTTTAACAAAATGTGGAAATATTTAAAACTTTAATATTGATATTTATATTTGTATTTTTGCTGCCTTAAAGCAGATATCATTGATCAAAAATGTTTTCCATATGACCACGTATTTTCTTCAACCATATAAAAATATTTTATCATCTTGTAGATGATATGCTTATCAAATTGTGGAACTGGGAAAAATTGTGGGCCGGCCAGCGAACCTTTGAAGGCCACACGCACTATGTCATGCAGATTGTATTCAATCCCAAGGATAACAACACCTTTGCCTCCGCATCCCTGGACCGCACCGTTAAGGTGTGGCAGCTGGGTTCCAATTTCGCCAACTTTACGCTAGAGGGGCACGAGAAGGGCGTCAATTGCGTAGACTATTATCACGGAGGCGACAAACCGTATCTGATTTCTGGTGCCGACGATCGATTAGTGAAGATCTGGGATTATCAAAACAAGACCTGTGTACAAACACTCGAGGGACATGCACAAAACATTTCAGCAGTATGTTTCCATCCTGAGTTGCCCATTGTGCTGACTGGCTCGGAAGATGGTACCGTGCGCATTTGGCATTCGGGCACCTACCGCTTGGAGACCTGTCTCAACTATGGCTTTGAGCGCGTCTGGACCATTGCCAGCATGCGTGGCACCAACAATGTAGCCCTGGGATACGACGAGGGATCCATCATTATCAAGGTGGGACGTGAGGAACCGGCCATGTCTATGGACGTGGTCGGCGGCAAAATCATTTGGGCGAAACATTCCGAGATGCAACAGGTAAAGTAATTGGAATTTTTAAATGATTGAACACGTATTTGATATAAATTCTACCTGTAGGTCAATCTGAAAACAATTGCCGATGGCACCGAAATTAAGGATGGCGAGCGTCTGCCCGTTGCCGTAAAGGATATGGGTGCGTGCGAGATATATCCGCAGACCATAGCACACAATCCCAACGGCCGTTTTGTGGTGGTCTGTGGCGATGGCGAATACATAATCTACACGTCTATGGCGTTGAGAAACAAGGCCTTTGGATCAGCTCAAGAGTTCGTCTGGGCCTTGGAAAGCAATGAGTACGCTATTCGTGAGAACAATGGCACTGTGCGTCTGTTTCGGAACTTCAAGGAGCGCAAAAGCTTCACACCCGAATACGGCGCAGAGAGCATTTATGGCGGCTACTACTTTGGCGTGAAGACCTCGTCGGGCTTGGCTTTTTACGATTGGGAGTCATTACAGTTAGTGCGACGCATTGAAGTGCAACCGCGTAATGTATTCTGGAATGAGAGCGGCAGCCTTGTTTGCCTGGCAACCGATGAATCCTACTTTATATTGGCCGTGGATGCGGCACAAATTACCAATGCGCTGGAGACAAAGGAGGGACTTGAGGATGATGGCGTAGAAAGCGCTTTTAATGTGCTCGGTATGCTTAAAATGAATGAAACAAATTTCTTATGATTTCTGTGGATTTCAGTTGAATTTAAGAAATAGTTTTTCTGAAATTTGCCTAAAATGTCAAATCAAATTCTTATTCTCCGTTTTTATCCGCAGGCGAAGTATCCGAGTCGGTCAAAACTGGTCTGTGGGTAGGCGATTGCTTCATTTACACGAATTCCGTGAATCGCATCAACTACTATGTGGGTGGAGAGATTGTGACCATCTCGCACTTGGACCGAACCATGTACTTGCTGGGCTATGTGCCCAAGGACAATCGTTTGTATTTGGGAGACAAAGAGCTGAATGTGATTAGCTTCTGCCTTCACTTGTCTGTGCTGGAGTACCAGACGGCCGTGATGCGTCGAGATTTTGAGCGTGCTGATCTTGTGCTGCCAACCATACCGAAAGAACATCGCACGCGAGTCGCACACTTCTTGGAGAAGCAAGGTTTCAAGGAGCAGGCTCTGCAGGTGTCCACCGATGCAGACCACAAATTTGATTTGGCGCTGCAAATTGGCGAGCTGGATATCGCTTTAAAATTGGCGCGCGAGGCGGAGAACTCACAGAAATGGGCCCAGCTGGCCGATGTTGCGGCGCGCAAGAACAACATGGCCTTGGTGAAGGAGTGCATGCAGAAGGCAAACGATTTTAGTGGCTTACTACTGCTCTCGACTGCCTCAGGCGATGCAAAGATGCTGGAGGAGGTAGGTGCAACCAGCTCCGCTCAAGGGCGCCATAATATTGCATTCCTGTCTGCCTTTCTTCGTTCCGATGTGGACCGTTGCCTAGAGATTCTCATCGAGACAAATCGTCTGCCCGAGGCAGCCTTCTTTGCGCGCACTTATTTGCCCAGCCAAATGTCGCGTGTAGTAGAACTATGGCGCGACGAGCTGGGCAAGGTCAACGAGAAGGCAGGTCAATCTCTGGCCGATCCACAGCAGTATACAAATCTCTTTCCTGGACTGGGCGATGCGTTGCGCGTGGAGCAACATCTGCAGGAGGAGCGAGCGCGCAAAGCGCCAGCCCGTCTGGCGGCACAGCTGCCATTGAATAGCGAACGAAATCCACTTGAGGAACTGCATGCTGCTGAGCATCAAAGTGGTGCCGGTGAGCTAGAGGAAAAGGAGAAGCCGGCGTTTGTTCCATTATCCTTGCCAACAACAACGACAAGCAGCACAAAGGCTGCCGGCGCTGCAGCCGCGGTTGGTGTTAGTGAGGATGATGACGATGATCTAGATCTGGAGATTGATGGCATTACGTTGGACGATAACATAGATACGACAGATGTAAATCTTGATGATGACTTTCTGAGCGATGATTAGATGCGATAGCTATCCAGAGCACACGCTGTATTCGATAATATGGATTAGAAATACTGTAAATTCTTTTGTTGATTCGGAATACCTGCTGCAAATGTCACAGAATCGAAAGCTACAAATTCCACATACACATACACAAATGCATGCATTCAGTTTTAATTTGATTGTATGCATGTTTCCCGTGCATTAATTATACAATTAAAAAAAATGATATATATATATATATGTATTATGTACAACAATTATGCAGCAACATCCAATCGCAATAATAAAATATATTTAAAAATGTGAAATTGCGCGCTTTTTCTTCTTCTTATCGTTTGACATTCGGATTTTGTGCACAATCAGGGTTGCCACAGGGCGAGCTGTCAGTTAAAATAAATACGGCAACAACAGCATCACAAATACATATATACGCAGATATCGTGTGTGCGTCTGGATTTTGCTGTATTTTTTATTTAAGAATGAATTATTAATAAACAATTAATAAATTATTATTAAATAAAAAACAGTACAAAACCGCCAATCAACCGTAAGTAATTACCAGCCATAATAGCTGTCCGACAGTTGCGGCCACTTGCAAGAGAACTTATTGATTTTTTCTAAGCAACGTTGCATTCATTTTCAGATACACAGAGTCTATAATTAATTACGTTGAATATGGAACCGAAAAGCTATCATGCCCATGAGCAGCAGCAGCAGCAGCAACAGTATTTGCACGAGCAGCAAATGCACTTGCAACACCTCCAGCAGCAGCAACAACAACAACAGCAGCAGCAGCAGGCCATGCAGGCAGGATTTGCACCGCGTCGCCAGTATGACAACATGGGAAATTCGCCTGCTGCCATTGCGGCTGCCTGTTTGGCGAATGGGGTTGCTGGCGGTGGCAGCTCCTCGATGGCTAAGCCGGCATTGATGCAGCGGCCGAAAATAAAGAAGGAGAAACAGCTGCAGGCGCTGCATCAGCAGCAACAACAACATCTATCGGAGCTGAGCGGTACCAGCAGCACCGGCATGCTACCACCTGAGGAGACGCTCAAGTTTGTCAACGAAACGGATGCCAACGGGCTAACAATGAAGACACCCGTCAGCATATTACAGGAATTGCTGAGCCGGCGCGGCATCACGCCGGGCTACGAGTTGGTACAGATTGAGGGGGCTATACATGAGCCGACGTTTCGGTTTCGGGTCTCGTTCAAGGACAAGGATACGCCCTTCACAGCTATGGGCGCCGGTCGCTCCAAGAAAGAGGCCAAGCACGCGGCTGCTCGCGCTCTAATCGATAAGCTAATTGGAGTACAGCTGGAGTCGCAGGGCAATTCAGCGGCAGCAGCGGTGGCCGTTGGCTGCTCAATAGCAGGCAGTGGTGGCGATGGGAACGCCAATGTCACTGGCAGTGGCGAGTAATTATTGCTGTCGAATTATAGATTTTAATGTCTTTAAATTTTTTCAATTTTTTTTATACTGTATTCTTTGACAGTGGAGGCGATAAGATTGTGGGTAATCCCATTGGCTGGCTGCAGGAAATGTGCATGCAACGTCGCTGGCCGCCGCCATCGTACGAAACGGAGACAGAGGTGGGCCTTCCGCACGAACGCCTATTCACCATTGCGTGCACCATATTGAACTATCGTGAGGTGGGCAAAGGCAAGAGCAAGAAGATCGCCAAGCGTTTGGCAGCCCATAAGATGTGGATACGCCTGCAGGAGACGCCCATTGATGCTGCCAAGATCAATGAAAGCATCTGCAGCGAACTGGAGGGCGATGTGAGTAAATTATCGCTTGTAGATGCCGTGCAGCAGCCGGTAATGTCGAATAACCTTACTCCAAGACGGTTTTACGAGCGCATCTCCCCAGTTATAAATATAATTGACATTTAGAGCTAACCTATTTTTCACGTTTTCTATTTATAACTATCGACAAACCATCTTTAGTTTTCGAAGCGTTTGTTATTGTTGTGATGTGTTGTTTCTCCTTGTTTAACAACGAACAGACTCTTAGACAAATGCAATATAGAAATTAGATTAAAACATAACATAAATAACACGCAGTGCTTTCCTTTGTTAATACTTTATGATTTTTAGCCTAATTCGTTAACTACCAATCACATAAATGGGTCAATTGCTATTCAAAAGACCTAAGAATAAAAATAATATTTAGATATGGATATTTTTACATCCACATTTAAGTGCGATTTTATTTTCTTTACGTTTATAATTTATCTAATATATATAATTTAAACTAAAAATTTATAATATTCCAAAGTTGTCCAAATATGACTATTTATTCAATCTAGATGATGACTAAACTGATAAATTTGCAAATTTATTGCTTACACTTTTCCACCTATTTTTCTGTAAAATGTTAGTACTTACCAAAAGTTCGTTATTTAAAATATAATTTTTATATATTTACTTTATAATTAAATATATTAAACTAACTGCTAATCAAGAAAATTAGATAATTGTATGCTAACCCAGTTATGCCTCGTATTTGGCATATATTAGCTCTATTTGAATACTATATATACTCTATATCATATTAAGCAGTTTTATCCTGAATTTATATATATTTTTGGTTTTTGTTTTGAATGTTTGTGATATGTTTCAACTCACCATTGGCGAGAATTTGTGCGTATTAAAGGAAAACGTTGCGCTCTTATTTACAGCCCCGCATTAACGATAATTATTATGGTGATTTGAAAGATATCACTGTGCCAACACTGACCACGCAACACAGTAATAAAGTGTCCCAGTTCCATAAGACATTGAAAAATGCGACGGGCAAAAAACTGCTTAGATTACAGGTAAATTAATCTGCTGAAAGAGATGCACCTGTTGCCGCGCTTAGCACATGTCATAAATTGCAAACACATTTCTTATGAGCCTTAAATGCATATCTATTCTTTTTTCGTTTCCAGAAAACTTGTCTCAAGAGCTCGAAGATTGACTACATCAAGCTGCTTTCAGAGATTGCTATCGAGAATCAGTTCGAGGTAACCTACGTGGACATTGAGGAGAGGACGTTTAGCGGCCAGTTTCAGTGCCTGGTGCAGTTATCCACGTTGCCAGTCGGCGTTTGCCATGGCACTGGGTCAACGGCTTGTGAGGCACAGCGACATGCAGCTCAGAATGCCCTCGAGTATCTAAAGATTATGACCAAAAAGTAGGTCAGCAACTGAATAGCAAAATCTGAACGCACATTACGATGATGAAGAAAATTAAAACGTCCCTATTAGCCCGCTGTATTCCGTGGTTCTCAGCTACAACATTCAACACTGTATTTAATATTTATAATTATTTTGTTTTGAGCTTAGTTCACCGATATGACTTTATAGCTGACCTGTACTATTCGCAAATCGTAGATATTAAAAACCTTGATATGAATTATTCACAAACAAAAATATTAGTTGACTTATACTGAATGAAAGATCTTATTTTAAGAAGCACGAAGTTATTGATATACGCATCCATTTTCAGGGAATTAAAAGGAAACCCCACAAGCTTACCGACAATGTTGCACCCTAATTTAAACAGCAAATGACTAATTGTAAAATATATTTATATATAGATTAAAACTTTTGTATAATTCTAATCTAACTGGGAAATGTTATTTTATCTGTCTTTAAAATATAATTTATTTAACTGTTGTACAAATTAAACCAACATGTAAAGATTGAATGGCAGTTAATGAAATAAAAGTTTTATAACTGCTATCAAGAAAGTTAACGTGAATTTTAATAAAACAAGGTTCAAGAAATTGGTAACATGGCCTACGCCTAGAATAGAAACCTAACTAGATATTAACTAATGCAACAGAGGATGTATGCAGCTGGGCACAAACTGCTATTGTTTTCTAAATTTTTGCGGGGAATCCATTTATGTTATAAGCTGAGTCGAACCATTACCGTCATCAATGTAACTACGGGAAGAGTCTCTTTGTTTTGAAGTTATAATAATGAATCGAAACAGGCATGCATTAAGTTCAGAGTAGTTTTTCTTCAGTTTTAAAACTAGTACAATTACAACACTGATCTCAGTGAACGTGTTATATGAAATAGAAAGATTTTTATTTAAAGTACGTAATACTTATGCTAAACTTAGAACTAACTGGCGTTATATGCAGATTATTTACATTGACCAACACAAGTGGCTGCAGCAATAGCCTAACGCGATTCGTTGCCACATGGTGAAGTCTGGGAAAATGGATGTTAGTCTACTTTTTTTTACGGTCCTGCGTGCACTTGGGACAGAACCATTTGCCCTTTGGTTTTGTGGTTAACCCCACACAGGCAAAGTGGAACCACTCAATGGGACACTACAAGAGAATAAAAAACATTAGGTATTTAAAAAAAAAACAAATGCAATTGCAATCAGCAGCAAACGTACATCTGGATTGTCGCAGCCAATCATCTCGCCATAGGAGACTTGGTGACATAAGCAATACGTTGGCTCGTTCGGATCCACAGGCATATCCATGACATCGCTGGGATGTGTTGCGGCCGTGTGGCAAGATTCCTTCTCCGAATCATCAATATCAGCTGTTTTCTGTTTGTAATGGCAAACGGAAATGAAAGTTAATAACTGCTTGCCAAAATGCTGAGCTCAGAATCAGATCATGCAAGAAGGTGAAATGTAAATGAAAGATGCAAAACCAATTAAACGGCTAAACACTGAGAATAATATATAACCACTAGAAGGGGATAATGGAGGGGAACATAAGTGCAAGTACACCAACGTGTATATTCTGCGGTTTTCTACTGTGTGGGCTACCAGGCACAAAAAACAACTATACAGTTTTATGGAAAGAGTAACAATCATAACAAGACGAAAATGCATAATGTTGATGAAGATGATTTACCTTTTGGGCGCCCCCCTTGCGGGTTTCTTTTTCTTGATTTACCTTGGTCTTTTTCTTTTTGCTACCTTGACCAGCACTGCTGCTGGCATTGAGATTGGCCCCACTGGCACTGTTCGATTGATTGCCACGCCCCGTTTCCTCATCTGAGGACGCTGGCTTTTTCTTTTTGCCCGTCGTCTTGCCTTCCTTGGTCTTTTTACGGCCTCCCTCTGCAAATAGCGAATAAGAAAATAAACATAGCCAAAATAGAGCACTTAATTTGTTTACGTACTTTTGGCTACTGCCTCCTCGGACTTGGCGCGCGTTGATGAAGCTTTTTCCTGAATTTCGCCCTCGAATCGCGCCAAATCGTTGTCAAGCCTCCGGATTTGTTTATCCACAAGCTCATACGTTTGTATGGCCAGCTGTACTTTATCGTCGCTGTACTCCTTGGCTTTGCCAAACAGCGCCTTTATATCCTCCAATCGCTCCTTGCGCTCTTCTTCGCTCATCGCACCATTATCAGCGGTTAGTTTACGCATAAAATCTTTTGCATGACTGTCAATGCTTTTCATCGCAGTTTGCGCCCGATCATCTAATTTTCTCATCAACTTGAAGTTCCGTTCCAGTTCAGTGGGCAGCGATTCCAATCCTAGTGAGATACAAAATATAAGATCCCGCTACGACACTTTCTCTTTGTAATTTTCGATACCGTCTAAATAATTTTCCAGATAAATGGCTGAAGACATTTTACAGGCTTTTCGTGAGGTTCTATTTTAATTGTTTTAGCGACAGTTACAGTTTACTAACAAAAATCGAGCGTCTATTTATGACGTGCCATCAGCTGTTTTGTGTGTGTTGCTCCGCAGCAATGTAATATTTCTTATCGATAGTTCTACGTAATCGGAAACTAGCGCCATCTTGCTCCTGTGCTGAAACGCATCAAATCTGAATCAGAATTCCAGTCATTGGTTACGCATTATAAAACTCATGTTCTTCATTTACACACAGCATATTTTCATGTTTCAGAAGGCTATAAATCTTTAATGAAAAAGTTCCCATATTGTACAAGTAGGAGCAATAGTTTAAATCGTATTAAAGCAAGATTTAAATTTAATCAGTTAAATTAATTAGAATTATTTAATCAACATGAAAAAAATTGAAAAGTTGTTTATTTTTAATAGCAGTGTATTAGTTTTGTACATTTTTATAGCCGTTAACTTCACTCTCGATAACGCTTCGTCAATAAACATTTTACAACACAGATAAATACAGCTGTTTTTTTGCGCTGGTCAACATTGTAGCCAGCAGCCCACCGAGTAAAGGAAACCGAAATGCAGGAGAATAGCACGTAATTTGGCTAAAATATACGCTGAAAAATGTGCTATGGCGGTTTAAAAGATTAAAGAACACGTTAGCTCTAGGCGGCAGCAGCATGTTTAAGAAATTGCGCAAAATGTTGCCTGTAATGCGTCCGGGGCACTGGCTACTATTTGCCGTCATCGTCGTCGTCATCTGTTATTGGTTGCTGGAGATACGGCTGGAGCACGGTTGGTTGTGGAATTCCCCTTCGAATTGGTTGCTTCAAACATAACATATTTTTCTATGCATACAGCTTTTAAGCCCCTGTCGAAACTAACAAGCAACGGCGGCAAGGAAACGGAGCATTCGTCTCTCGCGCGGAATATTCCCACTCGGGATAACTTCGATTATGAAGACCAACTGGTGGTGGTGTACAATCGTGTGCCAAAGACGGGCTCAACCAGTTTCGTGAACATAGCCTATGATCTGTGCAAGCAGAACAAATATCACGTCTTGCATATCAATGTGACTGCCAATATGCACGTCCTGTCGTTGCCAAATCAGGTGCGTCTCTCGGTTGTCGCCATCGATTTTGTCTCCAGGCAAAATATAAATTAATACATTTTGATTGCTTAGATCTCGTTTGTGCGAAATGTGACCACGTGGCATGAAATGAAGCCAGCTCTATATCATGGACACATGGCATTTCTAGACTTTTCCAAGTAAATTTGGCAAATTTTACATATGTTTACTATTTATTTATTTATTATATGTATCTTTTTGGCAGATTCCAAATCGCACACAAACCCATCTATATAAATCTGGTGCGAAAGCCATTGGATAGGCTTGTCTCCTATTATTATTTTCTGAGATATGGTGATAATTATCGGCCGAATCTGGTGCGAAAAAAGGCAGGCAATAAAATAGTAAGTTGTTAAAAATAACATTTGAATGCAGTAATCATTATTGAGGTCCATGTCTTTAATGAAGACCTTCGATGAATGCGTGGTTCAAAAGCAACCCGACTGTGATCCCAGAAATATGTGGCTACAAATTCCATTCTTTTGTGGCCACGCTGCTGAGTGCTGGGAACCCGGCAGCGACTGGGCCTTAAAACAGGCCAAGCACAATTTGGTTAATGAGTATTTCCTAGTCGGTGTCACAGAGCAAATGTACGAGTTTGTGGATCTCCTCGAGAGATCACTGCCCAGGTGAGTTTAAATCGGTTATTGCTAAACGAAGCGAGTACAACTCAAATTTCTGCTTTATCACAGAATCTTCCAAGGCTTTCGTGAGCACTATCAAAACTCCAATAAATCTCATTTACGTGTGACCTCATCGAAGTTACCGCCCAGCGAATCTACAATACAAACCATACAAAGATCAAAGATTTGGCAAATGGAGAACGATTTGTATGAGTTTGCCCTGGAGCAGTTTGAATTTACGAAGAAAAAGCTCATGCAGCCCGATAATAAGCATTTGCAACAGTTCATGTATGAGAAAATTCGACCAAAATGATCGTATTGGAAATTCAAGGGTTACAAGGGCAAACACAGAACCAGAAACGGTAGATTAAAGCTCAAGGGAAGCCTTTAGTATATCATTTTTTATTTTATGCTATTTTATTTTTTTCAATATTGTATATAGTTTATCTAGCTTTGATATGTACTTAAAATCAAGCAAACAACTCGTGAAAGACACTAAAGACTTTAGCATTGAATATCATAGACATATTAGTGATTTTTCATAAGTAATACGTATTTAGTTAGTTAAAGCCATGATATTAACACTTAATAACGCTTTCTTAGAATTATGTAAGTAATATTTAGTAACAATTGTAACAACTATTCAAAGCACAATGTATTTACTTATGCGACTAGTAAATTATACTCTGTATAAGTATTGACAATACCGCGTAAAGCGTGCCCAGAAATTATGAAATCTTGAGCGATACGAAATATGTATGTGCCGAGTCTGCGCATACAATTACCAACTAGTTTAGATACTTAGAAATTATATAATGTGTAAGTGTAATTATTATATTATTGTACTCTCAAATGTATATCAGCTTTTAGCACTTGTAGTAGACAAACTCATCAAGTCAAATACATGTTCTCTATCCGATTCTAACTTTTCTAATTGACTAGAGTCTCCATCAACAACTGTTCCTAAGTGATTAGCTGCATGCAACTGGTTAATTGATTAGAACTGTCGATTGACCATATATGTCAATATTTACATGCACTCAAACAAATAACAAAAAATATTTTTTTTTCTGCCTTGCAAACTTTGTTTAAGTGAATTGCCCTTAAATCTGCAGCGTCGCTTGAGTCGATCAGTAGCAGCTGGTGCGAAATTCCATTGAACTTTAAAAGCTGACGTAGCGCGATTGACAGCGTTTGCTGGATTGACTGAAAGACTGACAGACAGCCGGGTGGGCTGACGCTAGGCGCTGAGGCGAGGCAGAAATCGAAATTGAATTCTTTTTCGGGCAGACAAGTGATATACTTAATTAATTGCTCACGGCTTGAACGTAAAGGCAATGAGTTTGCATTATCGTCAGTTGTACATTTGAACGCGGACACGCAAGTCGTCGTTGGACCGTACGACTTGGGCTCGTTTCATATCTGACTTTTAAGCAGTTAATTATGAAATAGTGCTAAGCGTTAAAAGTATTTAGACAGAGTACGAACACTTAGATTTCGAACCCGGGCAGCATTTATATTAAAGCGGCGTGTTTGAGATTTACAACGGGTTTTATGTCATATATAATACTATATATTACCCGTATATGTATAAATATATATATATATACCATATATAAATCTTACTCAGACTTTTGATTAGTCTAATACGGGTTATACGTAATGAGTGGCTTTGTGATTGAGCGTTCAAAAGTTCAACGATAATTACGTCTAGTTTTACACTGAGCTAAAAAAGCAAGCGTATTGGTGCACTGCATTAAACAGCTTATAACAGCTTCGCGGGTATATAACAGTTGTGAAAATACCCATTGTTGCGATTTATTGCCAAGTGTTGAATGCAAGATGTACAAAAGTTTAAAAACGCCTGCATAAGTGTTTATTTGACATTGGCCTTAACCCTGCGCCGTGTTTTTTGCATTTCTCCATGGTATATCAACGGCAAAAACAAAGAACTTAGAAATCTCAACGTAAGCCGCTGTATAACAGTTAACCAAGCATGTACTTTCCAACTTGCTGACACTAGCCATAATTAATCACTTTGTGTTTTACTTTTCAACGTGTTTGTGTGTGTACACATATATAATAATAGCTTTTGTACATTACTTCTTAAATACCGCTCGACATACTTCGATACACATACGACGCGGGTATAAAATTGTTGAATAAACAGCTTTATATTTTCAGTCTTTAAACGCGCCAAGTCCGCGCTAGACCTGAGTTGAAAGCTTAGCCAGAGATACACAATTCAATTACATCAAAGGAAAACACAATCTAAGAATATCAAACTGTAATCTTCTGAATAAGCTGTGCCTGTATTTAATTTTGGTAAGTTTTTTTTACATTTAGCTACTGTAAATGCTATTTAAGTTTCCTGATGCGCTGATGCGTGCGCTCTTTTCGCATTCTGTTTTGGCTTCGTTACACTTGCTTACTGGCGCCTTCCTCTTCTTGTTTCTTTTGTGCTTGTCCTTATGCCCAATGCAGAGAAGAAATCCAATGTCCACACGCGCGAGAAAGCAACGCATCAAATGCAGTTCTCGCAAATCGTTGCCTTTGCACGCTTGCCAGCACTGCCAAGCTGTCAGATGTGCTCGCTCTCTCTGTTGCAATTACTTTCGGCGTCGTTGTCGACTTCGAAACTGTTGTTTCTTGTAAAAGGGCCATTGGAATCGTGTCGCTGCGTTTGAGGGAAACAAGCTTAAAGCAAACTGGACAAAAAGTGCGAATTTCGCACGAAAAGTTCAATAAACGCTTGGCATTGACATACTTCCAGGCTAAAAGCGAAAAGTGAAGCTGTTCCTGCTCAAGTGCAACGGCAAATGCATATATCGCTGTTTGTGCTGCTCAATCATCGTGAAAATTATTCATTTTTAAAATCAATATCGAGCGACGAGTAACGCCGAATTGTGAATTTTTCGTTATGGCAACTGCAACAAGCTGCTTGCCTAGGACAACAGCTGCCGTCGCTACGGTTGCCGCCTCTGATGCGGTCTCCATTGCTTCAGGTGAGACAGATGTACATAAATGCTTGTATGCATACATACATACATACATACTTATGTATGTACGTACATATGTACATTGTATATACACGCGCCTATTTAACTTTTGTAATACCTTTTTGGCACGTAAGGTTAAAGCACTTTTAAAAGCGGACTTGGGCTTGCCCTTGTCATGTACATAGTATTGTACCTTTGTGTTTTTATTTTCGCCAAGACTTCTGACCTCAGAGTTGCTTGACATCTATCTGTACGATCAGCGCGCGAGTTGTTCGCCATGGTTTTTCCTCGTTTTTTCCACATTTTTTTGATTTTCAAGTTTTTGCTTGTGAGTTTTTTTTTAAGAACTGGAAAAAAACCTCTGACTGTACAATATTAAAAAAAATGTTGGAAGGTTATTGGAAAGTAGAATTCTTATACGTTTCTTCAATTATAGGGATGGGAATTTTTACACTAAAAGAAACTGGTTCTGCGGAACAAAAGCTCCTTTTCTGCAATGGCAATATTCTCTTTTTTTTTAAGTTGCACTGAATTCTATTTAACAGTACTAAGTTAAATTAATTAATTTGATAGTTATTAATTATTATTATTGTATACATAATCAAAACAAATCAAAAATCAACACATCTGATCATAGATGGCGCAGTTAACTTACATGATATTTATAGAAATTGGCAAAAAATTACCTGCGATAGGAGGCGCTTAAGTGCAAAAGGCTGTTAAGTTAGATGCACTTAACCTAATTAATTGCATACAAAACTAGCTCTAATTGCAGCGAAAAGAAAATTCAGGCAAATTATACTATATATATATATCCAAACTCTTAGCAATTCATTGCTTTAATACATTGTCAGCAAACAGAAAGAAACCTTGCTCGTCAGCTAATAAAACGGCATATAATAAAACGAGAGTTTTACACTTGAAAACTAATGAATGGAAGGTGCGACTCGAAGACGCGCCTCGCACGTGTTGCCGTCGATTAGTCCAAATAGCCGCCGAAACAGCTTGTACCATGCCCATGGCTGGGGCGTTGCTTGAAACGTGTCGGCCATACACAAGCAATGGCAATGTTGTCAAACAGGTGTCATTACTAGGTAATGTCTAATTGATGAGTATCACTCATACTGGGCGCCTGGCATTGAACCGAAAGTGCAAAGCCTGAGACTCAGGCTGCATAAATTAAACAGATGCTGCGGGAGAACAACAACAAAAAAAACAACGGTGATAGCTGAGCAACTGTAATGAAAAACCAGCTTTCAGTGGCATAATTTCCCAAAATGCATTAGCTTCTCTTGCATCGGCCAACTCGCTCTTAACTCTAGCTCTGTCGCGCTCTCTTCTCCCGCTCGCTGGCACGTGAACGTCATGCTCAAGATCAGCTTTAGGTCTGGCTCTCTGTCAGTTTCCAGTTTTTGATTCTTGGCCTGGTATAAAATCATCATAACGCGCTTTTGGCCGCAACAGTTTCGTCTGCTCTTTCGGCTCCGTTGCACGCGTCGTCTGTTGCTCCGTCTTCTGCGTTAAAGTCGATTTTATTGTCGCCCCAAAACAAGTTTTACGTTTTTGGTTTCAGTTGTGTTGTGTTTTGTTTTGCTGTGCAGAGTGTGTACTATATAAATTATACGATTATTTGGTTCAAAGCGTAGATACACATTAACTATTCATAAGTTAATGCTGTACCTACTTTATTTTGGGATTTGCCGAAATTACGAAATTTCCCATTAAAAATTATCATGTTTTTTAGTAGGCGTACCTATACACATGTTTTTTTTTTTGATCGGTTTGCAATTTATGCAAATGATTCCCGACCTATCTAATTGAGTAGAATGGAGAGTCTGTTGTTTCACTAAATATTCCCATAGATAAGTTTATCAAATTTAAATACATTCTATTTAAGTCCACATGCAACTCATAAGCCCAGACAAAGTATGTTTTGCTTATCTTCTAAACTAAACTCTCGATATATTTTCATAAATATACTGACATCATTTGAATTTTCGATATTAGATATGCTCTGTAATTAGAAACATTGAAAACTTGTTTTTAAAACAAATTCAACTAGAACTTAATCAAGTAGAACAAGTTGAATTCGAGAATCCAGCTCAAGATCTGAGTTGCAAATACTTATCTTCAAGGCAACTGCATTCTAATGTCAATGTTAGCGCGACGAACTCAATATATAAAGAAACTGTTATACAGCATCCGTTATTGATCTTCGATTATTCGCGAAAAAGGGAATGTCAAGGTTAAGGTCAGCGCCAACAAAGAAGAAATAACCGGATCGGATGATCGGCAACGTATCGAATCTCGAATCGGCGTGCATTGTTTTAAATGCAGTTTCAATGATCCGATTAGCAAGCCGGTTTATCAAATAATTTAAATCAATAACAAACTAATAAAGTGCACAATCTGTCATTCAGCAAACCAAATACTTAGGATCGTTAACTCAACTATAAAGCATATAAGAAAAAAAAAAGACAGCAATTAAAAATCAACAACAGAATATTTTACTTAATTTCAAAAGAGCTTAATAACAACTACAACTGCCACCATGAGTAAGTAATAATGACTGTATTTGTACAGAGGCCTTATATAATCAAATAATTGTCGAGAATAGTTGTCAGTCAGTTGGTTTTGTGAAGTGGCCGAGCAGGGGATCAAAGCGCAGCTCTCCAGCTTTTCAGCTTTCGTGCAAACACGCTTCTCGTTACGTGCACTAATTGAATTTTAATTCTCACCTGTGCCCCCCCTCCTGCATCTTTTGTTTTACAGGAGTGCCAACCATGTTGTCGGACATCGATGCGCTGCCCTCGATCAAGCTGGGCGACTTTACGCTACAGTTCGAGCTGGGAGACGCGACTCCTACGGCCAAGGAAGTCGCCACTCGGGAACTGCGCGAATCTCCCGAGCGCCAAAAGCAGGCGACACAGGAACTAAAGCGATTGCTCGAGGGTAAGTCCTATCCAGAAGTGCTCAAGTCGAAAGGGTTTTTCCTAATGAACACAAGCTGATTTCCAATCACTCTTATCCGGCTTTTCCCCATATGAACAAGCTCTAGAGTAAAGTATGTCTTGCTAATCTTTTAAATATATACATGTGGATATTTCTGTCTGAAACGAGGAAATTCCAATATAAATAGAAATTATGCACTTTCACTGATTAAAGCGAACCACTTCCCTTGAATTAATTTGTGCCCTTGCGGTTTCGATAAATTAAAAATGATTCAGATGGGAATGAACTAAGAACAAACTATCAATAAATTTCATTAATAAGAAATTTATTCTTAGAAGACAAGTTCTATTCTATTCTTTCGCTTAGAATTTCCGCAGATTGTTTTCGGCCGTAACAAGTTTGGCTTAGGTTGTAACTAAAGGTTAGTTTTTCCTTTGAAATAAAACTTAAGCTAAATCTATAGATTCTCTTCATCTCCAGGAATGTAGAAATATGCATATAATGATTATCATACTAGTAAAAATACATATGTAAGGAATATAAAACTACGAATATTTTAAATGCTAAATTTGCTATTGTTTTTTATTTCATAGAAATATTTACCTCGATCTGGAGACAGTTATTTTTCCCTTTAAATTACTATAATTGTTATTTACTTGTAGAAGGTACAGCAAAAGCTACAAACTATGAGCCTTACCTTTTGAGTAGGTGTGGCTAAGATATTGGGACTCGAACCCGGAACCTTGCCTATAAGACTGAGTCACTTTTAAGGGCAACATTGTAACATTCGTATTAGCTCAGCAAGTTTTATAGTATTTAAATATGTCTTCTCTACTCAGATTAAATTGATGAGCTGTACTAAGAAAGTCAAGTATAGCATGTCGCTAATCATATAGTATAACCCCTTTATTTATTTTTGAAATTACGATGAGACCAAAGTCGACTTCCTGGCCTTCCAGACGACCCCTTCATTAGAGTAGCTAACGCGATAATCGGACAGGTGAACCTACTGGCAACTATAAACAAGCTAGATGTATTTTTAAAACAGAGGCTAGACAGATATTGTTTGATGGTCGCTGATATAGTCAGAAAGATTAACGAGATCAGCTTGGTGGTCATTAGCAACCCGCTGTTGGACTCTGCTCCGCACACAGTCTATACATAGCTTATAAAAAATATCTTATTGACATGTAGCTGAGGCCGATCTGTACTGTCCCAAGGACAATGAGGAGTGGCTGATACGCTTCCTTCGGCCCTGCAAGTATTATCCAGAGAGTGCGCGCGACTTGGTGAGTTGTTCATGCTTGGAGTTTTAAATACCCATTAACTTAGTGTATTTTAATTTACAGATCAAGCGCTACTACTCCTTTAAAGTGAAGCATTCGGATGTGTACAACAACTTGAAGCCCACACGGGAGGCCAACATCTTTAAAAATAATATACTCACCGTGTTCCCCAATCGCGATCAGCTCGGACGCCGCATATTGTTACTGGAGCTGGGCAGTAAGTGGCCAACCTTCGGGCAGCGTAATGACTACTTTGTAATGCCTGTAATTTCCTGTAATTAGAACGCTGGAAGCACAAGCAGGTCACGCTTGATGAAGTCTTCAAGGGTGCCGTAATTTTTCTGGAGGCCGCTATGCTGGAGCCGGAGACGCAAATCAATGGGGCCGTTGTCATTTTCGACATGGATGGACTCAGTCTGCAGCAGACCTGGCAGTTTACGCCGCCGTTTGCAAAGCGCATCGTTGACTGGCTGCAGGAGTCTGTGCCGCTGCGCGTCAAGGCGATTCATATTGTGAACCAGCCCAAGATTTTCAATGTGGTATTCGCGCTCTTTAAGCCTTTCCTGCGGGAGAAACTGCGCAGTCGCATCATCTTCCATGGCACCGATCGCGACTCTCTGCACAAGTACATGTCGCCAAAGTGCCTGCCATCGTGCTATGGAGGCATCCTGGAGCTGCCCCGTATCGACGGAGATCAATGGTATGAGCTGCTGCTCATGTGCGACGCGGAGTACGAAGCCATCAACTCGTACGGCTACAAGAAGAAGTGAGTGGGACCCAGCGACCCGGCAATATGTACAGCAAGTGATATTCCCTCGTATACCCGAAACTCAAATAATTAGCATTAAGCACAATATCTGTTATACGCTTGTCCAGCCAACGCTTGCGATTGTAGTTTCGTAGTGCTAGAGCCAAGAAGTTTGCCTTAGTCTTAAGCGATCGTTTCGATCAAATCTGGCAGTAAGTGTTATGCTAACATAATAATCCACGTTACATTTAAATGGGGGTAAGCGTAATTATAGTCTGTTATTGAATTACATTATTACTTACATAGATAAAATACATATAAATATATATATATATATTAAAAGTTGAAAAGTTAATGAAACACTCATACATTCCACATGCTTCACTTTATTTGTAGAGTTTATTCATTCAAATACGTTAGAATTAAGTTATATAGGCAGATCACTTATATGTTTGTAATTGGTTGGTATATACGTAATATTTTAAGTGGTAGATAGACCGTTATACAAAGCAAGTCATATTGTTTTACAAATATTTAACTAATAGCCACCATTGATGTCGTCCATATCATCTTTTTGGTGGGAGATTATCTGTTACAAGCACAAGTCATTTAAAGCTACTCTTTTATAACGTGTATAATAGTTACCGCGATGTAACTTCTGTTTTACATAGACATACAAAAAATATTTGTATAATAGCTTAGGGTGTAAAAAGAAATATTATTATCTTAGGCTCTATGGTCAAGTCAACTCATCCACTCGCAAGGCACAATTTTTATACACAACTTGTAGTACTGTGTCATAAGTCAAACCGAAATACGTTACACTATTTCATTATCAAACTGTTATACACATCTGACTTGTAACACGCTACTCGTTATTCACTACCCTCTTGTCAAAAGCCAAACTGTAATACGTATCAAACTGTTACAGGCAGCTGACTCGTAGCACGTTACTCGTTACTCGCTACTCGCTAAATTCAAACTGTAATACGTATCAAACTGTTACAGGCATCTGACTCGTAGCACGTTACTCGTTACTCGCTACTCGTTATTCGTCACTCGCTACTCGTTATTCACTCTTGTCATAAGTCAAGCTGTAATACGTACCAAACTGTTATAAGAATTTGACTCGTTACTCGCTACTCGTTATTCGTTACTCGCTACTCGTTATTCACTACCCTCTTGTCATAAGTCAAGCTGTTATACGTACCAAACTGTTATAAGAATTTGACTCGTTACTCGCTACTCGTTATTCGTTACTCGCTACTCGCTACCATCTTAATCTCAAAATGTGTCTTGTACATTTTGCTGCATGTGTATTTGGTCTGTGCTGGGATACTCTTAACCAACTGTCACCAACTTGGCTGGAATGTACCGAATGCCTCCGGCTAAGCAGTAAAAAAACAAACATAGACATACTCCCCATTTGCTCATAGTCGGTAATTGGACGCTGGCGCCTTTGGCGAATTGCGCGATTTGCCAAACAAATGGCGCGACATGAAGGAGGGCGAACGCATGGCGGCGTCCGCAATTTGCCCATCATCCTCCGCCTCGTTGACGGCATCGGCTGCCTTGCTCGTCCCGCTGCCGCCGCCGCCGCCGCCGGTGCAGCACTGGCGACGCTGCACCAGTCGAATGGGCTGCGTTAAGTCGATGGTGTCGCCAAGCTGGCGCTGTTCCGCCTCGGCGACGCACTCCATGCGCTTCCACTGGCGCAGGGCGAGCACAAAGGCGTCCGATACATTTGTCGCCGTCTTCGAGGAGGTCTCAATGTGTGACCCAATGCCGAGCTCCGTGCACCATTGCTGCACATCCTCGTAGCTCACTTGTCGTTTCTCTGGCCGAATGTCGTTCTGTGGATGATGATGAATTAGATTAGAATTCGATTTCTTTCGCATTTACATGCTCCTCCGCTCACCTTATTGCCGACCACAATAAACGGAAACCTATCGGCCTTCACGTCCGCATAGTTGAGGAACTCGTTCCGCCACAGCCGCAGTCCGCGCAGGCTGTCCCGATCGTCCAGTGCATAGCAGAGCAGGCACATATCCGAGCCGCGATAGAAGGGCGTGCGCAGGGCGCGAAACCGTTCCTGCCCAGCCGTGTCCCATATCTAAAAAAAAAAACAAAAACAGACATTATTATTCGACAATAAACCTTGATTGGCATTCAATTAAAGGTCCATTCAAAATTTGCATGCGCTGATTGCGCTCTAATAGTAGCTCGGCTAATGGGACAGGCAACTATATACATATGTAACTCGGGTCGACAAAAGATAGCACAAAGTTGCGTCACACTTTTGAATATTTGCACTAGTTCCCCATGCCCTGAGATTTCCAAAGCCCAGACCCAAAGGCAAAACAACTGACTGATAACAATGTGCTGATAAAAAAGTAAGACAAGTTCAGACCAAAAGCCCTGCAAGTAGCAACAAAATAAGTAAGAGGTTCTAGTCGGGAGCTCCCGACTAGGGAATACCCTGAAACCTCTTCTATATATATATATATATATATATATATATATATACACATATATATACTATTCTAGAAGCTACATGTCAAGTTTGCTGATTTTAGCTCTTATTATTTAACAAAATTGCTCAAAAAACAGCATTTCGGTATCGATTTTTATCGATTACTTTGAAACGGGGCAAGTTATCGAATATCGGAAAGAAATTCGATCTGCGCGGCGACTAGGAGAACCTACAGCTAAAATTTCATGTTTCCAGCTCTTATAGGTCCTGAGATCCTTGCGACTGACGGACATGGCTAGATCGACTCCGCTATTGATGCTGATCAAGAATATATATACTGTATGCGGTCGGAGATGCTTTCTTCTGCCTGTTACATACATTTGCACAAATACATAATACCCCGCTTTACCCATTTTCAATGGGTTCAGGGTATAAAAAGTGTGATATCGAACGGAAAACAGTTTCATACAGGAAATTAGCTATTTTTATACATGCACATACATTTCTTTCTTTCTCTTTCTCCAATCACAAAAACTATTTCAATCAATCTTACAGAATTCCAGTAAGTTATATTGTTACTATTGTTTGACATCAGTCCAATTTATGGAAATCTCATTAGCATCAAGCAAGTTTTCTGAACTGAATATCAGAAGAAAAGTTAAGCTAACACCTTTGTGTTTGCACTTCATTTATTATCACCATCTGTTTTATATACTAGATGCAAATGTGGCATGTGGAACACACACAAGCCTGCGAATATCTGGGTATTACCCGTCGTTGGTTCGATCAATGTGTTATCAATGCACCAAATTAAATTATATGCAACAGTCTTTTTTTTTAAGCCCGTTACACAAAAGTTCAAATTTCATCTATAATTGTTTCCAAATTTTAAATAATTTTTTTAAATATGTATATCCATGGAATTTTCGTTTAAATTTAAATGTTCAATTTATTAATATTGTTTTTGTACATGTCCATTAATTTCAAATAAGACAAATGTTCTGATTCGACCAACTAATAGGGTTCATTGTTGGAAAACGATTTGCAGCCTTGATTTAAACCCTTTTTTAAAAAAAGGTATGCGGAAAATACTTATCGGCGTTCCATCAGTCAGTTAATCAGCACAATCAGTTTTATCGATGAATAAATAAATGGATAAATATAATCACAAATATTGGCATTCCTCTCAATGTATATTAAAAAAGGAATTCGGTTGAAATTTAAATGCATACGGTCAAATATACATATGTATGATGTACATATTAAAAGATATGTAAATAAGAGATCCCATTTTGGCTGTTCCCACTATTTACACATGGTGCACATATTAAGATTTGTATATAAGAGATTGGCTATTCCCACTTTGATTGTTCCCCCTTTGGTTGTTCCCGCTATTTACACAATCCGCTGGAGGGCATCTGAGAGTCAGATATAGCTCGTTCTGGACAGGAAGCGACGCACTTCTTGTTTGGCCCAAGCTCAGCGAAGCGTTAACAAAAAAAGCGGCTGGTTTTTGGTTTTGCTGGGACCAGTTCATAGATTACAACACAGTTGGAGAAGCACATCTTTTTTTAGTGGCTGAAACTAACCAATTAATAGTTAGTTAGTCAGTAGCAAGAGATCTTTTGGAAGTTGTATTGATTTGCGCAATTAAAATTAATTATTCGAATAACTGAAATGACGTTTTGCACCAGTTTGCTTACTCATCTCGGAGAGCACAACCTACCCCTAGTTGCATATTTATAAGCTACGAAAGTTGTCGGACTGTGAAAATGTGAATTAAAATGGGAAATGACAGCATAAATAAAGTGCATTCATTGTTAACAAACAATGGGCTAGCCCCGCCCCCCTCTTTCCCAGCGGAAATGAAAAGACTTTAAGAAACTAAAGAGACGCACGTTTGGAATTTATATGAAGGGTTTTCTAGACTATATATGCATATTTGTAAATGGACTGACATCGTGTGTATGTCTGTGTGTGTGTGCGTGTTTGTGTGGAGGGGAAGGGGCAAGCACGCACAAATATACGGTATAAATTACAGAAATGAAACAAAGTCGCCGCATTGTATTGGATTCTGCCATGCTAAACTGTACGTTAATTAAGCTCCGAGGCGATGTGTGTGTGTGTGTGTGCGTGTGTGTGCGAGTGAGGGCAAATAGAACAGATACTGAGACAGATAGCAAGTAAAACGCTCAAATGTCAGCGGATCTCTTAACGCACAAACAACGTGAGTAGCTTACTAAATGCCGGTGAAAAGTTATCCAATTGGCCCAATTGGAATAAAGGAGGTGCGTAGCGGAGCTGAATCTAGCTCACGATTTGGCCTTTTCTGACTCATCAAACTAAACCACAAGCGTTAAATTCAAATCCCCCTTCCCCTTCACCGCAACTGACCTGTAGTGTGTACTTTTCGCCGTCTACAGCGATGTCCTTGTTCATGAACTCGACGCCAATCGTATGGAAATTGTTTTCCTCGTACCGATTCGAAACGAAGCGTGTGAGGAGCGCAGACTTGCCCACGCCTCCGTCGCCCAATATGACGACCTTCAGTAGTTTGGATTTCTGCGGTGGGCGCATGTTTGTCATTTTTTACCGTACGTTAGGCCGCCGCCGACTGCCTCAGTAATAAACAAATTGTTGTAAAAACTGCGCAGGTACAAGTTGTTTTTTTTTTTTATTTATTGTACACAAATATCATAGGCACTGTAAAATTCACTATTTTGTGCAATCAATCACGATTTTTGTTGCACTTCAACCAATTACATGCACTTTTATAATTATGAGTATTAACGTGCAATTTAAAACGGCAAACAATTAAACCATTGAAATTGAACACTCAACGCAATCGCGCCGCGACGCGACCTATTGGACCAACAGTCAGCTGTCAAATGATTTGGTGAGCAGAAGACAATGTGTTCACGGAACTAGTGCGCTGTTGAAAATGTAAACAAATGTTATGTTATGTTATGTTATGTTATGAACAGAAACTATGTAATGCACTCGGCTGCAAGCAGACAGAAAATGATGTTAATGAGATTCATATTGAAAATGTTTATTAATATCCAAAACTTATCGGGCTTAACTTTAATAAATCGCCTATTAGCAAGATAGCTTTGGGAGGCGATTTTATCTGGAAGCTCACTTTCTATTAGAAATTGACTCGCCTGATATCAATATATAAAAAATAAATCATTTTATATATTCTGTCGCTCACATCTACATATATTATTTCGTCTTCACCTATTTATATAAGAATAAATAATCGATAAGGTATATTCCATCGATTTAATATCAAGCACGTGTTTCTATATTATAATAAAAGGTAGTGGGGGATTCAGCCTTTGATAACTGCAATGGGTCGCATTTTAATGCACTTCTTGCTGATGCCTGCCGCGTGGCAGGTGTCCACGACGTCGGTGACGTCCTTGTACGCTTCGGGTGCTTCCTCCATGACTAGTTTTGGACTAGCTACGCGTATGGCAATGCCCATTTGCTCCAGTTTATCCAGTACCTCCTTGTAGTCCAAATTACGACGCGACTTGGCGCGTGATAGAGCGCGACCCTGTTAAAAATGATAATAATATTTAGTATTATTTATTATTGGAATTCTTATGTACGTACAGCGCCATGGCAGGTGCTGCCAAAGGTTTCCTGCATGCCGCGCTCGGTGCCGGTTAAGACGTAGCTGCAGGTGCCCATTGTGCCGCCAACTAGAACCGGTTGCCCGGTTAACTGGTAGTCGACGGGTATTAATGGATGGTGTGGCGGGAAGGCGCGCGTGGAGCCCTTGCGATGTACCAGCAGCTTTCGTTCCCTGCCGTCGACAATGTGATTCTCCACCTTGGCAATGTTGTGCGAAACATCGTAGATGACGTGCATGTCCAGATCATCCGGCGTTGTGTTGAACATCTTGGCAAAGGCCTGACGTGTGAGGAAGGTCATCGAACTGCGATTTACCCATGCAAAATTGGCCGCCGCAGCCATGGCCTTTAAATAATCCTGGCCCTCGACGGAGTTGATGCGTGCACAGGCCAATTGGCGATCGTTGGTTTCGATCTTGTCGCGCTTCATGGCCTTTTCCATCTGCACTAGGGCGTCAGTGGCCACCTGATGACCGAAGCCGCGACTGCCCGAGTGTATCATGACGACCACCTGGCCCTTCTCTTCTATGCCCATTTTGGAGGCACTCCACTTGTCATAGATTTCGTCCACCACTTGAATCTCGGCATAGTGATTGCCAGCGCCCAGGGTGCCCAGCTGGGGTAGGCCACGTTTCTTGGCGCGCATGCTGACCTTGGCCGGATCGGCGCTGAGCATTCGACCATACTCCTCGCAATGCTCTTTGTCCTCAGCCCAAACATAGCCCTCGCGCAACGACCAGTCCATGCCCATCTCAAGTGCTTCCTCCAGATCGCGGGCATTCATTGGTATAATGCCTTTGGACCCTACTCCCACTGGTATATGATCGAACAGCGATTGAGCCAGCTGCTCCTTAACCGGCTGCACGTCCTTCTCGTAAAGATTGGTGCGCAACAGACGCACGCCACAATTGATGTCGAAACCGACGCCACCGGGGCTGACCACTGACAGCGGGTCATCCATATCGAAAGCAGCCATGTTGCCAATGGCAAAACCATAGCCCGAGTGTATGTCCGGCAGTCCAATTGAGCGGCCCACAATTCCCGGCAACGCGGCCACATTCGCAATCTGCTTGACGCCTGGCAGAAAGCCACCAACGGCCCCGGGGCGGCACGAGTTTTTCAGTTCCTCCAGCATAAGCTTCTCCAGGCGGCTGTTGACGTAGAAGACGCCTTCTACGTTCATGTTGGGCTGGAAGCCCTTCTTGATGCGCCAGCAGTGGTCATTTATCTTCTCCAGATACTTCAGCTCCTCGACGTAGGGTCGGACGACCATTTTCAGTAGTACGTACGGAGCGTTTTGTTAAATCTATTTCGTAAGTTGATTGTTTTTAAGTTTATATTGCACAATTTACAATTATTTCGCCAGAATTTGCAATGCAGCTGCAAGTTGCCGGTAAATGACACTTTAGTCTATAGCACCAACAGCTGGGGGCACCCACAAAAGTTAACATTTTCATAAAATGTTATGTTAATGTTATCAACGTTATCGACCACCACCACAATTTATCGATAGCCCGTCACAATTTTTCAACAAATGTAACTACTTTTAATCAAATATTTTAAAATAAATACACTTAAGCACACTCAATTGAAAAATTAGTGAAAATATCCAATGTTTCTAGCAACAGGTGGTCCGTAAACGTCTACATGATTGCTCTGGTATACAATAATGCTTAAGAGTGGATACTTTTGGTTGACCGAGGCGACATCAAACAGTTCTGTTCCCACCACCCAATTCACTTTTAGGAGGTGCATTCGACTCAGCACCGATGGCTCCAGTCCAGCCGCATCCCTGTTGGACAGGGCCAGCGTCTTTAATTTCGTTGCTGACCGTAAAAGCAGCGTCAACTGACTTGGTTCCTGCACGTCGCAACGGCTGAGATCCAATTCGAGCAGAAAGGGAGCCACCAGCGAAATCACTTTTATATAGTCGCTTGTAATGTTGGCATGTTGTATTTTGAGTGCCCTTAGACGTGCCCCCTCCTCGGCGCCCACACACAGGGAATGCAGCAGGGCCAGCACACTGTCCGAGCGTACGGAATAGCCCACATTTAAGTTGATACTTTGCAGGTGTCGGCCAAGTGCTAGTAACTGGTTTGCGTTATATTGAGGGGGAAAACGCATGCTAAACTCAAAGTGGCGAAATCTGTGCAGCTGCCGATCGATGGCGTCATCGATGACGGGATGAACTTTTCCAAAAAGCAGTATTAACTCCTCCAGTGAAAGATACTGGAATATATTGTCCAAGCAATCATCGTTTAAGAGCAGCAACGATGTGGAATATGTTTCCATAGTGGATGGTGACTGAAACGAGCAATTTAAAACAATTTAAATATGGCGCGCAGGTTATCGATAGCCAGTCAGCTGTTCGAGCGTGTGTGTGCGTGTGTATGTACTGTTTATGTCTGCGCTGTCTACGTGTTTGTGGTCGACGCCGCTCCAAAATTAAAGTGAATCATATAAAACTCGTCTCCAACTTACGCGACACTCGCGAGCAGCGCTCACTGCCATTTCAGCAAAAATATTTTCAATTCCAAACGCGAACGCGACGGATAAAACTTCGACCAGTCGTTGTCGACTCTAAACTGCGGTGTGTTTGTTATTGTTGTTGTCGCGTCGTCGCGGTACAGGAAAAAACTGTTTGCGTGGATCAAAAACTTAAGTCAATTAACTACGTTTGCGCCTGACCTTAAATATTTCAATTGGAAATATACATTATATATGTATATGTATATGATAACTGTCTGTATAAGGCGTGGCACTTGTGAAAAGTCTGTTTTATTCGCTTAGCCCAATTGGAGATTTCATCACACAAACAACACACACAGAGAGAGGCGTACATATTACCTGAACTAGAACAACAGCAAGGCAAGGGAAACAGCGCAATGGATGATTTAGGTGAGTGCGGACCACCATACACAAATACTTCCGGTTGTACGGACACCCTGTATTTGTTGCTGCTGCTCCTACTACTTCAAGGTCAATTGTCGTTGGCGGCATGAGCATACATAGCTAATTAGCATTCCAACCTTTTTAGTAGTTGCATACATGGCCGGTAGATGGCGTTTGAATAATTTGAGTTTCTCTGACAGCTCGAAATAAGTCTTTATCTGGTTTGGCTAGTCTGATTGGTTAATCTTGTTGCATGATTAGCCCACTGTACCTATTGTACCAAATCTCCTCTCTATCAACAAATATGTACCTATGTATGTATGTATGTGTATGCGTGTAGATATGAATACAAATTTATAAGTTTATGTATTAATGGACATTCGAAAGCATATATGTATGTATATAGAACACTAATCTTATCGCGACATACATATGTATACTTTGTATCCTCGCAATTGCGAATTTTTCGTGAATTTATGATTTATACACATTCCTGGAAATCAGCAACTGAGCGTCGCTGCCGACGCTGCATCATTCACACTTTAAAATGATTAATATGGAGTGTAGGCTTTTGCCTCGATACCTGGTATTGTAAATGATCTGGGTTCGTTGGGTCGGTTCAGCTTTTAAGTGGGCTCGCCATTTATTTGTTTGTTTTTATTTCCACACACACACACACTTTTAGTCATCATCAGCAGAAGTTCGTGTATCGTCTTGTTCGCAGCTGCCCTTGTTGTTGCTATTCTTACTTCTTACTTTATTTTCTTTATGACACAATTTCTCGGCTGTTTACTGCCTGTTGCGCTTGTTGTAAATGTCTTTTGATAAACACACACACACACACACACGAGTGGAAACATTCCTAAGAGTTGAGTAAAGGCCACTCATACTCATTGTGAAGAAAATCGAATAAGTTGACAGCTCGCTGGAACTTTAAAGTTTAAATGCAGCTGACTGCGCTCTGCCCACGCACAGTGGTGCACTTACCCGCAAAATGAAAGCACACACTCTGTTTATGGGAAAGGGATCGGTCTAGTCTGTATTCTGAGTGAAGTGTGCCCACTTTATTGATTACACCCGTCAGAGAGGCTGCCCACTTGGCACACGCAACGTCCGGAGTCGTGTTGCGTGTGCAGCAAAGTTGTTGATGTGTCTGTTCGATGATGCTTATACATGATATTGCAACTCATCACAGTGGAGATCACAGTGGAATTAGAAAAATATTTTTTTTGATCGCGTAAAAGTACAAAAACACTAGCTTAAGTTGACATAGACATGAACTAAAAATAGAAGCCGTATAATATTATAGTATATTATTAGAGACAATGACAGGTCACAGATCAGTTGTCAAGATTCTACGCTTGTTTTCACACACCGTGTTTGAGTACATTTGTGTTCGAATGCTCTTTAATCCACTGTGAGTGCAAAGCGTTTGACAATCTTCGTTTGTCTGCTTTGTTGCTAATTCCTTATTTTGCCGTCTGCCTCTCACTTGCGACTTTCGCTTTGCGGCTTTGTTGCTGTCGCTGCCGCTGCGACGTCGTCGTCGCAACCTCATCATCACGACTTGCAGCAACCGCAGCCAGACGGACGCTGGCAGAGCGATAGGAGCCACAAACCGCTAAGCGAGACAAATGAAATGAGCAACTTTTCGTTTGTTTATTCTCTCTTTGCTCTGCACGGACTCTTTGTGTAGCTGCGCGCGGCACTCGTGAGAGCAGCGTTGCGTTTGCTTTGAATGGAGCTCCATCGCTGCTGCGTTTGAGGTTCCATTTCATGTTCCGTTAGCGTGCACAAGCGCCAAGTTCTATTTCAGTCGTTTGCGACGCTTTTGCTTAGACACGACGCGGCGCGACGCTATGTACGCTTCTCATTCGGTCTCACTCGGATTTGGCGTCCATAATGAAGAATAACAAAATATGAGGAATTTGGACAAAGTGCAGTCAAAAGTTCATAAAAAAACAAAAAAACACGGTGTCCGGTGAAGTACCGTGGAATCGAGCAATCGATTACAGCAAAAAAGTGCCGCCAACAAGTTAATCAATCGATCAAGTGCTCAATGTGAATCAAAATACGCTGAAAGATATTCGAACAGCACAAAAAGTCAATGAAAAATCGGTGGGTTTTGCGACTGTGGCAGGTAGCGTGTAGCGTGGGAAAATTGTTTACCTAGGCCGAAGTCTTTTGAGGCAATAGTAGATAAAATGTACTATTTGTGGTTAAATAAAGATAATAAAATTAAAGTATTACTGAGATAAACCAAAGCTGCGATAAGAGAGGCATTTCAGTAGGCCAACTGATAACACACAACAAAAACATCAAGAGTCCAACAAAGAAGGGGCGCAAATATTTTTGGCCAGTAGATTAATGTTCTTCACTGTCACAACCCAAATCCGAAAAACATTCCGCCAAAAGCTTTGCAGCGCTTTTAGAATTTTAATTTACACTAATTAAGAAGCTATTTTTTAAATCGAATAAACAACTTAATCAAGAACAAGATGAAAAACGAGAAATACGCCCAAATGTGACAAGAGCAGTGAAATTTTGGTAGCGCCATTAATTTTAGACGTCCCCGACAAGCGGATTATAACAGTTTTCAAAATTGAGACTAACTCGTGGGCGTTGAAGAGGGAAATTTGGTTTGATCTGGCCTCAGACTGAAAACTGAAGAGAACCAAAAACATATTCGGAATGCCAAACATTAAATACCCTTGCCGAACATAAACATGAAAGCGTTATTTTTTAACTATACGACAGTTATGTATATAATACAGTTATTCCCACGCACAAATGTAATGAAAGATAGTTTCGTTAAGATGTGTATATGTATTTGTAATAGGGTCGGAGATGTCTGTAATGCTAATATCCTCTGCTAGGGTATACAAACTAACAACAATAACAATTGAAACGGCAATTATGAATATACGACATTTTACACACATATTTCAACCACTTGAAATATAAAGTAAACAAAGTTTCTCGCATTACGAAAGCGCCTCAACTATTGTAATATTGATGAATTGAATAAATGAACAGAAATGTTTATTGAAATTGTGGCTCATCCAGCATTGCATCCACGAAGTGCACTTATGAGAATTGCTCTCGATTAGCCGCCAAACGAATTTCAATTAGTCAAACAGTTCGTGATGCAGCCCCCCCCCCCCCCCCCTGGGCCACCGCCCTTCTGGGGCCTCGCCCTCGGATCGAGGGCTTCGCCCACACGCATGCGTTAAGGGGCAACAAACGGGTTTCCACTCCAAAGTCGCAGATCAAATGTTTGTTCAAAAAACTGAACGAAAAAGAAGAGAAATTAGCACCTCTCCCCCCTCAAGCGCCCTTCACCCCTCGGCACTCGGCGTCTGTGTTGCAATGAGTTCATCGTTCAATTTGTTAGCGTAGTTCGAGTAGAGCAAGTTCTCGTTTTCAATCAGCTAACAGATTCTTATCTCCAAGTGCCGACTCATAAAATTTCAATTAGTGTGCGTTTGTTTTTGTGCTCAACGAAGGGAGAAGTTCCCAGCTCTCTGTCTCGCGCTCAGAGTTAGCTGAAGAGCAAGACTTTATCTAGGGATGCACAAGCCATAGATCCTCTCAAAATGAACAAAAAATAATGGGAAATAACTATTTTTATGAGCAGAATTTTGGAATAAAACCTTAATACCACTATTTTTAATGTATATTGCGAAAGCTGTCGAAAGAATAGATTTGAATTCTAACAGGAAAAGCGAGACACGTTCGTGATGGAAAATAAAAGTGGTTTTTGTCTACGCAGCTTACTCTTAAATATTTTGAAATTATTCTACTGTTATAAATAATATCCTGTTAGGTTTTTTGGGACCTGTTGCTTCATGCTTATGCCGTAATAGTTCAATTTCGGTCAAACTATAAACACATTTTTTATAGTGACATTAAATGAATGTATTTACGGGTCGTAGAAAGGCCGGAATAGATCACCCACGTGAATGTTAATTTTCCTATACGCAGCTTCTGCGTTTTCACCTTTGCCGCCTGCGGCAAGGTCAGCCAGACGCCTTTACAAACAACTTTTATGTACTTACCAATAAAATATTCAAATATTTATAGAGAGATCTAGCGTTCGTTCGAGGCGTCGGTCAACAAGAGTCCAAGTCCATCGAGCATTGGCCGCCAGGCTGCTTGGAATTTCCTGCGCCCAAAAAAGAATAGAAATAAAATAAAAAACAAGTCGAAGAGTTAACACCCTTTCATATAGATATTTGTATATAGTAGTTCTAGCTGCTAAGTTTAGAAGTTGAAGAAGAAGAGGATTTACCCATCGATTTATAATTTCTATGGTAACTATATGATATATCAGTCCGACATTAATGGGATTTTAAAAGAGCTTAGCAAAGGTTTCCTTTTCTTTATATCCAAACGATTGTTCCCATATTTCTATATAGTATTCCTAGCTCCTAGCTCAGGAAGTTGCGAAAAGATATAAGAAAATTGATTACCCATCGTCTCATCATTTCTATGGTAACTATATGATATATCAGTCCGACATTAATGGGATTTTAAGAGCTGAGCAAAGGTCCGCCTTCTACTCTGAGAGACTAGTTGGCAGAGAAACAGATAGATGGATAGATAGATAGGTTGGGACTGATCGATAGTATATATACTCCATGGATTCGGAGCGTTACACATTTCGAGACATAGCTATAATACCTCAACCAGTCGATGCGAATATATCGCGCCTTTGACTTTTAAATTTAGAACTGGCAAACACAATCGTTTGTTTTTTCTTCTTCTTGTTTCTCTTACGGGTCTGTTGCCGATCGACGTCATCGCGACCTGCCCTGCGAGACCTGGAAAAGCGTGCACGGGCTCCCGGGGAGCCCAGCGGAGATTCTCGGCTACCTTTTTGGCATTGCAGTGCGGAAATGTTTTTCGGTTTTCATCTAATTTAATTTTTTTAGTTAATTTTTTGCCTTTAGCTCAATTTGCTGCGCTGCTTGGTCGGGGCAAAAAAAAAAACGTCGCCTTTGATTTGCGAGAACTTTTATTTTTAGTTCTCGATCATGGTGTTGACGTAATTTGGCAACCTTGATTCCCCGATGCTAGCATCCATTCCAACAACAACAACAACAACAACGAGAGAATATAAACCTGCTGCTGCGTTCTCTGCGTTTTTTTAGATCTCTAATTTATGTTTATTATTTGTTACCTTTTCCAATGTGTCGTTATTTGTTTAGACACATGTTAGCTCTGTGTGTGTATTTTCATTTGGTATCTTTATGGTTCATAAATCTGGCACTCGGATCACCATGATCCCAATGTCCACATGTCGTCCGTGGGTGATTGTCATAAATTGCCAGAGTCTCATATATCAGCTATGATTGCATTTTCGGGAATCCCACACACTCAATCTCCGCTTTGTTTGTTGTTGGATTCCGCAAGGGAATCCCTTGACAATCATTATTCCATTTTAAATCGAAAAAAATTGTCCGCTGATGACTTTCTCTAAGAGAATTAATTCAAACATTATTCATTAGCATGCATTATACATCATTCATTAAAGCTTGTTAATGAGTTATTTGCCAGACTTAATCCATTTCTCCTTTTCCCTAAAATCAACTCTAGTTGACGACTCTATAAAGTATATATAAAGATTTTTAGATTGTTTTTGACTCCGTCTTATGAATAATCATTAAATGCAAAGCAGGAAATATGAATGTTTAATAATAATAATCTTGGCAATGTTCTATTTGAATCCATGCCACAAGAGTTTCAGTCACAGTCACAAATTTGTATCATTAAGTCGATAGGCGGGAGGGGGATGGGCGGGAGGGAAGGGGGGGGGAGGGAGGGACAAAACTATGACAGACAAACGGACACCGAGTGACAGGCGAACTCAGCACAAACAAAGCGACAAATCCGTCGACGGCCAAAAATAAAAATGCGCTTATAAATAAAATTTTTTTTAAAAAAAAATGTCGTCTGGGGGAAAAAACACGCTGGCTACAAAAAGCTTTTAAATAAATCAGCAAAAAATGCAGCCGACGTCCCTTTGGAAGACTTGAAAGGAGTCGAGCTGCATTTGGCAGATTTATATCCAAATCGATTTTTAATTGACTTTTTTAAATGCAGCTAAATAACAAAGTGTTGTACAAAAATGGATAGAACAATGTATGGAAAAATCGATCCCGGAGCGCGACAACCCTATCGCACGGTGCGCAGCAAGGGCATCCAGCCGGGCTGTAAGTATTCCCAAGCCAAGCCAAGCCAAACCGACTAACCCGACTCACAAACAAAATGAAAGGGCATCTCGCACTGCGCATCGTTCATTTGAAATGTGCTGCCCGACAGCCAGAGCTCCACGCAGTGCTCCACGCCACCGATGTTGTCCGGCTGGCCGGCGGACCAGCGGAGGAACAGGGCATCTCCGCCGGTGGCCTGTGATACGTATACGCCCGGTTCGGCCAGGTCATAGAGCGACAGCCAGTAGCTCTTCGCCGGATGCAGGTGTGGGCTAAGCGCCTGCAGCTCCTCCTCACGCTCCAGGTTCACCAGAAAGCCGCCGAGCTGGCGGCAAATGTTGCTCGCCTGGAACCAATTGACTCGCGACGATTCCTCAATGTAGTAGAACTTGTCGCCGATTGCCGTGAAATTCTCCGCAGTCTGTTTCGCGAAAACTGCTGAAATAGTTGGTTTTCTGTTAGAGTAGGTATTATGTGGATACCTCTACCTGTACCTCTACCTGTACCTGTACCTGTGCCAATGGGCGTAGCTTCGTTGCCGAAAGCCCACAATAACAGCAGGAACAAGTATCTAAGACTTATTTTCATGTCGAGCGGCAATTTGTGACTGTCTCTACATTCGCATTGGTTGATAAGCGCACAAAAATGATAGTTATATTGATAATAAAAAAGTCAAGCAAGCTTAATCAGCAAAATACAGTGGTCGCTCGCAAATAAGAAACTTCAGAAATTGCAATTTTTCACCAAATGTATTATATATTTATTTTTAGTTGTATTGCAAAACAGCGCCTATAGAAATTCAATTAGCCTCTGTTAGAGCAAAGCGTTCTAGTTAGCAGGTGGTCACTGTAGCAGCCCCCGGCTATCAACATGAATCGATCGATAAGTTTTGCAATTTTCGGGGCTTCCCACATTTACGATTATTTCTAAATATAAATATGATAACACTGCACAAGGCGAAACAAGTTGACATATTGCCGACTATCTAATACTCTATTCAAAGTCCATTAACTGCTTGAAGTCTTGGTTATTTGGTTGCTGTCTTCCAAAGTCTAAACCTAAAGCACAGACCTTAAAATTCGAACTCAGGGAATAGGTGAACATGTCAGGCTTCAAGATGGACCAGACATTGCTCGAAATCAATATATTCTTTTTAACTTTGCGAACAGATATAAACATAAAGCATCTCGCAATTTAATTACTCTTTGAAGTACTAAGCGCCATCTATATTTGGTTTTAAGAAGTCGCAAATCGTTTGCATAACGTTGCATACTTTTTGGCTTTGGCCAAAACAAAAACGTTTTAAATATTTTAATTAAAATTTTACAAAATTAAAAAATAGAAAAAAATTATATTACATAATTTACAAAAAATTATATTTTGAGTTTGGTGAAGATATGTTGAGAAACATAAAATGTTGCCCTATAATAATTATATGACATCTATATGATAGAGAGGTCCGATGTTGATAAGATTTCGTTTATATATACCTTACATAGAGCCTGATCATAAATGTCGAGTTCGATCAAGATAGTCAGACATGGCTATATAGACTAAATGCTGATTAAGAATATATGCTTTCCATGACTAATCTTAAATATCCTGTAAACCGTTACAATGTTTTTAGAAATAGATGTTTTTTGCAATTAGATCATGCGGGATGTTAAGTCATAATTGTTAAAAAAAAAAAAAATTACCTTGCACAATTTTAAACAAATCGTACAGACATCAACTTTTGTTTTTGTACTTCTTGCACAAAACTCTTTGCAATCACAGCGTAAACAATTGAAGCCCAAACAAGACCCTGTGGCGTAACACGCCCAATTTATTGCAACTGCGCCGCTTGGGAGGGAAAGATCGGACGGCTTTATGATATGCTGCCTATACCCTGTAAACACTCAAAAAAAGAGGGTATCAGCAAAGCATGCAAATGCATTCAACAGTAGGCAGCAGGCTATCCGAAACTCGAATACGCTTCTCACCGAGCTACTAGTTTACGGGGTATCTGCTAGGCGATACCTCCCCAACAAAGCACTGAGCACAAACAAGTAAACATTGGCCGGAGATTGCATCAAAAGTGAAGTCTCAACGTGTCAGACATTGATTTGAATATATTTTGAATTCAGTTTGCAATTAGACGCCGCGCGAGTTTCATCGCTCTCTTCGCTAACAAGTGCAATAATAGAAAACATGAAAATCGGTAAGCTGCTAAAACTTTGTCAATCTGGCGGCGGGCGGGCTTTACTATGGTGACCCTCACGACGCGGTTCATTCATTAGATCATTCCATTCATTCGGCGTCATTCATTGTGGGCGTCGCATAGTTTCTGCTGCTGTTCTATATTCGCGTTCACGATGCATGTGTGTGTGTATTAGTGTTGTGTGTGTGTATTAGTGTTGTGTAAGCGTGCTTAATTGCTAAGGTAGCTGCCGATTCAATGTTAAGTCAACAAGCCTTGATAAAGCAAAGTCAAATCAAGCCTGCCAGATGTTTATGCAACGCTTGGGATTATAATTCAGCGCACTCTTGTCAGACCGGAAGTCAGCTTTGAGAAACTGTTCTTTAAAAACTTGTCGAAGAGTTTTGGAACCAGTTCGAAAAGTTCCATTTGGATAATCTTTGTTGAGAACTTCACTTGGAGGCAATTTAAGTTTCAACTTGTTAACCTTTCTGAACTGCCCGCGAATATGAAATCTGAGCAATCAATTGTAGATCTCATCGTCAATTTATAGAGAAAAACAAAAAACAACGCTCGCTGTCAAATTAATACGAAATAATCAACAAAAACAATTTTAATTTGTTGTCATTCGTCGTTAGCTGATGTTTTTGGTTTTGTTTTTGTTGCTGCATACTAATTTTAGTTTTGGTCAAAGTCAAGTGACTCATCCAAACACTGAAAGTGCGCAAGATTTTGTTTGCTAATTCTGGTCGGCAGGTGGCGCCTCTGCGACAAACGCCCACAACGCAGCCTGCGGCAGGCAACAAATGGCAACGTTTACTCAACACTTTTGTTGTACAACTACGCGCAAATGTGTTGTAATCAACAGCAACAGAAATAACACCAACAAAAAATGCACACAAACACATGCTCAATTGAGTTTGAGCGGCTTTTCCCACCCTCTCTTGAGTGAGTTATGCGCTGCACACTGAAATCATTTTAAGAATATGATGCCGAAATTTCGAAACAACGAACAGAGAAAAACTTTTTTATCATCATTTAGCGAAGTTAGTTAATTAATATTAATGTTATCTGAAGGTAATGTATACAAATTACAAATTAATACTTTGGAAGTGTGAGCAGGAGAGCATTATGAACAAATTACAAAATAATCTTATATTTTCTTCTTCTGTATACATACATGGATTTATATTTAATTATTAGTAACCGACAACGGCAATTTGGATATTTGTAAATATCTTTTGGAAAATCAAAATAAATAAATACTCCATGTTACACGCCAAAGTATGAACCAACCAAATACCAGCTGATATTGGAAAAAAAATATTTTCAATTTTGTACCAGTGTGCGCTGCCGCTGCTAGTCTCACAGCCTCAGCTTCAGCAACGGTTTTCGTCGGGCATCTTGTTCAGTTGCTTTTAAGATTTTGCCGAGCGAAAAATAATTTTTGGTGCTCTGCTGCCGCCGTTACCGTCGCTCTGTGCGTTGAAAAATCGTCGATCGATTGTTTGTGTATTTCTGTTTTAGTTCGCTTTTTGTATTCGTATTTGCTGCAGTGTGCGTGTCTATAGAATTTCAATAAAGGCTGCGTATTTCGATCAAAAAAACAACAACAATAACATCAAACAATATTAACAACAACAATCGTGAATCACATGAACGCGAAAGTGACAGCCGCAAGCTGCAAAAATATGTAACAACAATGTCAACAGCAATTGCCAGATTCCGATGAAGAAGAAGAAGCAGTTGAAGCAGCGCAGTCAAGAGCATAACTTTAAAAAAAAAGTTTAAAAAACACATGAACAAGCACAATAACAACAATTGAAATCGCGCGTGCTGCTTGACCTGCTCTGCGCGCCTTGCTCTCCCTCTCTCTCTCTCTCGGCCACAAACTCTCTTGATCTGCACACCCGTTCTCCATTTAGTGCATTGTGCAAGGCGTCGATCGCCGTTATAACAGCTGTCTCGTATTCGTATTTGATTCGGACTGCAGCTGTCAATACTCCCCCTACTATGTCCACTGATTGAAACTCGCTCTCTCTGTCCTTACCCTGCGCAGCCAACGTTGTTGTTTTGCTTAACTGCATCCATATAACTTCGAAGCGATGCTCTTTTAATTGATCTCACTCTTTTTGTCTCTCTCTCTCTCTCTCTTTGGACGCTCCTTTCATGGCTTTTAATTGAGTTTAATTGCATTTTAATGAAAACAATTTGAAGATAATGTTAACCAATAGTTGAAATTGTCATCTTCGCTGCATTTTTGTCGTTGGCATTTAATGGCTTTTAAATGATCTTAAATATTGCAGTTGGCGTTTCTGAGTAAAACAAAACACAATTCTCATAAATTGATTCTATATGCATTGTTCGCTCTTAAATTAATGTAGTTACTAAAACATATATACACAAATATTTTATCTCTTTAATCCGTCATAATGAAGACCGAATATCATTTTATAGATCATCACGCGGATGGAGATTTACTTAGCTGATCTTTGAAATTGAACTTAATACCGTTGCGACATTTAAAGCAATAATTCACAGTCAAAACATGGCGAATGAAAAAATATTCATGTCACTTTCCGAGTCATTTCCTTTCCACACAGTTCGCATCATAATTCTCTTGGCCCCACAGTCTTGACGTTGACCCACTGAAGCGCGACGCTCTGATAACCCTGCCAGCTCTATTTTTAGTCACTCTCCCCAACACCACACACAGCCAATAGCCATATGGCAGGGCACACTGAGAATCCACATACATATACACACAGACACTCCTCAGAGACAACCACATGTTCGAAGCCCCATTTTTTTTTTTGGATCGGTTCCTTTCGAATTATTTTTAAGCAAATTGCGAAACGATTTGCCATTTGCCTGATATTTTCCAAAAACCGAAACAGTCTTTTAAATATAGATCATCGTTCAGCGATCCGTCCGATGCCTCAGATACGTGCCTCTCCCCTCCCCTTTAACGCCTTTATTATATTCACAATAAATCGGCTGCCAAAAAAAACCGTCACACTTTTTTCCCACTTATTTGCTTTACATAACTCAAGATTTTCACTCAATTTGAGTGATCTTAGCACTTTCCCTTCTCTATGCTGGCATTGGCCCAATTGCAGGTGGCACTAACTTTTGAACCCCGATAGAATCGACGCCAACAAAAAAAAAACAAACTAATGATTTGTTGGATTTTTTGCTGGGCGTTCATAAACTGATGTCTTAATCGCTGGCTGTCATGTTTTGGGTTGGACAGTGTTCTGTCTTGTATCCGCTTTTATCGCTTGGCTTCGGTAGGTCAAATGAGGACGAGTGACAGTTACGGCTGCTATCCAAATGCGCAACGTTTAGATTTTCCTCCAACCAACCCAACCCAACAGCCATTTGCCATATTTTGTGCCCTGCCTTTGTTGATTTTACACCTTGTACCCAATAAAAGTGGGTACAGTGGAGCAAATCTGTAGAAATGTGATCTCAGGGAATATAAACTTCTCAATCAATTTCATTTAAAAATGATCGATATTCTTCCCGTTTCTCTAAAACGATAAATATTAAAAAACTAGAGATTTTCATCAGAACACAAGACAAGAAGTATACTCTTTGTTTCTTGGATATACACACATATTTATGACATCTGTAAGCACTGTTAATTATCGATCAACAAATACAAATTTCATTTATCAATGAATTTATTAGAGTTTGCGTCTAGGGCTAAGGCAAGAAGAAGCACAGACACAATTTTTGTTATTGGGGCACAGGGTATTTCAACGTCGGGCACATGCAACTAGAGCACATTTTGCCTTGTTTGTTTGTTGCTTTTAGCCAAATTATAGCCAAATAGAATGCAAACAACGTTAATTTGATCAAATATATTTTTTGAACGAGGCACACTCACACACGCACGAATTAATTTATATATTTATATAATCATCATATATGCGATATTTCGTGGCCTGGTGTGATTTTTAGCTCGCTCGACTAGTTCGTCCCACGAGAAACATATCAAAAAAAAAAAATGTGTGTAGACCTCGTCTACTGTCGACCCCCCCTTCCCCGTCTCCCTTCCCCGTCTCTGCTCACTGCTTATGGCCATTATGGGCGCAGTGTGGGAGTCGATGGCTTTGGCTTTGGCTTTGCTTTCCGATTGAGTTTTCATGCAGCTTTTGGCTTTGCTCAAACTCGGCTAGTTTAAATTTCTCTATTTGCTTCAGTTGATATTGTTGTTGTTGCTGTTGTTGTTGTTAAATTTTAGCCAAGTTACGCGAACATTTCTATTAAAGGAACTAACCGAACCGTTTGTGCCTCGTTCAGCGTCTCCATCAATTTTGGCCATATTTTCGTTTTGGGCTAAGTAATGTCTTCGAAACTGATATCATCGTCGTTCCACAGCACGCCCCTCAACGACTGCTTCAAAGTGGGCGCGTTCGAGAGACGCTTGGGTAAGTCCATGTTGCCAAGTGCGTGACGAGCTTTGAATGTGGGCTGGGGCCGGGCCAGATTGTTAGGCGGCAGATTTCTAATGCCAAGGTCAAGTTCGAATGCAATTGCAAAAAGGGTCAACGGCCTTGGTATGGTTTCAACAATCAAATAACTAATAATATCATTATCATTGTGAGCAGATAGACTCGAGATCGATACCTATTGCAGAATTGCTTGAAGGTGTCTCGCCACAACGAAAGTGTAAAGAACTCCCAACATAATGGTATAAGGATCTATTCGAATTATGTTCTTATAACATGCCTACCTACCTAAACAAATTAGTTTACGTGAGGTTTGAACCAATACCTCACCTAGTAGTACAGCTTAAGCACCTGTTTCTACATTCAGCTAGTTTGTAATTTGTTCAGCTCTCTTCTCTTGGGTTAAAATGATATAATAGATGTGCGCAAATATATCTAAAAATTGTATTCTATTTTATTTTTTTATTATATTAGATTTATTATATCCGAACCCGTCTGTGAGAACGCGTCAATCTCGGAACTACAAATGGTAGAGATACAATTAAGAAATATATTCTCCTACGAATATATTATCGCTATCTCCACTCATTCTTATAATATCGATATATGTCGATTTTCAGACATGCTATTTTTAAGAATAACTCGGAAGATAGTTTACTTTTTTACTTTTCTTATTTTTTACTTTTCATTTAATGCATTTCTCATCCCTCAATCGAGGGAAAAAGGTATAAATCACGCATAATGAATTTTATACCTTGGAAATAGTTTTGTTTTGCAATAAGTGTGTTAGTTTTTGGCAACTGGCAAGAATATCCCAATTAAATTTGTAATGTTTAGTGGGATCAAAATAAAAGGGTTCAATTTTAAGGCAAGACCACAAACTTAGGTAACAAGCTTTGCCCCATATTCTACACATACGGCTTAGTTTGGACACGAACCCGGTTAAACAATAAAAGCCCCAAAAACTTCAAGTTTTCTTTATAAAACAAACTTTTTTTTGCCTAAGTCCGCTGATAAAGCCCCGCGAAAGGCAAACATATGTGTTGACATACTCACCGGTGATTTCTTATCTGTAGCTTTGGCCAAGATATATGAATAAAGCAAAGTGAAACATTTGGTTAGAAGGCAGCTATCAGTTTGCTATGCGTCAGAAGAGTTACGTTAGGTGCTTGTCATTGTCTGAGCGGAGTGTATAGGCCATGGCTAACTACGGCGACTACGATAATCTGGGTGCCTATGGGCTGCACCACAAAAATGTTGCAGCAATATTTAAACCTACCTCGTTGTTTTTCCAGATGCACTCCTTGCGGATTTGCAGAACAGCGTGCCGGGGCAGCCGCCACAGCCACAGCTGCAGCCGCAGTACGGCACTGTCCAGCCCAAGCAGCAACTGCAGCAGCAGCAGCAACAACAATTTGTTGACAACACGCCCGGCTATGGCAGCCTGAGGGGCAAGGCGCAGCCGCAAGTGGTAAGTGGCAAGAGTTTGCGATTGTATTTAGTTGATAAATCTGTTTTTTTTTTGTATGCAGTATCAGGAGCATTACAGCTCGGAGACGCGCACGCCCGCTGCTGCCGACTTCAATGGCTCCAGCCAGAGCAATGGTTATCAGCATCAAGGCACTGGCTCGCTGCCACGCTCGGGTTACAATAACGGACAGGGCTTACCGCAGAACAGCTCCGGCTTGTCTGAGTTAGATTCGCTCCTGCAGGATTTGCAGCATGCGCGTTACAATAATGGCGGCGGAGAGCGTAAGGGTGAGTAAGGGCTCAATCGGAATAAAGAGACATATTCTAATCTCTCCCTGTTTTCTTAATTCAGCTGAAGTCGAGGTGCCTACCAACTACAGCTCGCCCGTCTCCAAATACAACACTTTCAACAGCTACGCTTCGGTGGAAGAGCGACCCACTGTCGACAGCCTTCTGAATGAGCTGGACAACGCGCACATATATGCTGTACCCAATGGGTAGGTGTTTTTTCTTTTATTGCTTAATTGCATCTAATCTCATGCCTTTCCTTATTCCCTCAAGATCTGCACACAAATCTCCAACGCCGGGACGTCACGTGACTATCACGGTGCGCGAAACGAAAACCGAAAAACTCTCGGGACCCGATGGACCAGGTACTGTGCAAAGTCCGTGCAATCTACATACAATTTATTAACATTAATTACCCATTGTCTATAGTTGGTTCCATCGAGGAGCAGATCGTGCAGAAGAAAGATTCGTATACACCAAATCTAGCAGCGCCTGCGCCTCAGCATCAAGGCTACACATCGCAGGCCACCAAGGAGTTGGATGATTTAATGGCATCCTTGTCGGACTTTAAGGTAAGCCATCACAAGTTTATAAATCACCAATTGATGCTTTATGAGAAAGAGCAGATGTTTATATGCAGCTCCCGAAAGTATGCTACACAATTCACAAAGATTACTTTGGTACCAGTTTCTGTAACTAAACCCGAAACCGTGATAACCATTTGTGTGACAGCTATGAGTTTTGTGGTTTCAAGATCATTATTAGATTGTATCTACAGATGCAGATACAGATACAGATACAGATACAGATACAGATACAGATACAGATACAGATACAGATACAGATACAGATACAGATACAGATACAGATACAGATACAGATACAGATACAGATACAGATACAAATACAGATACAAATACAGATACAAATACAGATACAGATACAGATACAGATACAGATACAGATACAGATACAGATACAGATACAGATACAGATGAAGATACAGATACAGATACAGATACAGATACAGATACAGATACAGATACAGATACAGATACAGATATAGCTACAGATACAGCTACAGATACAGATACAGATACAGATACAGATACAGATACAGATACAGATACAGCTACAGATACAGATACAGATACAGATACAGATACAGATACAGATACAGCTACAGATACAGATACAGATACAGATACAGATACAGATACAGATACAGATACAGATACAGATACAGTTACAGATACAGATACAGATACAGATACAGATACAGATACAGATACAGATACAGATACAGATACAGATACAGATATAGCTACAGATATAGCTACAGATACAGATACAGATACAGATACAGATACATTACAAAAGGTAAATACAGTTTGGGCTGTGTCAGCAGGCCAAACAGTCTGACTGAGTAACAAACTGTATGTGAATATGTATGTATATATATGCTGTCAAATAAGTTAGCTTTTGTAGCCTTAGACTCCAATGTGTAAACTTCTTGTCTACTTTGTTTCATCATGCATATAATATAATAATGTATATTTTATATACACATTTCTTACCGTGTATCCATTCTGTACCCTGTACCCATTCTGTGCCGACTAAAAAGGGTATCATCAAGTTGTGCAATGACATTGTAACAGCCAGAAGAGGGCATATTTGTGAAAAGCAGCTGAAACCTTAATGTCTGTCTGTATATATGTCAATTTAGTGAGCGCTGAGTTGAGTCCATCGATTCTATAAAAAAATGTTTACCCACAATTCAAAAATTAAATTTTCCTGTCGTTTATGCATCCTGTGCCACTTTCACTTTAGCAGGGTATCTACTAGTTAGTATCAAAATATGCTTGACTAAAACATTTCTGCTCGTTAACTGCGTTGCAGGGCACCAAATGTTTTCACTGAAAAAGTGTCAGGAGAAAACCTGACGCTAAAGAAAATTAAATATATATATGTACTTGTTTATTAGATCTAAGGCTCCCTTGTACATATTTGTGATATTTTTGGCACTAAACAAAGCGGAACCGAAACGTTTGTAGTCTATATTTCGTATATAAGTTGTTCGAAATATTAATAAAAACTATAAAATGAACAAATTTATCATGTCAAACCGTGTGACGCATGTCGCTCAATCATATCTAATGATCCCAACCCGAACTGTTGCGTCCACCTGTAGTTATACCTGTGTGTTATTCCCCTGGCGCCCTTAGTGGCTATATGGCATCTTAAGAGCTCTTGACTTTGACTTATGCTAAATAAAATTGAAGGTGAAATCTATAAAAGCTGCATATTTTCTCACACTTTACGGCCTCGACATATACATATATATGGTCTCAAATAATGTCACATTCGAGAGAGAGAGAGAGATAATGCAATCGCTGCCATGCAGCTAAAGGCCCATAAATATTCCTATAAATACTCAACGTGTATCTTCAGGTCCAACGGGTATCTCTAGGTCCATAAAACAATCAATCAATAGCCATAAAGTAAACAAAACTGGCCAATTTAGCGTTCTAAACGATCAACCATGTGCCCAGCCGGCAGCAGACCGGGCCATAGGCGCAACAGTTTCCGCTTTTTGATTATGTATTTAATTTTGGGGTTTTTAATATTTTTCTTGTGCTTTTACATTTGCCGCATCTCGCGGCTCGGACATTTGTTTTTAGAACCGAACTGACATTGTATACAACGGATGGATGATGATGATATATTTTAGCAGATGTGCTCTGCATTTTGTTGTCATATTTTTTCTCGACTAGCACGCGCTCGTTCCATATACGACAACCATTCGCAGCCAGAGCCAGCTGCCCAGTTATTTGTTTATATATTCTCCATATTTTGGGTCAAGGCCCACTGAATTACCATGCAGTTCATTTATGGTTGTCCTTGGTGCCTGCAATATGACAGCTTGTCGAAGTAATTAACTTGAGTGCATAATAAAACAGAAATTATCCATTAAATGCAAAACAGAACAAAGTGGAACATTACGTGTGCGTTAAGTAGGAGTTTATATTATTATTGAAATGTTTTTCACAACAATTTCTTAATTTGTGCTCTGATTTTCCTCACTTTGGGGAATAAATTTAGGGTACTTTGAGTTTCCTCCTTATTAATTAGATTAGCCGATTTCATAGTTTTTACAATACTTATTTGAACTTTGTCTGTCCTACTTTTTATTCCCCTGATCGCGCCGCTCTCGGGAAATTCAAAAAGCTAGCGACTAGATCTTGTTTGCTTGTATATGGGATATTTGAGGGTACCATTTTGACATAAATTTGGACCAAGAATAATGTTTCCAGATTTAGATGCCAAACTGATCAAGCGGCCAAACCATAAACAAAGACCCAAACCTCGTCAGAATCGGATGAGATTTGACCGAGTTATGTGGTGGGAAACTTTGACTTACGTTTATATAGGATATTTGAGGGTACTATTTGTACATGAATTTTGACCAAAAATAGTGTTGCCAGATTTAGATGCCGGATTAATCTAGAGGTCAAACCATGAATAAAAAGCAAAACCTTATCGAAATCGGTTGAGTTTTGACCGAGTTATGGGGGTGGGAAATTGTGACCTATGGCCTTATAGGATATTTGAGGGTACTATTTGTACATGAATATTGACCAAAAATAATGTTGCCAGATTTAGATGCCTTATTAATATAGAGGTTAAACCATGAATATAAAGCACAACCTTTTAAAAATCTGTTGAGATTTGATCGAGTTATGGGGGTGGGAAATTTTGACCTATGTCCCTATAGGATGTTTGAGGGGACCTACTTGACATGAATTTTGCCCAATAATAATGTTGCCAGATTAAGACGCCAAATTAATTTCCCACCCCCATAACTCGGAAGGCAAAAAACAAAAATGAATTCTTTGAACTGAAGCTTCCTTTTGGATCGAAAGACGTATTGCAAGGCTGCCTTAGGGACTGTCGATTGATGCATGAAATGTTTTTCGGTTTTTTAAGATATCTCAAGCAAGCTCATGATATTTCTTATACTTCTAACATCTGATCAAAATGTGGTTCCAAATTGAGTTGTTTGCCATCCGAAAGGGTATATATATCTGGAAGGGTATATATGTTATTGGAAATGAACGACATATCGGTTTTCAGCCTAATACATTATTATAGATAAATTAGGGCTTAAAGAATGAGGAGGTTATTTTATCGCTTTCATCTTGGGAGTATTTAGTTAAGATACGACAAACTTCTACTTGAAAAGTTGGTTAATTATTTGTGACGGGAAAAGTATTTAAGCTTCTTGTTTTGGTCTAGACTAGATATGAAAGCGTCCCGGGGGTAGAATTGTGGTCAACCTTTCCATTTTGGCAAATCATCCTGAAATGCAATTAATTAGCCACATTCTTGGGCTGTCGCTTAGATTACTGTTTACATCTAATTAATTAATAATTAATTACTAAGTGCACAATATTTTCTTGGCGATGGTCACAATCAGGGGGAAAATTGCAATTCAATGTCATTGACGAACGATCATAGAGAAAGTGTGCATATATGTGTGTGTGTGTGTGTGTGTCCGGGTGTGTGTGTGTGTGTGTGGCCGTGTCTGTTAATTATTTAATATCATTTTCAATTTTTGCCGTCGTTGCGAGTCGCGGCTTGTCCGTGACTTTTGTTGATATGCCGCAAAGAGATGATAAATATGAAAATCAAATTGGCCTGTTGTTTGCGTGTGTGTGTGTGTGTGTGTGCGTTAAAAAGGCGAAAAAAAAATAAAATACACGATAAATATATAAACAATATTGCACACGGCACCTCGGATCGCAGAACTGGTCGCTGCGGCTGGGCTCTTTTGGGGCGCCCACACGACACTGGCAGCAGTCAGATGGTGTCGCCCCCGCAATTGCCAACCGCGCCCCCCCCCCCTTCCCCCACTCTTGGGTCGCCACTGTCAACAGTTTTTCACGGAGCGCTCGTTATAGTTTTTGTATTTATTTTTCAGCCTTTTCATTGCAAAGCATTTGCATGGCTATTTTTGAACACGTTTTTTAATATTCGTTCATCTGGATATACACAAGTTTATCTAAGCATATACACATATATATGTCTATATTTATTTCACTGTCTGAACGCTCTCTATAATTGTATGCTTTTTTTCATTGCCGCCCCGAATTGGCAATCTGCTGTCTGTCTGTCGGTCTTTATCGCTCCGTCCTGTCTGCCCCCCCGCCTTGTCCCCCGTTCGCCTCATTCATGAAACCCGCTCATTGATCGAAATTTCCTCTTGGCATCTTCCTGTGCAGCCGAATTTTCTGCATCTTTGCTGTTCGGCGTGTGCCAAAGTGCCAGCTGGGGGAACGTGCCCCTGCGCTTTTTATGGGGAAATCCTGTTGGCCAACCGGCAAGCTTTCAGTTTTATAGCGCCCCAACGAGCTTCTGATCGCAGACGTATCTACATTTTTTTTTCTTTAAATAGCCCCAAAATCCCGCCAACGCCAAAAAATATATAAAATTGAAAGCCAATCGGATTCAGTAGCGGAGTGAGGGTTGCTTCTACGATGGGCGCCTTGCTTAAGCAGGCTCTAATAAGGTGAACTTCAAAATCGATGAAGTGGGACAGAAATTTGATTCTTTTATTTAAACTTGTATTGTATATATGTATTATTATGTATATAATATTCCGATGCAAATGTAACAGTCCGTCGATCTTGTAAAATATTAGTTTTTTAGACTTGAAATCTGTAATTCATAATCTCGCTTACACACGCAAAACATTTCATTATTATATTATTTTTGATTATTATTTATTTATTAATTATCATTGATTATTTTTTTTATGGATAAATGCAGATGAAAATCCCTAGTTTTTAAAGCATGAGCTAAGGATATCATCTTTGATATGAACATATTTATTTGTATAGCCCAAACCCATTGAAAGTGTGTAAATGCTTTTCGGCAAATGTATGTAACAGGCAGAAGGAGGCATCTCCGATCCCATAATGTATATATATTCTATCTAGGTATATCTGTCTGTCTCCGAAAGCGTCGATCTCAAAATCTATATAAGGTAGAGACTATAAATATGGAACGTAAAACGATCGAGAACTCTCTATGTTTCCATGAGTTTGATAAAAATCAATTGTTTCAAAATGGTTTTTGGAATATATTTCGGAGCCCAAAAGAGCTAGAGACGCCGTATTTGATATAAATGGAAAAAATCTAAATTGTATATGTTAGGTATGACATTGATCTTTGATATGTACACACTTTTTTATGCCTTTTTTGAGCTCTGAAAATTTCATGAAGATCGAACTATAAACACTGAAGTTATTCAAGAAAGCATTTCCCATAGAGTATCACACCCGATGTGCGCGTGTGTGTATGTGTGTTGCATATATTTATATGTGTATGATTGTGTGATCGTTTATCAACACTGGCTTAGCCAATTATGTGTTAGTAGGAGTTAGTAGTTGCTAAGCCCTCCTTGGTGCTGAAACGTCCCTGTTTTTGTAGATAAGTATCTAGCTAAGCACACACATAAAACACACACACACGCACACTCATGCGCAGAAGTATAGCACTCAATTAGGCGTCTAGGTTAGTTTGGGCAGCTGACAGCGCAGCGGCAGAGAATATGCAAAGTCTATGAAAGAAAACTGAAATGGAAACTCGCACGACACGCAGCAACAGACGCAGACGCAGAAACAGAAACAGAAACAGAAACACAAGCAAAATCCGTATACAAATATGAAAAACATAACAGCAGACAGACATTCAAAAAGAAAATCGAAATTGTTGTTGTCGTTGTTGTTGTAGTTGTTGTTGTTGCTACTTGGCTTTTCGTATTTTTGGCAATGAACAAAAACTACGTCAACTAGAAATGCTGCTCGGCGCGTATTTATGAGGAGAGCGTCGTGCGCAACGAAGCACACACACAGATACAGACACAGACACGGACATAGACCAAATCCACAGCAACAACAACAACAACAATAAGAACAACAATTTGTTGTAAGAAAATTTCTTGAGGCGTTTTGTGGTATAGCAAAAAGCAAAAGTTATTCTGTTGGCGCGCGCATAAAGTTGAATTCAGTCGAGCCGAGCACATCGAGCAACGACGTAAGAGGCACGGATAATCAGAGGAGATGAACTAGTTAACTAATTTGTCGCACTGTTTGTTTTTTTTTGTTGTTTTGTTTGTTGGCAGGTCAGCAACGGTAGCAGTGGCCATTTGGGATACGATCAGCAGTCGAGCACAGGAACAGCACAACAGCTGCAGCAGCATCATCAGCAACAGCATCAGCAGCAACAGCAGCAGGTGACGGACTACGCACAGCCAAATCGGGGCACACAGCAGGCGCATCTGACGCAGACGATCGAGGAGACGACAATAGTCGAGGACAGTCGCGAGGATCAATTGGATTCTATGCTCGGCAACCTGCAGGCCAATATGAGTCGCCAGGGTGTCAATACAGTGCAGAAGGGCTGCTGCAATGCATGCGAGAAGCCGATTGTCGGCCAGGTGATTACCGCATTGGGCAAGACCTGGCATCCGGAGCACTTTACGTGCAATCACTGCAGCCAGGAGCTGGGCACACGCAATTTCTTTGAGCGCGACGGCTTCCCCTATTGCGAGCCCGATTATCATAATCTGTTCAGTCCGCGCTGCGCCTACTGCAACGGCGCCATTCTGGACAAGTGCGTAACGGCCCTGGACAAGACCTGGCACACCGAGCACTTCTTCTGCGCCCAGTGCGGCCAGCAGTTCGGCGAGGATGGCTTCCATGAGCGCGACGGCAAACCCTATTGCCGCAACGATTACTTTGAGATGTTTGCGCCCAAATGCAATGGCTGCAACCGTGCCATTATGGAGAACTACATCTCCGCCTTGAATTCGCAGTGGCATCCGGATTGCTTTGTCTGCCGGGTAAGTAACCACCTCAACTCCTGCCAAACCTTAAAACTTTATCCATCTGTATGATATATGTGATATATGTATAATAGGATTGCAAGAAGGCCGTGCGCGGCAAGTCCTTCTATGCCATGGAGGGCAAGCCCGTTTGTCCGCAATGTGTGGGCGTCGATGAGGAGGAATAGGCGCCACCACCAACAGCAGCAGCAGCAGCAGCAGAAGCAGAAGCAACAGCAACAACAACAACTTGTTGAAGTTCAGCAGCCCGAAAATAGCCCCCGCCCAGATACAATTTGTATCTGCATATAGTTGTTTACCCAGCGGCAGCTGCGTCCCACTTTCTCCTACTCTCAGTCTCTTCTCCTCCTTGCTCTCTCCGCTCTCTCTCCGCCTTTATTCACACGTTCTCTGGGCTATTTTCGTTGAAAATGTGAAAATCTTTTTGAATTTTGTCGGGGCGCGACTTGCTGCCACCTGCCACCTGCCACCTGTGTCTCGCTGCCTCCAACCATCCAGCAGCAGCAACTATATCTAAAGGAGCACACACACACCACACCAACACACACTGCGTCCCCGTTTGGCTGGCGGCGGTTTAACTGGGTACTGGACACGGCTGACCACCAGGCAACTGGGCAGGTCGGCTGTTGCCGCCCGGGCCGCGCGCTGTGCCCGTGCTTATGATGGCCACGGCCATGTCTCCCGCCCCTGTTTAGAGTACCTCCCAACCCCACGCGACACGCCCCTTAAAACTGTTGAGCTTTTCTATATGCAATTTAGAGTTAAGTTTTTAGGTATTTTTTTAAATTTAAACATTTATGAAGCAATATTGTAATTTGTTTTTGTAAATAAAATTTTAATAATTAAATATATAACAAATAAAAACAATTCAAAAACACAAAGAACAACAAAAATCTAATTCGAGCCTGGCGCTTGGCTGGCTGTGGGTCCGTTTTCACAAAACCTCCCCCCCCCCCCCACCCCCCAAACAGCCAGCCCATGCCACGCCTCGCCAAAAAACTTAAGATCAGTGTCAAGATCTTGACCTTGATTGGGAATGTTCGCATGTCGCGTTCCTTGACCTTCAATTGATTTTTGTTGTTCTTTGCAAACAATTTACAATATTGCTACATAGACTTTGGGATTAGATTAGCGGCAATCCGCCCCCCCCCCCTCTCTCTCTCTCACCAAATCCCCGTGACCCCTGCCCAGATGCGGGGTTGGTTAAAACTAAGTGGAAACTATTTTCGTTGCTGACGTTGCGCTCATAAACAAAGCACACACAAAATTAGCAAAATGATTTTTATATATATCAAACGCGAGTACATTTCTATAACACATTCACGCATATGTAAATAATTCATGTTTACATTATGCTAGAAAACTGGGCGCTACTTTATCTCTTTAGAGTTTAGTCCCGATCTCCGCTTATCATCTGTTATTTTCCTATGCAAATTTACTAAAAATAAACGAATGCATATCTTGAGAAAATATGCATATTTATAGATTTTCAACAGATTTTCTTTCAATGCGTTATAAATTCCATTTAAGTTATTTCCATATAACACATATGTATATATGAGGGCCAAATTTGAACGCAGGAAAATGCCAAAGTTTCTGATTTGTGTTTATTTAATATTGTTGGCCCTGTTACAAATATCCACCAAAACAATAGTTTACTAGGAATTCAAGAAACTATGTAGATGGTTTTTTCTTGGAAGAAAGTATTATAGGATTAGAAATGATCGGAGGATCACTTAGATAAATCTGTTACATATAATATTTTTAAAGCTGTATTTAAAGCTGTTGACTTTTGGTTAAATAGATCATATAAGCACATAAGAATTTTAAAAATATATAAATGTTTTGTAATTGACATTATAGCACAAGTCAGAACGTGTTAGATAGTTAGATAACTTTAGACCAAATCAAGTAGGCTTTAATTGACAAACTCATTGAGATTATTGACAAAGCAAATTTTTATGAGTATCCTTTTCTTTATTTTAAGATTATTTATTGTTATATCACTAGGAAGTCGCATAATATTTGCTGCGAAATAGAAAATTTAAACATAACAAAAGTTGACTCGAGAAGTTCCCTTTTTCTGACTATTCCTATGACTTTTAACAATTATCTTACCTCGTATTTTTTACCTATTTAAAATCGTTGGATAGTTTAAGTAATTGGAGATTCGACAGATATATTGAGTTGCAGTCCTCCTCCCCCTTTCTCTACCTCTTCCATTTTCATTAGACTTCCTTATTGAAAGATTGGATTACATAAAGAAAACCACAAGGATATTAATTTCAGGCATAGCTGGTGTTATTGTCCCATTCGTTTCGGCGGTTGTCTGTGTTTTCCAAGGCAATATATTTAATTGTTGCCAGCACCATATTTTATAATCTATATTTTTATTTATCTATTCGTATATATTCTATATCTGTCGTGCCTTGGAGCTGGGCCAAAAGCGTGCGCAAAATGTTATTGTTCAAATAAATGTGATTTGTTGTTGCCGTTGTTCTTGTTGTTGTTGCTGCTTTAGAAATGTTTTTCCAAAACACAAAAATTGAACATTTTGATTGCTGGCTTTCCTTTGTTTTTCAATTATGTGAAAGTCAAATGTATTGGGCCCACTGTGCACATTGGTACAAGCATCAGCCAATACTTATTTCAAAATATTTCGTTTGGCACATTTGTGTTTGACAAAATTGTAATTGGACTGCCCGGGCCAGGCGTAAAATTTCACACAATTTGCCGCAAATTATTTGCAGAATTTCAATTTACAAAAATTCTCAAGTCTGCGAGATCTGTTGTGACACGGGACGCGGGTTCGGGTTCGGGCTGGGCTAATTTATGGTGTAATTAGCATTATTTTGGCGAATATTAAAACACACTCGCCTCATAATAGATCATCCAAAATGCGCTCTCTTTCGTTTTAATTACATTCAGGTGCACTTACGGAATATGGCGCAGTAACATTTACATATTGTATATATATTAGTACTATAATTTTCGACTAATCTTGAATTTTGCGTTTTATTTCGTTTCGCAGGACTGTCGACAACCGTTCCAGGGTGGCTCGTTCTTTGACCACGAGGGTCTGCCCTATTGCGAGACACATTATCATGCCAAGCGCGGTTCGCTCTGTGCCGGCTGCTCGAAGCCGATAACGGGTCGCTGCATTACGGCGATGTTCAAGAAATTCCATCCGGAACATTTTGTGTGCGCCTTCTGTCTCAAGCAGCTGAACAAGGGCACGTTCAAGGAGCAAAAGGACAAGCCCTACTGCCACGCCTGCTTCGATAAGATATTCGGCTAAGCCCAGCCCCCAAACTATAGTTACGATTTAATACTGTTTTTTGTACGATTTACGATTTACGATTTACGTCTTCTACCAATACTTACATAACTTCATCTGCGCTTTGTATAACCGAGTCAAATTAGTAATATAATTAACACAGACACACAATATGATCAGAATAATCAATTAGACGACACTAATACCCAGCCAATATAATGGTTAAACGATATTTCTGCCCTTTGAAAATAAAATTATTACAATGCAATCAATTATTAACGATTTGATTTCTTTGGTCTCCGCAGATTTAGAGATTCGGCAGATTCAAACATTCGCAATGGACATAAAAGTAGAAATTTTTACCACGAACCGGAAGTAACAGAAATAAACAAACCCTGAACCAATAGGAAAATAATTTCGAGTTCAAAAATAACGAGAAAGAAGGGCTATCTTCGGCACGCCGAAGATTTAATACCCTTGCAGACCCAACCTTTTCACAATGCTCATAGCGATTTGCCCGTATCTAAGAAGCACAGGGAAAATACTTAATGCCAAGTATGGTAAAAATATCTTGAAAAACAAAATAGTTTTCCATACAACAACTTAATTTTCGACCGATCGTTCCTATGGCAGCTATATTAGATAGTGGTCCGATGTTGATAGGATTTTGCATATATATGAGGAGCATCTCCAACCTATCTGATCAAGTTGTATATAAAAACTATAAGCTAAAGAAGAATCATAATAAGCCTGTTCTGCGCACGTCAGAGTATATATCTGAAATATGAAGTATTCAGCTTTTTTAGCCGCCGAGATGGATATCCGTCGGACAGACGGACATGGCTAGATCAAATCAGTTTGTGCCCCTGATCTAGAATATAAATTCCTTTAAGGTCGAAGATGCGCACTCCTGCCTGTTACATAGGGCGATGATTGACGCCTAAAGGGATCCTGCAATAGGAACAATAATAATAATCATTAATCAAGTAGAGTGCAAAGAAGTGTAATGCGAACGATAATACTGTTAAAGTTTATCCCTTTAACCACGCAAAGAAAATTCAAATCTTTCCGTACTATCTTGACCGTCTATTTGAAAACATTTGAAAAGTCCATTAGTTTAAGATCAAAAAGTTGCAATCCACATTTTCCGGCGATGTAACAGCTGAGGTAAGGTGAGAATCTTGAAACCGAAAAATAGGCTTTCGTTCATAAAACCGTTTATCATCTAAGAGGGACGAATGGATTTTCCGAAAATTGTCAAACATCCCTCAAAGTATTTTCCTTAATGATCTTAGAAAATGAGTTTTTCTCAAACAGTGAAAATTTCGGCTTCCTTGACCTAACATATTGCTGCTTAGGTTCGATTATAATTTATGAAATTGATTACCGAACCAAGTAATAAAAATGAAGCAATTCCGGTTCGGTAAATACCTGGTTTACAGCCTTGGAAACGTGGGCATAACGGTACAAATGGGACAAATGTGTTTATCAGGCTCCATAAAGTAAACAAATTCTTGTCCAGTAACAACAGCCTAGGCCGTCTGACAACATTTTGATTAGCTTCTCGTTAGTTATGGTATTTTGAGTCACTTAATCCTCCAAACTTTTTTTAATCCATTTTATTATTAGGGAGCCAAGATCTATAAAAATATAGGTGTCATTCATTTCAAGCAGGTCAACCATGTTAATTAACAGTAGCTGACTGTTCAGCAAAGCGAAGACACAAACCCGCAAGCATCAGTAATTGACCGGTCAGTTTTTTAACCATTGTATTTGGTTCAGCTACAGTTTTAGATGCACATCTAACATGTTTGCTTGCCATCTGCGCGCCTAAATTGGCCTCTCCCACACTCTTTTTCTCTCGTGCATGCACACAAATACACACATGCAATTCTTTTTATCTGGCAAAGATGCCGGCCGGCTGCTCGATTGCCGGCTCGCTCGCACTTGGCGCTTGACATTGAGCTCAGCCAGCGTGTTCGCGCCGACTTAGTAACATTCTTGTGATTGTATTTAACTGCCCGCGCTCCCTTATATATGAGGGAGGGCGTGTGTGTGTGTGTGTGTGTGTCGCTCCCTATTAACGTAGGGTTCCGGCACGAACGTTTGTTATGAATCAGTCATCGTCAGTCTCGCTCCGCTCACTCACTTCTCATCTGTTGGCTGTGTCGGTTCAGTCAGTCCTGCTGGTCGCGTGGCCCGTTGCTCTTTTTTATTCGTTTCGTGTGCGCCGATTGTTGTGTTCTTCAGTTCGTGGCATTTATTTCAATTAGTCGATAAATTCATTTGCTCACACAGCCGGAATAGTTAAAAACTTTTATTGCGACAAACAAAAAGTTTCCCGTGTCAAGCGCCGAGTAAATACCGAAGTAAAGTCCGACGAAAGGAGGCTAAACTTACGCGGGGTTCGCAGGAAGCGCTACAGGTTGGTGAAGCACATATTCAAACACACACAAAGACAAATATGAGTGTATTAGGTAGTCATTTGACTCTCTGCTGCATTCTGTAATAATACCGTTGAACTGTTTACAAAGTGGTTTTGTTGCGCGGTGATGTAATAGGAGCTTTTACTCAAGTCCTTAACAAAACAAACGGCGCTGCATGTGTGTGTGTGTGTGTGCGCGCCTGTGCTTTGCACTACGAGCCATGATATCATGTGGCGGCATTCAGATTCGGAGTCCAATCAGAATCCGACTCGGAGTCACGCATGCCACCCGCATAGGCAGTTGCGAGAGCAACAACAGCTGCACAACAGTCGGGCAACAGAGAAGAGAGCAAGAGGAAAGAAAACACAATTAGGTGTATTTATGCCACAGACACACACACACACACACACACACACGAAGCAATTGAATTGCCCGCCAGACTGTCAAACTGTCTACGTGTTTGTGCACAACAATTTGTCAATGATTGCGATATGTAAATAACAGTGAAATTAGCATTTGCAGCTTTTTATTCTTTTATTATTGCCTTTGGGGTAGTTGTGTTGTTGCAGCACTTAAAGTTATGTTTAAATTGCATTGTAAATTCATTTACCATAACAACCGCGCCAGTTCCAGTCCGAGTTCAGTTCTCACAGTACGGTGTGCATATTTACAGTAAGCACAGGTGGGCTCCTATCAGTCAATTGGGGAAAATTGGGCTCTACACGGAATTCGGGTACAGATTAGTGATAATGTACGTTAATTATATTTAATGTGTGGCGATTTGTTTATAGTCACTTGCATATGAAATGTGCGCTGACAAATTGGTCAGCTTCAACAGATTGCAGTTTGAGAGGCGCACACGTAGCTATACAGATTGACAGCCACTGTGCTGACTGTGCAAGCAGAACAGTGGCTGTTAAACTAATGCAGCATTTATATGCATATCTTATCAGCCCAAGTCAACAATGATCCAATTGGCGCTTTTTGGCATTCCTTTCTTTAGCACACATACATACATATATGATTTTATGATTATACCCTATTTTCTTGTACGCATAAACAAATTATATGCTTATCTTTTAAGTACTTACTCATATCACAGAATGTTGGCGCAGTTTTTATTCTTAAGTGTGGGATAAAGGTTGAAAAAAGCGCAGAAAAACGTATAAATCGATTTATTTCCTACCCCAATAATAGTATATTGACTGATACGTTATTATCTTGGCCGAACTTTAAGGCGGCCATTCCCAACCCTCGACAACAGAACAAAGGCCAAGTTCGTGTGACGACAATTCGAGCGCAACTAATTAACAGAAATACCCAAATTAATTTAACCACTTTCGATTAAATCTATATACAACGATATCTCATTACAATTATTTTTAGTGAAGCGAATGTACAGTCTGTTTTCTAATCTTCCATGAATAAATTATCTTTTGTGGCTAGGGATTGGGTTTTCTGGATACAAAGACAGAATGGAAATTCAAATCCGATTAATAAATTTGGATTTAGATGCGGATTGAGTCGCGGCAGGAAATGATAAAAAAGTCTTGTAGTTGCTTGTCTATGCGGCAGAGGCATCGAGTGCAAGGGTATTACGTGGTCGACTTTAGCTTTAGTTTTTTTTTTTTATTTTGTTCGCGTGAATTTCGTTTTCGTCTGACGCACGCCCCCTTTCGGTTCATTTTCAAGTGCTTCTCATATTTACTTTTATTATTACGGTCTACTGGAACTACAAAAAACTACTAAAGCAATCGGTTGATATTTTTATATTTCAATTTTTATCATTTATCCGCTTACGAGCTTACGAGCAAACTATAAAATGGGGCATCATCTTCCGGTAAGAACTGGTAGTATAAAAGCAAAGTATTTACAATGTGCCCAAATGTACGCGCTCTTGAATAAGTAATACCCTGTCTTTTAAAAAATCGAACCGGGTATACTACACGTTTGGTTATCCAAAATCATCAACACATATATGTACACGTACACATAGATGTGCCTTTAGGTCAAGCTCTTTTGACTATAACATGAATATAACTGTTATATATATACATATAAGATGTTAAGCAGTAGGATACAGCGTAGTTAACAGTGTCATATCCCGCTCTCGGATATAGAAGTTAAGAGAGAGAAAGACAGAGGGATTGCGTAAGAGATGTTGAAAGAGAGGAATAGACAGTCGGGAGAGTGAGAGGTGCTAATAAAACATTTTAGTTACGGGAATTATACTCTTGAAAATCCATAAAAAGCAAAAAATATCTTATATTGAGCACGGTTTTTGCCGGCTCTATGCTAATTACCTCAAAAAAGTTTTTTGTTTTTTATAGTTTCGGAATTCGAAATGCTCTCTAAATATAAAACACGTGCGCTACAGTGGAGTAGAATCATGTTTAGATCTGTTATACGTATTAGTTAGTAAAGATTGTAGATAGACAAACACGAATAAAGAGTTCCCTGACAATTTCGACGATGACTATGATAAATATAAATGATGTACCCAAGTGCTATGTAATAATTGAATTGCGAATTAAATACTTTACAACAAACAATAAAAAAGCAAAGAAAATTTGCTACGTTAGAAAATTTGTTCGTGTGCTTCCATTGCATTTTCCACTTTCATTTGTTAATAACAACGAGTGATTTTTAATGGTAGTTCATAAGTGCTAAAATGAGAATTAAGTTTACGGCCTGATATGGTCAAGTGCCTGTTATAAACGGCAGAATGAGTCAATGGTTTTTCACAATTCAAATAACAGGGCCAGATGCTTGCTCGGCACTTCGAGTTTATCTTGAATTCTCGAATGTTTCCGATAATTCAATTACGTCTGTGCTTATCATCAAATAATTTTGCACCCACCTCAAACTCATATTATGTTTGTTTCGGATTGAAGTCCACTTGAATCGAGACATAAAATTGGATTTTGGATTGCAGATAAAAGCTGTACGATAATTTTAGACGCTACTGTCAAGCCACTTCACCCCTTAGCAATGAGCAGTGGCCCTCAAACGGTGGCTTGTGGCTTAGCTGCGTTTCAGTGACTCCGCAACCCGCCAGTGGGTCACCGTCGATGTCTACCTGGCAATCGACTCTTGTCTAGCGATTTGGTCTATACTGCTATGGCTTCGCCCGCTTGCGGATAACGTAGCTGAAGTGCTCCACTTCAGTGTAATGATAATGATTCCGATTGGAAACCGCATTGCCAAAGCGCATTTGCAGCAGTAAACAACTCAGCTGATCAGATTTTTATATATTCCATTTGCAGTTGCATACACACATCGAACAGAATGGAAAACGTGGACACAAGCTTTATACCCGATCTGCCATCCGGCGGAGCTCTTGCGGTTTACCGCAAACGCGCCAACTTTGACTGGAAGCGTTTGCGCTTGATCCTCGAAAAGGAGCAGGGACTGCGCATCAAGGTGAGTGAATACAACATTCATAAAGAGCAAAACTAACTGTAAGGAGTTTCACCTGTAAGATCTATAACGAGATTAGAGATACAGATACATAATATTTGTTGCTGCGGATACTTCCCTATGAAATAGGGAAATCTGGCCTATGAAAAAGGGAAATCTGGCCCATAAAAAAGGGAAATCTGGCCTATGAAATAGGGAAATCTGCCTGAAATCTGCCGATCTGTAAAATGTGTGTTTATGCAAGCTGGAGACGTTACATTTTGAATGATGAAAATGATTGATATGATCAATATATTCTTTCATTTCCCCAAAATCGATTTAAATAACAGTCAAGCATTTCGCAGCATATCTCCAATTGGTGTGGGGAATTTTGTATGTCCAGCAGTAAATTGGCTCTCTTAATAAAATTACCCTATTGGGTTTTTATGAATCATCAGTGATTGTCAAACTGTAATTTAGCCAGTCCACTTTCACAACTCTTGCAGTACAAGGTGTGGCGTCGCCTGGAAAATGATCCACTCTTTGCGCACGCCTCGCGAACGCTGCCCATGGACGAGCAGAAGCGTCTGGCTGCCATGCAGGTGAATCGCATGAAGCATCTGGATCTGGTGCCTAAAGAGGTCGAGAGCCTGAACTTCTCGGCCAAGACAAAGTATTTAATGAACATCAACGAGGCGCTGGCCACCTACTCGCCCAGTCTGTCCGTGAAGATAGCGCTCGGCGTGGGCCTGTTCAACAATGCCATCCGAGCTTTGGGCACGGAGAAGCACACCAAGTATATTGAGGCTGCCTGGAACCGAGAGGTGATCACCTGTCTGGCCGTCACGGAGCTGTCGCATGGCAGCAACACGAAGCGCATTCGCACCACGGCCACGTACGATCCCAGCTCGCAGGAGTTCGTGATCAACACACCGGACTTCGAGGCGGCCAAGTGCTGGGTGGGCAATCTGGGCAAAATGGCAACCGTGGCCATGACCTTTGCCAATCTCATCACGGCGGACGGCGAGAACCACGGCCTGCACGGCTTTCTCATACCCATTCGTGATCCGAAAACGTTGCTCTCCTATCCGGGCGTCCTGGTCGGCGATATTGGCGAGAAGTGCGGCCTGAACGGCATCGACAACGGCTTTGTCGTCTTCACCAACTATCGCATACCGCGCGACAATCTTCTCAATCGGACCGGCAATGTCACGCCCGAGGGCGTCTACGAGAGCGTCTTCGACGAACCCGGCAAAGCTCTGGGCGCCGCACTGGAGAGCTTCTCGGCCGGACGCATTGGCATCATGCAGGAGGCGGCCAACACCTTGTGCAGCGCAGCTGTCATCGCGGTCCGCTACGCCGCAGTCCGGAAACAGTTTGGCCCGGAACGCCAGGGCGAGGAGATCGCCATCATTGAGTACCAATTGCATGTAAGTGGCGCATACTCCTCCAGCAGGAGCATACTGCTCTTTCAAGGCTTACGCTTGAGTTTTCTTTTCACAGCAATACCGAATTTTTCCCTATTTGGCTGCAGCCTGTGTGCTCAAGATTGCCGTCGAGGAGATGACCAACACGTATTTAGAAATCATCGCTCGCTCCCAGGCAGACTCAAACGGATTCGATATACTGGTAGGTTACTCGGCAGCGAAGCCCAAAAGTACTCAAGCCTCAAATTAGGCCAAAAAAACATGTATATATACTGTGTCCTAGACTCCAACAAGATACGTACAAGCTTCACGTTCACTCCAATCTGACATTCCCATTACTCTACACATTGCAGACACAGAACGCAGCGGAGATTCATGCGATTATATCAGCCTCAAAGCCGCGCATCACGTGGTCGGCACGTGATGCCATTCAGGAGGCTCGTGAGGCGTGCGGCGGCCATGGCTATCTACGTGCCGCCAAGCTGGGGCAGATGCGCACCGACCATGATCCGCTGTGCACCTACGAGGGCGACAACAATGTGCTCGGTCAGCAGGCCTCCAATTGGCTGCTGCGCCAGTGGAGCGCCAAGGAGCTGGAATCGCCAATTGGCAGCGCAAAGTTCCTGGAGCGGCGCCAGCAGCTGCTGCAGCTGCAGTACACACAGCTGGTGCAGCAGAGTCCATTGGACAGTTGGGAGTGTAAGCAAAAGATTTGCCCGATTTAGGAATAGCTTGAAATAAGCCTGGTTTTTTTTTTGTTGTTGCAGTTGCCCTCAGCTGCTACGAGTGGCTGCTGTGCCATCTGATGTCCCGCACGAGCGCCCACATCGACAGCCAATTGGCGGCTGGTGTCCATCCTTTTGAGGCTCGTAGCAAATCCCAGGTTATGGGCGCCCGGGAGCTGTCGTTGGCCTATGCCGAGTACTGTGCCCTCAGCCGCTTTGTGGGTCACGTGCAGCAGCTGAGTCTGGAGCAGCCGTACGCCAATGTGTTGCGTGTGCTGTACGACGTGTATGCCATGTGGCTGCTGGAGAACCATATGACCACCTTCTATGTGGGCGGCTTTGCGGCGGGTGGGGCTTTCGCTGGGGCAGTGCAGGAGCGCCTGCTGCAGAGCTGCGCCCAGCTCAAGGATGTGGCTGTGAGCGTAGCAGATGCCATTGCCCCGCCGGACTTTGCCCTCAACTCGGTTATCGCACGCGCCGACGGGCTGCTCTACGAGAACTTGCAAAACGAATTTATGACCAACGAGGGCGCCTTCCAGCGTCCCGCCTGGTGGCGCGACGTCATCATACCACAGCCGCAGGAGAAATCAAAGCTCTAAAGCGGCAGCAGGACGACAACGCAAGTGCCTGGGCAGGTCGATCGCTCGATCGCCCAATTCATCCTTATCGTAGTTATTGTTATGGTCATCATATCGCATCGGGTATTACGGAGAAATTATACATATACATTATATACCCTACATTTTATATGTAACTACACATAGATATTTTATACTACACACAAAATCTGTAAGACACATTCGAAATTTCAAATCGTAAGCATCGATTCTGGTAGCTCCCAACTCTTTAAGGTGTCTAACTAACTTTGTAAGAAATAGTTAATTATGCCCATTCTGCTAGGAACTAGTTTATTTTGAGAGCTCTTTATTTGAATTATTTTTCAAGGTATAAACAACTTTGTAAATCTTCTGCTTTTTGACGTGTTTGCGATTTGAAAGAGAATGAATAAATTCAAGCAATTAGTATTCCATTAAGAGAGCGCAAATCTTCAGTTACATGTAAAGCTCGTTAATTATTATACAAAAAAGGCGAAGTGTTAAACACCATACTATTTTCACACTGAATACCCCTGCTTTCACTATCGATGCTAACGCTAGTACCGAAACTATCAAATGGTGTTCCTAGCAATATTTAACAATATAAATCTATTAGATTAGAATGTTTTGTTTAATAATAAGACGAATTATGTAAATAAATATTCATAAAATCAGTTAAAATTCTTAATTAAATTGGAGTGGAGTGTATTTAATTAATTGCTTGCTAAGTTCTTAAACTTAAAACTGAATATTTGATGGGCCTTAATTAGATAGTGTAAAGTGGTTTCGGACGCTTCGCTTTTGTTATAATTAGTCAGCTACCGAGACAGCACATAGCCAAGATTTTACACACACACACACACACACATAAATATTTAAATGTATATATATATATAGTCTGGTGCAGGTGTGTGTGTTAAAAGTAGGCATCATCGGCCGCAGTGGCCAAAGGTGCTCGTCACTGTCAATAGGCGGGCCCTGTTTATAAGAGGACCTGTGTTTACCTGTTCCAGCTCAGACGTAGCCAAGTTGTCGCACAGTAAAGACGAGTCGAAAAGTGAGTGTGCGGGTTGTGGGCGGGCATCGTGGCCAAGATCGTGCCCAGCTTGGCAATCCAAGCGAGTCGCGCTCAGCTCTGACGAGCTCATCATATCAACTACGCTCCGCTGCGTTGCGCTCCCAACAGAGCCGAGCTGATGATCGGAGAGAGACAGAGAGAGAGAGAGAGAGAGAGAGATCCGTGAACAGATGCGTCGTTTGTTGGCTTTGCGAATTTGTGGCGCAGTTTCATTCTGCTTTTGGCCAGTGTGTGTGTATGTGCTGGCTAGGGAAAGGGCATTCGTGTGCCTTCTATTAACTCTAGTGTGTCTGATAAGCAGACGAACATGTGCTCAAAAGAGTTGTTGTTTGTGTTAAATCAAGTCGAAGACAAACGATCTCAACTGTCATGCATACCCGCACTAAATGTTTAGACACAACCAACTACAACTTCGGAGCTGTGCAAATTTACGAATCATATGTTAATTTGATGACTGGTTTTTTTTCACAGAACTCGAGTAGAAAGCGCTGAGAGGCATAAGAGTTCATTTATTATTCTGAGCCCAATACATGCTGATAAATCCGAAATTTATTAAATGAGAATCGTCCGGAAAAACCCCAAAGTATACCTAAATTGACCACAAACAAAGAGCTACACAAAAGTGAAGTGCAATAATAAAATACTTTGAGAACTCTCAAATAAAAAGCGCATGACTGACAGAATTTCGTATAGAAATAATAGCAAACAATAATAAAAAAGACGCTCATCTTCAAATTGATGTGATGTACGAAATGCGCACCGAAATGTTAAACACTTTGAAGAACAACAAAATTTTATTAATTGCTAAAAAAAAAACACAAAAAAAATGAGCAACCAATTAGCAAAACCAGTTTAGAAATCTCTGGACAAGCAAACCGAACCGAAAGATATACAGAGTCGTTTATACAAATCAATTAATTCACATTTCGGGGGTTTCCGTTTTCAATTTGGTTATTTTCTCAGTTTACGGTTCATCTGCGGCTCCGTCGAATTGCCAATCGCTTCTCTATTATTTTCGCCAATCCATAATTGAAAAGTCGTGCAATTGTAATTAAATGGACTTCATACACAATTTATGATCGGATTTTTATCAAATAATTGTCGGCTTGATTTGGCCTCGTGATGGACTTACAAGTATCTCCGGTTTCGGGCGATGCTCCATCCAAGCAAGATTAATTACATGCAGTGCATTGGGCTATTCGACTAAAAACTATTTTGCATTAGCTTTCTATTAGTTTTCTATTAGTTTTCTAGCTGTTTCCTAGCACCTAATGATAATGAGTGAGAATGCACCATAACAATCGAAACAATGTACGATTTGCATAAATCTGGGCTTAGTACAATACTTAGTGACTGCAGTTAGCAGTTAGCAGAACTCATCAGAACTTGGTGTAAACAGCTGATGAAAATCAAATGTTGTAATTTATACGGAATCATCGAATTCAAGACCAACATCTACAGCGGCAAACCGGATTACTTACAACTATTCTAAGACCAGTTTCTATTTGAAATCATTTTAACTAATGTCTTGTTTTTCTTTCTTTCTTTCAGCTAGAACCAACGAAATCTTTAACGCAAATGCAAATACAATAAGATGTGGAAATTTGTACTAATTTGTGTAGTTATGAGTGCATTATATAGTGAGGCTGATGCCGCATCGGGTAAGTTCGAGAAGAAGCACAGTCCGACACCTTTCCTGAACAGAATGTTATGGTGGATAGTGTGGAGTATTATATAGCATATAGTATTTATATTATGGTAGATAGTGTGTAGTATTAAATAGTATATATATAGTATTTATCAAATTTATCAAATCCGAAAATTGAATATTTGTCAATGCATGACAGATCTTAAATCAAAAAATAGTATATAGTATATATATATATACTATATGAAAAATACTATATACTATATATATATATATATATATATATATATATATATATATATATATATATATATATATATATATATATATACTATACTTTACTATATACTATATAGAACCATGCCAACAAAAAAGAAAATATATAGTATATATTATATATATATTTATACACTATATGAAAAATACTGTATACTTTATATATATACTATATACTATACTATATACCATATATGTATATACTATATATATACTGCCAGACTGCATCATTCCTATTAAAATTTGCAAATATACATATTATCTTTTACTAAATATATATTAAGATAAATTGAAAGGTTTGACTAGCGCTAGAATCGCACAAGCTGTTAGAAAATAAGTACATACTTACGCACTTCTAACCGGATTCCCATTATTCTCGTTTGCAGGTCGTCCGGTGTCCCGTAGGCGACGTGGCTATGCCGGCGGCTATGCAGGTGGGTATGCCAGCAGCGGCTCGGGAGTGGGTGGCTATGCTGGAGGCTACAACGACTATGATGACTATGGCGGCGGGTATGCATCACACTTTGGCATCACGGATCCGTATCTGTTCCATCAGCAGCTGACCAACCAGATACTGGCCCAGAACTACGCGACCCAACAGTGAGCATTGCCGGGGTTATACTGTGGTTATTCCGGGTAGTTTTAGTGGGCATTGGTGATGCTAACAACAACGCTTCTAATCTATTCTTGTAGAGCTATAACGGGGCTGGCCACGTCTGGCGATGCGTTCGTATCCGCGGATGCGACCATAAGCGACGATGACACGTAATTACACTGCTTTCCTTCTTGGCTTTTCCTTTGATACTAATCCGCATTTGATGATGCTCGCCGTGCTCTGTGGCCTTTTCTAATCGCTGTGCTTGTCCTTCGCAGTCGCATCCAGCAGCAGATCGCCGCCCAGCAGGCCTACCACGACAATCTAGTGCGCCAGAACAGCTACTGGGGCGGCTCCAGCGGCGGCTCCTACAACTCGCACCGCTATGCGCCCAGCTATGCAGTTGCGGCTGGCTCCATTGGACCCAGTGGACACAGGCAGACGGCCTACATTAGTCCCGCCAACCCAGTAAGTGCAGCTCTGCAGCTCCTTTACTGCCCAACTCTACTCTCTTGCCCCATTTTCGCAGGCCACACCGAACATTGTCAACCGCTTTGGCGGTGACTCCAGCGGCAGCTCCAGCTATGGCGGCAGCGGTGGTGGTGGTGGCTACAAGGGCGTCTCCGTTTCCTCGTTCAGCAGCAGCAATGGCGATGGCACCAGTCGCCGCGGCGCCCAGACCACCATCAACGATAACGGCAAGGTGACGTCATACTCGGTGCACTCCTAGAGAGATGCCGTGCTCAGCTCAAATTTTGGTGTTTAGCATATTATAAAACGTTGCGAAACTTAACGATTCTCTATTTATATGTTTCGAACACAAATATATACATACATATATTATATAAATTTTAATCCCATATACTTTTTGTCGGACTTTCTCGTCTAATGGGGTTTTACTGTGACAGGTTTTGTTTGTTAGAAAGTTTTTTTTTTTTTTTTTTGCTTTGGCTTTCTACTGATAATTCAGTCTATTTAAATGATAAGCATATGCAAATTTTTTTCCTTTACTTTATTTTTTTTTGCTCACAAACAGCTCATGACCTTGATTTTGTCGGTATTTTATTATTTTTAATTGTATTTATTTAGCAATGTACTATGCATGTTTGTGTGAGTATATCTGAGTATATATAATTGGTAAAAGTTCGACAATAACCTGAACAAAGTTTATCAGGCACCACAGGAAGTTGTCTATGTATAGCTAAAAATTCATTTATGTGCTATATATAAGCCGGCATCACGCCTATTAAATCGCTTTAAATTCGGTTATTCTTGGTAAGGACCAAGTAGTATCTAAGGATGCACATTTACTCCTCCGTTATAATATAGGGTATACACATAACGTCTGCCTCAAATTGGATGTTGTTTTCAAGTTCTAAGCACATGAATTCCCCTGATTAGCATTTACCGGAAGTCATAAAACAGAATCTTTTGTTTGTAAACAAGTTACACTTTTATTTATTTACAAATCAACCGAAATGAATTCCGGGAAGCGCCATCGAAAATTCAATTCAAAACGTATGCGCAAAAATATTCCAAGCGTAATGAAACCGGTTCAAGTATTTCCCAACCCTTAACCCTTCGCTTGCTGCAAACGGAGGGCATAAATGATATTGTTAAGAAATGTTTCAATTATTTAGAAACAGCTTTCTCAAACAATTTACTTATTTCCTTCAAAAAAAAGCTAGACTTTATTTGAAACCATTTTAACTCCTCCCTTCCACTGCTTCCCCTAAATTCATTTATTTCCCAAAAAGCAGGCAGATTTTAAATAAAATATTAAGAAATATTAAGTGTACTCTTTCTTTAAAGTCCGATCGAATTTTAACTTAACAAATATATTTAATTTTCTTTTTACTGTTAAGTTTAAGGTTAAGGTAGAACAAAACATTGGAAAATGTGTGGAAAGGTTTGTAAAATTAATAGAAATTCTTAGCACAAACAAAGTCAGGTAATACACATAAATATATCATATATCATGTGGGTCAAGATGAATTATTTGAAATATATTTTATTTTTACGAACCTTACAAATTCTGAATAGAATATGCAAAGAGGAAACAACGGTTAAGAGGCGATTTTTACTATCTACCAAACTAAATCTATATATATTCGACTTTTATAAAATCGTATATTCCTTCACCTCAGCTAGAGAGCAAAATCATATAATGTAAACATAAAAACTCTCTAATGCTATACTACATTGCTTCGATGGCCTTTGCTTGAAAATTACTATATATAACATAATATAGTCATAAGTCTATGTATGTGGCATTATAATTGTACCTACTCTCAGAGGAACTGTACATGGCAACTATGTTTGTAGACGCAAGGTTTCGACACGAAAACAATTCCTATCAGCTGTCTATATAGAAGCACATACAAGGTAATCAACCGATGTACATACATAGTACATGTGTATTTATGTCGCAATTACTTTCATCATTGATTTAAATCAAAAAAAAATACTGTCAAGAGTTTCTGCACCAATTCCGAGTTTAATTTCGTAGAGCACATCTATAGCTAACATTATCTGCTGTGCCCAATGGCAAGCTCTCTAGGTCAAGAAGCGATCCATTTCAAGTCCGAGTAGAGCTCTGCCTTATCTATTGGCGTCTGGGCCATTCGTTTGGTTTTTAAAGCGCGTTCCAATCGTTCCTATTCATTAGTACAAATTCAGGCGCGAGTCTCGCTCGGTGTTACGCAGCTAAAGTTGAACATTTCAAAAAAAAAAAAAAATAAAAGAACTCAATATGAGATCATTGTTGGTGCTGGCCCTCTGCCTGGGTGTCGTCTGTGCAGGTAAAGAGCTCCTTTTAAGCTCCTACAAGTTGCAATTGAAAGTGCAACAAATATATGAAGCTCTCACTTTCGATCCTTTAGACTTTTCACTCGCCGTGTGCATGGCATAACGTGTTTTTTCCCCAGCCACCTCCGGGAATACATACTCGCCTCTTGATAACGTAGAGCCGTCATTTTCCTGAATGAACATTTTACACAACACTAATTGTGTAACGGCCCGTTGCAGGCATGTGCCGAGATTAGAATCATTCATTATTGGATTCAGGGCTACAAAGCCAACAAATAATCGGTTCACTGCTCAAATGCACCCAGGTTTTGGTTCAAAGCATAGCTTTCCATAGGTTTCCAAAATTTGACTGAACCAATTGACTTTTTAATTTAGAATTGTTCCTTCTACTGAATGTATTACAAGCTGGGCATATTTCCAATTACAAGATTCGCGCTTAAAGTCAAAAATAATCGCTGGTTCGGTTCACAGCTCAAATGAACTACTTTCGGCTCGTGAAACTGGTTTTCACTTTCCTATGCCCAGGTTTTGGTTCAAACCAATTGACTTTTTAATTTATAATTGTTCCTTCTACTGAAAGTATTACAAATGCAAGATTCGCGCTCAATTTGGCATTATTAAAGAAAAAAAGGCGCCATTATTGGAGTTAGGGCTGCAAAGCCAAAAATGTTCCTGGTTTGGTTCACTGCTCAAATGAACTACTTTCAGCTCGTGAAACTGGTTTTCACTTTCTTTAGCTTAGGTTTTGGTTCAAAGCATTGTTTTCAAAAATTTTACTGAATTGACTTTTTAATTTATAATTTTTCCTTCTTTTTTTTGATTAATTGACTTTTTAATTTATAATTGAAAGTATTGCCAGCTATTTCATGTAGCTAAATTTTAATTAGGCATTATCAAGTTACCCAACTATAATGAAACTTACGATCAATGAGAAATATAAATTAATACTTATTTTTTTTTAACCTTTCCTTTACAGATTTTCAGAACAGGTAAGTTGGTTGCTGGACAAGTCCTTACGGCCATCCTTGATATTAACTTTGATATAATTTTCGTGTGCCTTTGCTGACAAACGGTTAGACACAAGCGGGACGATTTCCACAGTCGGTAAGTGCCGTGCGGCAATGTTGAAGATATCATTTTGTATTTGACAAAATCGAAATTTCCAATTGGCAACATGGTACTAACCCACGCAAAAAGACAAAATTCGCGAATTCTAACCGATTTAAAATCTGAACCAAAAGTTAACACTATGCAACAACTTTTTTATTTAAGTATACATCGATAAAAGCTATGTAGAATTTATAATAATTGTCAAAGTTGCTGCATAGTGGAAATCTGATAGGATATGTCGCTAATCCAATTGGATTCCATTCGCAGCCACTACAGTGCGCATCAGCAAGCAATTGAAACGGCCCGCAGGAATGCCTATGGCTCGAGTGGTTACGGCTCCGGTGGGAGTGGATCGGGTAGCTTTGGGGTAGGCGGCGGTGCGGATCTGGCGGTTGGCGGCGGAGTCGGTGCATCATTGGGCAACTTGGAGAGCTCCTACGACTCGGTGGGTGCCGTTGAGGGCGCGGAAAGCACTGGCAGCAGCGTGGCCGGCGGTGCTGCCTTCGGTGCCAACAATGCGGCCTCGTTCGGAGCACAGAACGCTGCGTCGTTCGGTTCGAACAGCGCCTTCGCCTCGAATTCCGCCTTCCAGGCCAGCCACAGCGCCAACTTTAACAGCGCCAGCGCACATAATGTGGGCACCAATGTAGAGTTTGCCGACGCCAACAATGCCGGCACTGAGGTCAACTTTGGCGGTGCCGGATCTACCAATTCCGAGTCGCTGCTCTCCGGAAATCTGCAGGCGCCCTTGGCTATCACTGCGCCTGTTTCCACTGGCGGCAATGTCGAGTACTTGCACCACGAGAGGGTTGTATCCAGCGCACCACAGCAGGTTGTCTACACTGTGCCCGGTGGCTCGCAGAAGTACGTGCAGCATGTGGAGCGCGTTGTGGAACAGAAGCCCACTGTACAGTATGTCCAGGTGGCTCAGCCTTCCGGCACCTCCGAGCACTACTATCAGCGCAAGGTGACGACTACCGCGTCTGCACCTCAGATTATACAGCAGCCCGCGGCTAGCTTCACTTACGGCTCCAACGCCGGCTCCAGCTTCGGCACCAACTCCGCCTTCAAGGTCAACCAGAATGTTGGCTTTGGCAGCAACTTTGGCCAACGCTCGGGCTCCCTGTTGACAGCCGGCCAAACGGGCGGTCTCAGCTTCGGCGGCGGCAACTCCCAGCTCCATCAGCTCATCAACCAGGCCCATCAGACGGCCAAGCAGCAGGTGGCCAGCGGCAGCTCCCTCAGCAGCGGTGCCGGCCTGGCCAGCGCCAACCAGGTTCAGCTGGGCGGCTCAAACGCATTTAACTCCAATTACGGCTTCAACTCGGCTAGTTCCCTGAACTCTGCCAGCTCCCTGAACGCAGCCAGCTCCCTGAACTCTGCAAGCTCCCTGAACGCTGCCAACAGCGGCTCACTCCTGGGCGGCTCGCTGCTGGGCGGTGGTCAAGGCTCACTTCTATCTGGCTCCCTCCTGGGTGGCTCCTCCAGCAACAGTCAGCTGAATGCCCAGAATAACTTGGGCTTTGGCCTGTCGAGCGGTCTGACCAGCGGTCAGCAATTGTCGGGCGCCGGCAACTTTGGCGCTGGCGGCGGTATTGGTGGCAACAGTGGCTACCAAACCAAGCAGTGGGAGAAACAATCCAAGTGGTCTTCCCAATCTGAGGTGAGTAGCAATAACGTCTGTCCACCCCACACACACACAAGGCTCACGATTCCCATGACTCACTTCAGTTTGACTCCGATGGACATGTCAAGAACTACAAGGATCTGGCCACCGGCGAGAGCGAGAACTACAATGTAAATGGCAAGCAGTTCGGCTACAATGCAGCCACCGCCTCCGTCGATGACAATGGCAAGGTGAGCACCTACAGCGTGCACTCGTAAGATGTAACTCCCAGCTCGCTCTCTATCTCTCTCTCTCTCATCCACACTAAGAACAGTAGTATCGAATGCGAAAGATAATAAAAAGAATTTCCAAATTTAATACGAAAGACTTTTAATTGAAGGTGAATTATGAATGGTCAAAGGCACAGCAAATATTTAATAAAACTGACAATTTATGAATATAGATTATAATTAAGACTGGTCTCCAGATAGGACATTTTGACGATCCTAATTTTTATAGGCTTTAAAAGAAAGAAGTATATTCAAAATATTAAAATAAATACCAATCAAATTGTTTTAAAAACCATCCATTTGTATTGATTGTGGCTGTCCAATCCAAAAAACTTTTTGGTTGTTCGTACCTCGAAGTTCGGTTTGTGAACTGGGCTATCCACATCTGTAAACCTTAGATTGACACCTTGGCTCGCCAAGGTTCTTTAATTTCTTATTGTTCGGATGTTTATTACTAAGCCGGATGAATCCGGTTCAAGGTTCATCTCTATATATGTACATAACTATTTGTACGTGTTCAAATTTATTTGTGATATGTTTTGCACTTTTGGGAAAATCAATTTCTCTTTGGCAGACATCATGCTCTTGGATGAACGAGGCTAAGTTTATTTTTTGATTTCAAGCCTTAACCCATTTTAATCGTGGCTCATTATTTAATGGTATTAAAACTCAATTAATACAACCTTGTATGTGGAGTTCCACGGGCGGAAAAAGGGTGGAATATTGATAATTGAAATTTAAAGCAAAAGAGCATTACTAGCTACGAGAGCTTTCGGGCCCTATCAGTCCGAGCCATGTGTTTATACTCTAGTTTCAACCGACAGTTCCTATGTAAAAAGACAGTTCTATAAAAGTTTTTAAGAGGATTGGCTTCGGCCTAGGCAGACCGAAGGTTTCACTTTACTAATGATAAACAAATTTTAGATATTAAAAATTTTTCTGTAAATTAGTCTTTTAAGCAACAATTATAATTCGTTTACAAGGCCATGCTAAGACTAAGTACTTTTCGAGCAGTAGTTCAATCTATCAGGAGAAAGGTTTTTCCAATTTGCCGTCGATGTGTGCAACGCGACTTTTGATTATGCCCTTTCTGGTGGTGTGGCCCCTTCTGCTGTCCCGACGGCGTCGGTAGTCGGTGCCGTAGGAGGACATGCAGTAGCAGGGCTTCCAGCTGGGGCGTCGTTGTAGCTGACTCTGTTCGTGTGGCGTCCGCTCCGTGGTCCACACCGGGACGTAGTGCGTCCAGGTCTCGCCGTTGCGATAGATGCTGCCGGCATCCGCGCTGGCATCTCCGCCGCCGGTGTAGACATGCTGCGGGTAATACTGTGGGTAGTCGGCCGTGCCTGGCCTGGAACCACCGCGACTGCTGCTGTCGTGGCCGCGATGCTCGCCGGAGTAGTTGGGATTCCACTGTGACTTGGGATCGTAGGGATTTCTGGACTTGTGCTTGGAATCGCTGCTGCTGCTGCTGGCACGACCCTTGTAAATGGGCACACTGGCATCCTCTGGCATTGGTCATGTGGGTAGAGAAGAGTGTGGAAATGCATGCAGGGAAAGTGTCCTGCCGGTCGGCCAGGTGGTGCAACCGCTCACTTACCCTTCTCGCCCTGCTGCTGTGCAGAGCTCGTCTCATTTGCGTCCCCCTCGGCCGTAATTTCGAACGTGATATCCGTGCGGATGCCCACACGTTTCTTGTGTTTACCCAAGTCCGTTATTTCGACGCTCTCCTTGGATTCTATTCGAAAGTTCTTTCGGTTTAAGTCTCATTTGCCTTTCCCTTTGCTTTGGCTACGCTTTGAGCCAATTTAATTACCTTTCGTTAGCTGCTGCCCGTCACCCGTATCGACTGTTACACGCACGCCGTGTATCTTCGGCCGATTGCCACTGTTTCCTCCAGCACGACCTGTGCCTTGATCATACCCACCGCTTCCCTGTTGTCCCTGCCCCTGTCCCTGTCCCTGTCCCTGCCCCTGTCCGATTATAACTGGCACACCAGTTTGGTTGTTGTTGCTGCTGCCGCTCTCCATGTCATCGAAATCCAGCTTGGATGACACTTTATTCGCCTGACCTGGTTACGCCAACAGTGCCATGTCCACGTAGTCCAGTCCGCAGCAACGATATTTGTTTTCGGTTTAGCATAGAAATTAGATTTAGCAGAGAAATTTAATTTAAGTTATGCAAACACTTCGACACCCTCCAGCCCAGCCCAGCCCAGCACCACCCAAAAGAACATCGGGTGAACTGGAGCGTGTCCACAGCTGCAGCCCGCGGCGAGAGAGCATCTGTAAGTGGGGCAATTAGCTCACGCTGACTTATTTATGGATACATCTCTCGTAACCACACACAGTTGACTGCTTCCCGAGTGGACCTTGCGCACTTTGACCAATTTTAATTGCACTTCAATATGCAAGCTTTGCATTTCCAACCAAGATTATATATGGGGTTACCATAGAAGGGCTCCGATTGAGTTTTACTTGATTTTTTATAATCAGCCAATAAGTGCGAAATAAGTCGGATCAACAAAATTGTATCCTATCCGATTTACAAAATTTCAATTGAAAGTTGCACATGCTCTACCCTTCAGATTAGGAGGTTGCGTAAGGTTGCGTTAGTGAATCATCATTACAGATAAGTTTTTGCTCTAATTTCAGAGATTTAAGATTTGCTGGAGTCTTACCAAAAAGGATACTTTACAGAGCTAATTTTACATAGCACGATGGTTCAACTAGCAGGAGGATTTACGGACCTAGCATAGATCTCTAGAATCGAATATTTAAATTATGAATTAGACATTATTGAAGAGTAAAAGTAGACAAAACTTGAAATCAGTGAAAAGAACCTAGTTCATATTGGGTAAGGGATTAAGCAATATCTACAATATATAAATAAAAGTGAGCATCAAATATCAATTTAATCATTAGCAAGTTTATTGCTAGCTTATTGAGCGCAAGTTCCTTTACCTCTGTGGGTAAGTTTTTGGCTTAATATTTTTAGGGTCAGTTTCGTGAAAATTCCCAAAGTACTGGAAATACCCATATACAGTCAAATTTTTTGTTTGCCGTGTGTGGCCTGCTGCGATCGAAATCATTTCCCAAAATAATGACAGCACATGTGACTAATTGGTAAATGGGCAATTAAGAATCCAATTTGCTTTACAACCTTGCGCACAATGATGAGTTAACAGAAAGCAGCAACATAATCCAAAATAGGCTACGGATCCAAGGAACATTTTAACAAAACAAAAAATTGTTTTTAACTTTTGAACAAGTTAGGGTTTTTTGTAGTTGTTTTTTTTTTTTTGTTATTTTTTCACTGTCACTTGACTTAGGGGTTTTTTCAGTAGAATTGCCGAGAACTTGAGTTGGACCGAAGCGCGTCTCATGTGCGCACTTAAAAACCGCCGACAAACGACTAAAAAAAAGGCAAACTCAAACCGACAGCAAACCGATTTCAAATATCTGCCGAGATTCATTAAAAAATTAACTAGCCAACTGTTCAGTTGTTCAGTTGTTCAGTTGTTCAGCTGCTTAGATTGTTTCTGTCTCGGTTTCTGTTGTTCTGAGGTTGACGTTTGAGCTTTTCAGATAACATCTTGACTGGGCCTCTAAGTGAGTCGCTGAGCTTGTTACCGGACTGCAGTTGCAGTTGGTCGCAGGGGGAGCTTCAGCTTAAGCTTTGGCCCGTAATGCGTATATAAAGGTGAACCCCTATCCCCCCCCTCCCCTCACTAAATTGCTAGCAATCGGTTGGCTGGCATCTTTTGTTTTGTTATTGTTTTATTGAAGTTTCCGTTGTAGTATGTACGAGCATGTATCTTGAAGATTCCATTGTGTCTGCCGGAGTTTTTTTTGGACTTTTTCATAATGCTCTCATCGTTAATCATGTGCTGCGATTCGCGTAGCTGCCACAATTATATTTTGCGGCAATTTTGACAGCACAAACGATTATCTTCATTAGCCGCCGGACCACCAAATAAAATAACATCAAAATCACATTCAAGTTCAAGTTGAGCTTCAAGTTTATTGCGTTGCGATTAGGGTGGCTCTTAGCTGATCCCTCGGCTACCCTCGGTAATCCCCCGTCTGCATTAATGAACTATGCGAAAGATCCAGACTTTTGTCTGAACCACCCACTCGGCCGCTGCTGTCTTGCGGCAAATTGCATTCGAACCACACACATGTTGGAATAATAATGTCAAGCCAAACAAATGTAAGGACCATAAATTCTTTCATTCGATGCCGCCGGCGCCTGCGGCAAGGGCTCTTTAGTTATGGCCCGGCTCCTGGGCAATTAATTAGCAATTGCATTTGCTGCTGTCATTACGTGTGATAATTAAAAGGGCGCACGAGTCGGCCAAGTACTCAACTGAGGGGGGCATACAAAAGAAATTCTGGCCAAATGTATGGCCATAAATTTGATGACCCGGACTTAGCCTGGCCCGGTTCAGTTCAGTTCTGTTTGGTTCGGCCTGGTCCTGCCCTTAGCTCAACTGCAAATGCACTTTAATCTCGAATTTATCAAGTGTAATTGTTCTGGCCAGGGTTGGGTCCTTCTAATGGGGATGAGATTATTGTTGCCCGTAGCCACAGCTCCAACCTTGTGCCGCACACTTTTGTAATCCGGCGGATTAGATGCGCACACCCATACACCCACCAAAAAGAAACACCCACAATCCGGCTCGTGTGTGTGTGTGTGGTGCGTAGTGCGGACATGGGTTGGGCTCTGTTTCGGCTTTGGATGCACTACGTGCAGATCCATTAAACAGATGGATTTCGTTGTCAACATTTTTAATATACTTTTGCTGCCCGGAATGCCTCCGACTCGAATCTCATCTGGCTGTCGGTCGGTCGGTCCGTCGCTCCATCTGTCCTTCTGGCATCTTTTGCTGGGCTGCATTTGCATAAAGTTTTGCACCGCTTGCAACAACTTAATTTTCATTGTCTGTATGCATTTATGTTGCACTTGCCGGACAGACTGCAGTCACTCGAGTGTAGCTGGTAAGTTCAAGAGCGTCTCCCTTCCACTCAAGATACTTTTCAGCTCTGCTCAATACCAGTTGAGATATTAAACGGCCATGCTCAAAATATATTGCTGCATACTTTTAGGGATCTCAACTTTTGTCGATACTTTTGGTAACCTCCAATCGAATTACTTTGGTACTCAACAAAGTTCTAAATCAAATAAAAATGTGCTTCAATTTACTTAAATTTACTTATTTTTCATATTTTCTTGATGTATTATTATTTGTTTAGCTGGCTCGATGTCAGGGCCTTGATAAAACGAATTGGTTTTAATAAATAACAAGTAACAGGCAGAAGGCAGCATCCTTGAACCCAAAAGCTATATATATTCGTGTTCAGTATCAATAGCCGAGTCGATCTAGGTATGTCCGCCCGTCAGTATGCATGTACTTGGTATGGCAGTAGGGTATGAGGCGATGGCAAGTTGTTCGGTCGTGTGTGAATTAACTTACTTTTAAAAGTTATTTTAATTAATGCGAAGGCAGAAGAACTTTCAGGGTATCCCTTAGTCGGGCACTCCAGACTAGAGCACACTTACTTGTCATTTGCTTTTTTTAAAGGCGGACAAGACGTAATTATATTGTCGTATTCCGGGTTCAGCACAAAAACAATGAGTAGTGCTTTGTTATCATAAACAAATTGAGACTCGCCTTACCCTATTTATAAATATTTTGAAATATCATGTTTCACTAGGCTTAGTGGACATTGGAAACGCTTTTTGGTTGCTATAATATGCGAGTAAATAAAATCCTTGTTCGAAATATAAAAAAGATTAAAAATGTTAATTTTACTAATATATGGTACTATTTGTCCTTGCTTACCCACTCATTTTAATAACATGAAAAGTCTAGTATAGAATGTGAAGTTCTAATAAGAAACTTTTTGAAACCAGATTTCAGAGCACAAAGTAAATAATTTGTTTCACTCTGATCATAATTGAAGCAAGAAATCTGCCAGCCACAAGCTGTGTGCTGGACAAAATGCGACATTTAAAGTTAGTTTATCGGAAACAGGCACTTTTCTGTTGCATCAGATAAAGTGAAATATATCAAGTTTTTTGCCCATAAATGTTAATTACACAAACTACAAACACTAAGCACACACACATTGTTGAAAGCCTGTCCAGATACGACATGTTTGGCCAACAAAGACTATCCAGACGCAAGGACATCGAGGCAGACAGACAGGCAGATAGAGTGTGGCAGACAGACAAAGGAGCTACTGGCAGAGCATGTGGCCAGTTTACAAACAATTAAAATGGCAAAATCAAAATCGAAATATACAAATTTATGCGTCTAGCTGCCAGAGCCATTTTACAATACTTACTCCCGAGTACAATACTGAAAATAAATTGCACAATTTTCGGGAGGGGGGGGGGGGCCAACGCACAACTAATGAAATAATGGGCCAGCTGAATTAAATTATGGCCTTACAACTCCCAGGAGTGTCCCGACTCCGACTGCCAGGTCCACACAATAACTAAATTTGCACCAAGGTAAAGGAAACGAAAATTTTGATTGCATTGTTGCCGTTTGATATCCACCACCAGCACCGCCAACACCACCAACACCGTCATCAAAACAGAATTCAAGCCACCAACCACCCCCAGAGCAACCGGTTACCCACAGTGATCCGACGACCCATCGCCCGATCCGCAGCCGACCCGGGTCACCCCCAACCCCTGGCACTCATTGACTATTCACACTCATGTTTTTTCTATACAACCTCACATAGTATATGCATCGTCCAACGCATTATAATAATATTTTATTTTCTTGTTGTACCGCTTTGCTATATAAAATTTTTATTATTTGCTCGTTTACGGCTTTAGCTCTGGAATTGTCGTTGGGTTCTCCTCTTTATCGCATCTCGTTTCTCGTTTCTTGTATAGTGCGAAATTATCACAAAACGCATTGAATTTTCTTTTATTGTTGTCGGGTGTCGGGCACCCACCCCCGCCGTTACCCACTGCCTCACTCTCACCCTCACCCTCAACCTCACTTTCACCCTCACCTTCGAGTGCAGTGCAGCAGAAGCCAGCTTCCCGCTCCCAATCTGCCTCTGCCGCTGCGTCTGCCGTCTTATCGTTTCCCGTTTTGAGTGCACAACGCAGACACCATCTCTGCTGTCGCTGCGGCTGCTGCTGCCTAGCGGGTGGTCTAGGCCAGTACAGTGGTTCGAAAACCATTGAAAAATGTGCGTGTGTCGACTTGAAAAGGGAAGAAGGATAAGCGAAATATTAAGGGATAAAAGATAGCTTACATTTTACATCTGGTCGAGAAGTGCTTAAATAATCGATTTGTTATTCCTATAGACTAATAATATAGTAGTCCAATTAGATTCGGGTTTGATGATATTAGCTGAGTTTAGTAATGGTATCTAAAAATTATTAATATTTTCGATAAAAACTCATTTTTGGTCCGATTTTTCCTTTAAATATATACGATATAACTTTGTGATTTTGATAAGATGTTGATCATATAGTTAAGATTGTAAAACAAAGTTTAGTCAAGATCAAAAGGAAGAGATATATTATTTATACAAGAACTTCATTTTTGATCGATGGTAGTTATAGGATACACTTAGTTGTGATCATAAAGGATATATGCTGCCTGTAACAAAGAAAGGACCTAGAAAGATTCCTGACGATAGCTTAATAACTTTCTATAGAAAATTACAGACGGACATGGTTATGTCGACTTGACTGTTAGATATATTTTTCTTATTTTTAGTAAAAAATCAGACATGATTCCAATGTGCAAGCAGGGACGTTTTTTGCACATTCTCAACTCAAAGCAGGTTGCTGTGAGAGAAACAAATTTGGTTTAGGGCTCTTAAAAATGAAAATGGGCTCAGCTACTGCAGCTGCCGTTGTTGTTGTTGTTGCTGCTGCTGCTGCCACGACTTGTTGTCCGTCCGAGCAAACTGCCCCTCCTCCTGGTTGTCATCTCCGCCCATTGCCCGGCACTTAGCTGACAATGAGTAGTGACAGCTCCGGGGACAATGGTGGGCCCGGGGTGGCGCTCTTTCGAGAGCCGCTTGTGGTTTTCGCCGCAGACTGCGGCACGTCTGCTGCATCTGTCGCATGCCGGAACTAAACAACAACAGTGGCACCCAAGAGACGAAACCCACCCCCAACTGAACGGATGCTGGCCAAACCAGAGCCAGAGCCAGAGCCAGGGCCCGATCCCGATAATGATGCGTGCGCGTCGGCGATTATGATGGGTTTGATAGAGACGACAACTACTCGACTTGACATGCATGATTTAGTACGTTGTTACAACCCGCCCAGCAGTCCGTGCTGGCCCTGCCACCCCCCTTAATTCCACTCGACTTTCGCCTCGTTTCCATTTCACAAATTGCAAATAAGTCGCCGGGCAGTCGCCGTGTGACATTTCTCGCAAATTATGTTTTTGGCGAGGCCAGCCAACCTAATCCGATTATTGTCTACTCCTGACCCCGGACCCAGCTCCGTATTCGGCTTGGGCTGCTGCACTCGCTGCACTCGTTTTGTATTGCTGCCAGCATATGGCAAGAACGCGGACAGTGGCAGCATTGTCCTGGCCAGGATTCGGGGCTACACACACGCCTCGTAATTGGATTTCGATGACTGCAAATTGGTGATAATTTCGATTTGCTTCCGGGCAGCGAACGTGATTCGACGCAGTTCGCGAAATTCGAGCATCTGCGCCAAGCTCGAATCCAGACTCTTTATGCCGGGTCGTGACTGGATGAACATCGAATCGAATTTCGACAAAGCAAGTCGCAAAATATGCCAGACGGTAGAAACATTGCCGCAATGTCCACATAATAGCTCAAGCTTAGCTGGAAAACTAGAGTTAAGTGAAAAGTTATTTCCTAAATCGTTCTTATTAGACCTGTCTAAAGGTTTTGACTAAAGTTCACTCCAGCTTGATTTAAAGCTTGGTTATTCCATGTGCTTTTTAAACATTCAAAACTCACGCCTTCCTGGCTTTAATAGCTAGTGGGAAGAAGAATGTGAGTACGCCGAACGAAGTAGCTTTTGCAATCTCTAATATCGATTATGCTCTTCAACTCCATTTATGCCTTTGTTCAATATAATTTCTTCATAAATGATAGTATTCAGAGTGTTGAAAGTGAATCTGAAATACTTCTGGAACACAAGCTTTGGCATAGTTTGACTCTATCGTATCCAAAACTGAGATATAGTCAAATATGCAATGCTACTCTTTTAAATAATTCTGATAACTTCTAAGATTCTAAAAGAATAAAAAAACATATAACTCACTAAACGGCTAAGGACGTTCAAATACATCCTGGAAACAAAGTCATAGATAGAATATTGGTTCTGTAAAAATGTCTTAAAAAACCTGAATTAAAAGCGAAAATCAATTTTATTCGCAGTTTTAAAGTTAGATTCGACAAAATTGCCAGCTTCAATTCAGCTGATCTTTTTGTTTAAAACCGTAACAAAAATATTTATCTATATTTTATAATATGTTGGATTTGGCGACCTTTCCATTTTATAATTGATCCCAACAAATAATTATATTTTATATTATATTAATATTATATTTATTTAAATTATATTATTTATATTATCTTAAGTTCTAGTTTGTCAATTCGAACATTAGAAAGACCGTCCAGTTTATGCAATTTTCTTTCTTATTATTCCTTTCTTATATATTTTGTAATTTTTAAAAAACCTTTTTCTGACAAGTTTTTCAACAGTTGATATTTTGTTAGTTTTCCACAAATGTGGATTATCTTCTGCGTCTGGAAGGAAGTACGGAAACTATAGACTTTCGACTTGTCCACTTTGAACACTTTCGCTTTCCCAAGCCGCATTGATGTCTGGGGGTCATTAGATTGGATTGTGCCCACGGGGCGTTTCGTGTCAATTTATGCAACTCTCCTCCAATTTCCGGTATATTAAAGCAATTTCCAGCCGAACAGCCACCGCAGTCTGGACTCTGGACATGGTCATAAGTTAATGCATATGAATATGTGAGTGGAGCGAGTGTGTGTGTGTGTGTGTGTGTGTGTGTGTGTGACGGAAATGCTCCCCTGGGCATCGAATCAAGCAGGTTGTGTGGCTCTTCATGCCAGCAGCAAAGCAGCTTGGGTTTAATTCCAAGTGCTAAGAGTCTTGGCCTGATCACAGCTTGGCCCAACAGCTTTTCAATCTCTTTGCGCAGTTTTCCACCTAAATCAGAGTTTAGCGCCCCGCGGCGAACCCTTTGCCACATCCAACGATGAGACGCAATAAAAATTGTTCAAAAACTGCGTAAAAATGTCAAAACGTTTTAACGCCATTGCAAGCAGCACAATAAAAATGAAAATGAAAATGAAAATTCGCAAGCAACCAAATGCAATTTATCTGACGGGTGGGTCTTCATCTGACGTCGCTGCACCCAGGGGGACTGTTTGATTTACCGTCAACAGGAGATTAAAAAAAAAAGTGTACAACAAAATTCAACGTTATACCCAGAAAGTGAATTAAGAACTTGTGTGGTGGAACGAAGCAACCAATCGGAGGGTGGTTTGGCTAACCATCGAACAGGCTGGGGGGCAAATTGAGTTGCAACACTTGGCAGGTTTTTATCTACGCACCACAATCAACCAGCCGGGCAGCCAGCCGGGCAGACGGGTAGACGGGCAGCCGAGCAACCACTAAACTGGCTTTGCCGGCGAGCTGACCAACCAGGACCAGGACAACGACTGACTGGAGCTGCGGCAGGAGCAACTGTTTTGTGTTGGTTCGCGCTGATAACAAGATTTGTTTTTCAAAATTATGGAGGGTCGTATTTAATTACGTTGAAAAGCGCAACACAGCCACAGAAACCACCTCCCATATTCCTGGCCCCACCAACAACCCCCCTGGCAATTTAACTAAATTAATTTTAAAGTGCGCTCGTTCTTCGATCTGTGAAAAGTGCCGGCAGCAGTCAGAAGTCAGGAGTGTAGCCCAATGCTTGATTTTGGCCAGATACGGGAAAGGCCGACTGACAAACAGACAGACAGACAGACAGACGGAGTGGAAGAGACACACCCTCTCACACGCATCCTTAGACAAATGTAGCTGCCAGGGCAGACGACAGTCGGTACTCTACATGGATATTCCATTAGGCCAGCCGGCGGATTGAACAATTTTCACTTTATGATTTATTGTAATGAGCTTTTTATTTACGGCCGCTTGTTTCATTGTTGAAAAATGCCTGCACGATAGAAGCTTGTTTTGAAAATTAAAAAATTAATTAGGCATTTATCATTCGCGTTGTTATCCCCGTCGCGTTGTTGAAATAGAAAATCGCTAACAGATGGCCCGACTTTGAGCTAGCAAAGGGTGAGTGCGAGAAATTAAGATCAATGTTCATCATATAGAGGTTGTACAGTACTGGAAACTAGTACATAAGCAAATGGGTAGTGTACAAAAAGTTGAAAGTAAGCAGAGGAATACTCTTCTTGAATACAGAGGAATATTTAGTAAGTCTTACGAACTAGTAGATCGAGCTCGGGTAAGTCTTGAATATTTCCCTTGGGAATTTAACGGACTGATTCGATATAATTTGGTTTCACTTTGGGCAAGATTTGGAAAGGAATAATAATAATCCAGCAGTGTAGTATAGCTCTAACCATACCGATTTTCTGTATTGCATAAAATTTCGAACCTAATTGACGATAATTTTCAGTTAATTATAACCTAAGCAACCGAACCAAAACAAGTTTGTCAAAAGTTGGAAGAAACTTGAAGAAACTGTCATTAATGCTTGGCGCTCACGTCCTGCACATCGGCGGCCTGGCAGCGCGGGAAGACGCTGCTCTCGTAGGTCGGCACCATGTACTTGATGTTGATGAAGGCATTGGGTCCCCCACAGAACTCGAGTAGCTTAAGTGTGTCTTCGATGACGTCGCCAATGCGCTTGCTGCGATCTGGATCAATGCCCTCGCCCAAATTCACATTGATATTCTTGTAGAGATTGCATACGGCCAGCAGTTGGCGATAGAAGGGCACCAGGGCCTGGCCGACGCAAGGTCCTAAACGGTTGCAGGGATTAGACAATTATTAAATTTGCGGAAATATGGGGAAGGACGACTTACCCAAACGCACCATCAGCTGCAGCACTTTTAGGGCCGAGATGATGATGCCCTTGTCACGGGTCTGGAAGGCGCGCTTGAGCGGAAGTATCAGCTTGGGCAGCACTGGGAGCACTTTGTGGGGCTGTCGCATGATTAGATCAACGGCTGCATTGATCGCCAGAAGGCGTGTGTCGCTGTCTATGTCGGCCAGCCCGTCCAGAAAGATGGGCAGGTAGTAGCAATAGTCCAGATCCTCGGGGGTGCAATGCCAGCGTAACGGTCGATCCTTGGTGGGGTCCTGCTTGTTGCTGCGTCCAGACAGAGCCACGGGAATGTCGCCGCGCATAAAGTAGATCTTAAAGACGGTCTCCTTCACTGGCCGACGCTTGAATATGTCAATTCTGTGAACACAAACACGTCAAGGATTAACCTCTAGCTATCCAATATAAAGTGAGCAACTCACTTGGTGGGCGGTTTTACGACTGTGCCCTTCTGCAGCGCCTGATAGGTAAAAGCGGGCACCTCTCGCTTGACCTGAGCAGGGTGGATGGATTAGAAGGAAGTATTCCCTCTAATAGCCGGCGACTTACCCGCTTCGAGCGCAAGTAAAGCAGCTCGCGACATACTCTGCCCGGCTCGTGGACGCGCTTGGCCCGCTCGTGAAGGTCCGGGCACTTTTTGTCATTCATAGTTCTTAAAAAAAAAAAAAAAAATGGTATTAGACGTATTATACTCGCACAGAAAGTATTTAAATATAACAAGACTTTTTGAGACGACGACCAAAATGTTGTTGCTTGAATGGGCTACTCTGTGCAAATGCCAAGGAAATATGTATCGAAATGTGTTGGCCCGCTCGGCCTACTTGGGCAACAACTGCCCCCCCCCCCCCCCCTGGCAGAGAGGGAGACCTTAAGCGAACGAAATATATAACTTTAACATATAAATTTTCATCTCTCTATACATATCTGTAATATTTGCTTATCAAGCCGTCGACAGGCAAACAGCCACCAGCAAATTTTCCTGCCCCCCCCCCCATCGACACGTGGGGGGAGGGTGGGGCAAGCGTTTAGCGCCTCAACACCTAAATGTCTCTGAAGACCCATAAAGGGAAAGTGCAAACATTTGCGCACTTTATCATCTTTTTCCATTTCCATGTTACGGTAACTGTAAATATTTTGTAACGCCACCAATTACGTCGTCTGCCAGGGAGCCCAAGCTGCCGCCCTTTCCTCCGCTCGCCCACTTTAACCCCCCGCAGCTCTAAGCGCATTAACCTACTTTGGGCGCGAACGAGACACGTGACTTGCCTATCCATCTATCTATCTTTCTAGCTGCCTGTATGTGTGTATAGTATATCCCCCGTCTGTGGATTCGACTGCGCTCTTAATTAATTAAAATTCAGCACGCGAATTAGGTTTCATCTGTGCGCTGCCTCCGCGGCGTTGACTTTTTAATTACCCACGCACAGGTTTTCACTTTCATTCAACGCCGTTGCACGTCGCGATTTATCCGTTTTAATAATGCGGCGGAGGCTCTGCGCCCGAGCTAACCACGCCACGGTATGTAAATTGAGTGGGAAGCGTTTAGGATAATGGGACATAAGCCAGAGGCAGCCGAGATGCCAAGCTGGCGATATGAGATTGTTGGCTTGTTAATTGCCGAAATTGCAGCGATAATATCAAAAAAAAAAACGGGATTAATGTGAGCTATAGTACTTCAGGTAGAATTCGAGTTGATCACCTCGATGTGCATGTATATGTATGTGATGTGAAACAGATGTAGCTACTATTAGTATTCTTGTTTATGGATACTGCGTGTTAATGGCCGTCTGTTACTTACATGCTCGTATTTGCAACTTGTAATTAAATTTTATCTCATGCTAACATATAGAGAATGCGGCCCATCTGTATGAAGCAATAAATTAAACTAATATTAAGCTTAAATGTGTACATGTATAAAAATACAGGAAGAGCTTATAGGAAAGATTAAACATGTCTGTCGAAATCGCCGAACTTTGCGGAAGTTGTGGGGATATGGAACTCCAACTAGGTTTATATTAGCATATATATATTATATATTATAGTATATATTATGTACAGTTAAATTCTTATTTTTAAACTTCAATTAAATTCTATCAAAATCATTGTGTAGATTAACATTAATAGGAGCACGTTAGCACTGTCATAAAATATGGAGAGCCACGGATTACCAAATACAATCTGTATATATTCAACATTTTATCAACTAATTTCGACGTAGAACAAACGCAATTGCTCCAATCCTGTGCGGGACATTTTAATGCCACGAATAACCACACGCTGTTAGGCTCGGTGCAAACAAAGGGCGCTCTTCAAATCGGCCTGATCATAATTTATTGGCCCAAATGAAAAGCATTTCCATGAGCCCGTTACAATAAGGTCGAATTCAAACAGAACGTTAGTCGGTACGGCGGCCCTGTTCAATGAGGTCCTTTGGTTTGGGTGCGTTTGTCTAGCTGACACTTTCATTAACAAAAAGTCAGAGCCCCGTGCTGGTGTGTGTGTGTGTGTGTGTGTATGCTCTGTTGTTTTTGCATTGTAACAAAGTGCAGCGGGTGTTGGGGTTGGGTCTGCCTGTCACACCTCTTGATGGCCGTACATTCGTCTCCGCCTCCGTCTCCGACTCCGACTGTCGTCGGACATTGCTGCAGTGCGGCACGTAAATCTAAACAGCCACTGACAGCTTTCAACTGGCCTCCTGTTCCAGCTGTGCCCCTTCTTCTGACCGACCACACCACACCGTAAGCGCCTTTTTATGTAGCTCGAAATGTGCAATCCGGGGGCTGAACCAAATCGTTGGGCGGCTGTCACATCTTGAGCGTTCCACAAGCCATCTATCTATATCCTGCACACATACATATACATTAGTCTATATACATGTGTTAAGAGCTGGGTTTTGCATATAGCCGGGCTGTTTGTCTGAAATTGACATCGCTTGTTGCCGCTCCTGGCCAACATCATCGTCATCATCGTCATCATTGTCATCCTGCTGCCCCCGAGCCGGACTGGACGCTGCCCTTCAGTTGTTTTTGTTTTGTCACCAGCCTCGTTGTCTGGCCGGGATTTTATGTATGCTCGCACACATTCTGAGCGCTTTATTGTTTGCTGAAATTCAGGCAGTATCGAGTAATCGAGTATCCGACTATCCGTCTATGCAAGTATCCGAGCACATGTAGGTGTTAATCTAATAACTGTCAAATGCAGCTTGTTGTTGTTCTTTCACTTGAAGCCAGCTGCTGGATACATATTGGTTAGAAACCTTTTGTATTATGACTAAATTGCTCTGCACATTGATGTCAGCCCTATAAAACGGGGGGTAGGGGTTTTAAAATAGATAAATATAAGTATTCATATATAAATATGGATTATTCCTGTTTTAGTTTAAATAACTTCTTAGTGAAATACATATCCTTTACACATTTATCCTGTACGGGGAATATATCTATCCTGTATGGAAAATTCATAGAAATACATTTTTACGGGATACATTTTGCGCAGGCTAAATATTAGATGTATACATTTTTTTATCAGAAATTTCTTTGATTCTCAATTTTAGAAACATGATTCGTTTTAACTATACCTGTTTGTTTTTTTTTAAATATATTTTTTTTAATTATTTTGCTTTGTGCGCCATTTGTGTATCTTTAATATAATATAACAACTCGATTATATCTGATTGTGAAGTGATTTTGAATAATTATATTGATTATGTTCGACCGATTTAAAGTCACGTATTCGAAATGAATTTGTGTAGGAAGTTTAGTTTGGATCATAAATCAGAGTTTAACTTTGGCTCATTTCGAACTCTAGCCTTTAATAGTTTTAGTACGCTTTCGCTTTGTGTTATTTTTTTGGTTCGATGGCTGCTGTTGGGCGGATAAAAATATCGAAACATTTTCTGTATCACTAAATGCCCATAAAATGTACATAGAGACATTCATGCAACAAACTGTCCTGCGGACAGCAGCAGAGCCGGAGGCACGGTGAGGGTGAGGGTGAGGGGAGGGTGAGGGTAGTCAAGCATAAAAACCGGGAAAAACAGCGCTGGGAGTTGCCCCAGAACGCGGTCCATACAAGAGAGGGAGAGAGAGAGAGAGACGGGTATAAGCAGTCGGGATGTTGGCGCATATAAAGTCGCTAGCATTTTTATGAGTCGTAAATCGAAGCGATAAAATCAGATGACCAAAACAGAGGGCAGCCATCATGGTAGCCGCACTCTTGGCCTGCTCTTGGCCAGGCTAAGCACAGCTCAGCTCCAGTCTGTCCAGCTGTTAGCTGTGTATTCTCCATAAGTCACACGATAAATTTTGCAACATTGCGCTAATGACAACAGCACCAAATGGAGCCGGAGCAGGAGCAGGAGAGATAGCTGCATCGGCAGCAGTTGCAATCGCTGAAAGTCGGCGCCATTTTGCGACTACAAACGACGGAAGTTCATTATTGTCAGTGATTAATGACAAAACAGACGAGCAGCAGGACCAGGACTCTGAAGCAGGGGCAGAGTCGCCTTTTGCGGATGCCACATAAGTTAGCCAACAGAAATGCGCTGACAACGAGTACAACTGCTGATGGCAGTCGAGCCGCAGTCTCTTCCTCTTTGACATTTATGGGTTTACTACTTCCGGCTGAACGAAAAAAATGCGAGTGCCTAGTAACTCGGTCTAGGGCCAGGGCTGGCTTCGAGCAGCGACAAGCTGTTGACATCCTTGAATGCCATTGAGTGAGTGTGAAGCATTGCCTGTACGGGCTGAATGATTAGCGCGCTGATTTGGCAAACGATCGACTGCAAATTGGGATAAAGCACCAGGCAGACAGAGGGGCGGGTGGACTCAAGTGCTCAAGCAAAGTCGAGTTGCTGCCAACTTCTAACTTTGTCCTTGGCTCCGGCGTTTCAGCTATGCAGCGTTAAGCGCCATTGACAACGGCACGCACACGCCACACCGTGCTGCCGAGGCTGACGAGGAGCAGGACTCTCGGCATGGTAGGGTTGTACGAGTACGACAAGTGAAATTAATTTCAAACAATGCAACAAACAGAAGACAACAGCCAGCAAGCAGCATACGACGACAGTCGCAGCAAATTAAATAAAAATTCCAGCACGAACAACACAACAGACATTGAGCAGCAGCCGGGAGCTGGGAGCTCAGAAGTTTTCATCATATGGCGCAGACCGTCTAACTGCCGCTACGTGCCAGCCGGAACGGAGGCGAATGCAAATAGCTGCCGAAAAGCTGTTAAGAGCCAAAACAGCCAACTTGTCCAAAATTATTTCATTTTAATTATGCCAAAGGGCACCAAAACTAAACTTAACTAAACTGAACTGAACTGAACGGAACGGAACGGAACCGAATAATGCTTCGGGACGTGTCGAAATGTGTCGCCATTTGCATGCACAAACGAAATCACGTCACAGCCAGAAGGTGGCCATATTTACACACACACACACACACATAAACTCCTTAATACGACCACGCCCACCAGCCTCCACAACAAACTCCCAGCCACCCACAACTTTAGCCGTCATTATCAATTTGACTTAATTGCCGCAACTGTCGCGTCGCGTCGCGTCGAGTAGGAGCACAAAAGTTTCTCTTCGTGACTCGTGAGTCGTGACTCGTGACTCGTGAGAGGCTGCCGACTGCTTAAGAGCGTTTAGTCGAAATGAATTTGTATTACAAGGCGACAGCCACTCCACTCACTGGAATGAGTTAGAAATATTGAGTTATTAAATTAGAAACACGGCACTTTATGTCATAAATTTGGAACAACACCTGCGAAAGGTGCAAAAGTTAGGCGCCTTTATAAGTACATAGATGCTGCTCAGGTAACAAGCAGCGGTTGCAATGTACAGAAAGTTATTTCAGTTTATATAATCTTGATTGAACAAAATTATTTTTAATTCATTTAATTTTATTTTTATTTTATTTATTTTTTAATCTACTCTGACTCAATTATCTCTATATATAAAACTATTTATTCTTACTATACAGAAAGTTATTTCAGTTTATATAATCTTGATTGAACAAAATTATTTTTATTTCATTTAATTTTATTTTTATTTTATTTATTTTATAATCTACTCTGACTCAATTATCTCTATATAAAACGATTATTCTTACTGTCTGACTGCTCGACTGATTGACTGACTGACTGATTGATGAACAACGCGTAGCCCGAACCGTAAGAGCTAGGAAGCTGAAATTTTTACTGTAGTTACCTTATGTGATGTAGGTCTTGGATAGTAAATATGGGCCAAAGATTTATAGAACGAATGATGATTTTTCGACTGAGAATCTAAAATATATAATAGAGTGATATCGTGGCGCAGACAAAGCCAGGCAATAGCGAAAATAAAATTAAAACTATAATTTCACAATTCTAAACTGACAACAAAGCAGGTATTTTTTTTAGAATACTCTCTGGTTAAGGAATTCATTCGGTGAATAAGGATTTCATACGCTTTGACTCTTTTCACTTATGCCGACGTTTCTGTATCTTCCATATGTATGTCTTTGGAACTGATTGGGCTCACCTCAATGCCATCTACTGGCTGCCGACTGTTCCTAATTATTAAACGCACCTGTGCGATCAGAGCTGGACTCCCCTTTCATTTGTATTGTATTCCCTGAAGAAACTGATCGCATGCAATGCAATGTTCTTCTTGTCGAAACAAACAAAGGTCTGGCCTGGCCGTATCCAGTACGGAGCTAATACTAGGATACCTGATAGCGTCTACAGCAGACCCAACTTCTGATGAAACCTTAAGCCATTTGTCGCCAGTTTCAGTTGACTTTCAGTGAATACAGTCGCTGTGTAGATTGGAGCTCTATAAAAACCGATGAGCCCTTCGCTTCGCAGCGCAGTTTCCATTTGCATAGAAGATGATGGCGTCGGGTAGGTCCTGCGAGCTGTTCATTCTTGTCCTGCTCATATTGGCCAGCTATGCCTGTATCTACTTGGAGTTCTGGAAACGTAAGTCCTTTTGGGCATGCTGGTTAATTGATCTCATTTGGCCACATTTGGACATTCACAGCCCGCTGTATGAAGCCCTTCGTGGAGATAGGCGACAACTGTTATTTCTTTTCCACCAACAAAGCTGTGCGTCTGATATATCCTTAATCCTGTGCGTATAATATATCCTTAATCTTATCTTGCAGCCCACCTATGAGTACTATAAAGTATCGTATAACGGCCGCATCTTCAGTGTGCCCGCCATAGTGAGTCTCCTTTCGGAATAACCTTACCTTCTGATCTCTTCAGGGCTAAAGAGGAGACTCTTCTCATTCCCAGCTTGACTGGCTACATGCCAGCTTCGCCTGCGAGACACTGGACGCCAATGCTCGACTGTTGACTGTCAAGACCGCCGAGGAGATGCGCTACCTGTCCAACTACATTGGCCGTTATGCGCATCCGGGCACCCATCCGTTCTTCTGGAGCGGCGGACATCGCGGTAGTCTGGCCCAGATCGAAGTGGACCATAGTTCATTGGAGCGTTTTTACTGGCACCACGAGCCGCATCCCATGAACTTTTCAAACTTTATCGAGCAGCAGTCGAACTTAACTCGCTTCCCTTCCGGCTTCTGTGTGTACCTGGAGTACGTCGGATCCGAACTGATTATGTCCACCGCGAGCTGTCGACAAAAAATGGCATTTGCCTGCGAGCTACAGTTGCTAAATTGAGAAATCCCATTACACAAATCAGGTTTGCAATTGAATTAAATTTAATCTAAAAAAAAATAAACAATTGTCTTGCGTCTAATTCATTGGGGCATATAGATATAGAAAGATATGAAAAGTCTGCTGCTTCCTAAGGTAAATTGTCTTTATTTTTTGTGTTTGATTTTGCGTGTGCAGAACAATCCAATGTACTTTGCTTGAGTCTTAAAACGGAAATAAATGCTCAGAGTGACTTTTCACCTCTCTCTCTTTTTTCGACTCATCGGGCGATCTATATATTGAGAGAGAGAGAGATCGCTGAGAGTAAGCGAAGGCAGTTTCTGTAGAGGGAGCGAGGCAAAAATAAGCGATGCCTCTCTATCACACATATGTCTCTCTTACTCTTTTGCACTTTGATCAAGTGCTCTCACATTACAGACCCGAGCAAGTCTTTATGGGATCGCTATCACAGAATATATATACATATATATGTATATATATATTTATTGGTATTTGGGTATTTATTGCGTCCTGTGTTATTTGTCAGTGATAATATTTTAGTTCAGAATCTAATCTGAGCTTATCTTATTATATGCACACATTTGTGGTTGGGTCTGACTCTTTGACTGTTTAGGTCAGGTGCAAAATGTATAAGTTAACGCGCAAATCGACTTATCGCGATTTCAAGCATTTGATAAGAACCGATTACGAAATCATTTCAAGAGCTTAAGTCATCCACTTGATTTGAATGAGATTCATGCTGCGTGGCCACTGGGATGATTAACCTTCAAATTTCAGGTCTCTCAATCTTATAGAATCGGTGAAAGACATGGCTAAATCGATCCGGTCGGAGAAGCTTCCTTCTGCCTGTTGCATGCATTATGGAAGTCAAAGACATTGAATGTGGATCTGTATTAGAATAATATATGTACATAAGTTATAGATATATAGATACAACAATTACTATGTTAGCTTTTAAGCAGTTGTTCTTCTTCAGGTAGCGCTCTTTTCTTTTTGATTGTCATTAACAAGAACACTAATATGAGGCTCACAAGCATCAAATAAAATGGATTATATAAGTTAGTAACTAACCAAACTCCCATTGTTTCATATTCACATATGTAGAACTCGTCGAAGCCCCACGATGTGACCATAAACAGCTCCGAGTTGACAAGTTGCAGGCTCAAAAACGAATTGAGGGGCGGACCCTCGTTGGGCAGCCACTTGGTGTACGTCAGGCTCTTACCCAGCGCGCTCCACTTGAAGGGATATTCACTTTCGAAGCTGTGACCCGATGTGGAAAACAGGCTGCCATTGGGATATCCCCGACCCAGTATATAGCTCTCCAGCTCAATCATCTGCTTGGCCGTCAGCACGGACACGAGCTGGCCGCCTTGGGCCTGACAACTGCGACGCGCATCGAACCAGTCGAAGATTTGCTCATCCTAAAACAATAAACACCAATTAGCCAATCGTCTATCGATTTATAAATATTGCATACAGTGTTTCCCTTGCCTATGAAGTAGTGCGAGTCGCCGACCTTATCGAACGTGAGACTACATTGGCAAGATGTAGCTGCTAATATGAGGAGCAGAAGATCGCAATAGCTTAGCTGCATTTTTCTCTCCGTCTTGACCAGTTGAACGATTCACTGAGAATATAAATAATAAACTTTTGCCTTTAATACTACAAAAACATGTTGTATACTTTTGTAATCGCGCACAATCATTGAGTAATAAAGAGACAGAGGAGGTTTTTGGATCAAAAGCTCTTTTTCGAAACAGTTCACTAGCGATCATTGATCATCTCTTTATTACTCAATGCTCAATGGCGCACAATAAACAAAGCGAAATCGATAAGAATAATAAAATTGTCGTTCGGGAAAGCTTTCAGTGCATTATGGTTGGTTCATTGGTCAGCAGCTGCTCGCATATGTCGACGGCCCGGGTGTAGCAGGATTCGGTGGACATGAAGAGCTCGCCGGCCTGGAGTGTGAGCAGCATGCAGTTGCGACCCATCCGAGGCGTGGGCTCCCCCTCCAGCCAGTTGGTGTAGTTCATGCTGCGGGCATGCCCAAAGTAATTCCAATAGAAGCGGGAATCGCCCGGCCAGCGATGGCCGGCGCTCCAGAACTGGGTGCCATTCTGGTAGCCGCTCTCGTACAGATAATTGGCCAGGACGCGCATCTCCTCCTCGCTGTCCAGGCAAACGCGCGACGTGCGCTTCTCCTGGTAGCAAAAGTTGCTGAACGAGTTGGGCTGCGTGCGGATAGGTAAATGTCAGATCCAATCGAGTCGGACTAGGCGGACTAGGCTGCTACTGACCAGGGGATTCTCGTGGGCTACGAAGTAGCAATAGTTGTCCTGCACCTTCTCGTAGGGCACCTTGCAGCGCAACGCATCCGCCAGCCGGAGCAGCAGGCCGAGTCCCAGGCAGAGCCACGCCAGGCGGCGCCCCAATTGGCAGCTGTTAGGCATTGTGGCAAACAACAAACTAACCCGTTCGCCGGTCGCGTAGATCTTGATAACAATACGTGATTGCCGCTATCTAATCAGCTCTAGCAAAGGTTTCCTACGCGAATGCGAAACTAGTTTGAATCGTTCCCAATTTCCGTATTTTCCTACTGATAACAAATACTAAACATGAATAAATCCGAACTGTGTATAGCTTTGGCGCCAAAGTCTCCGGTACCCCCTTCTCATAGGAACGATATGGATAACTGTATATACAATATCTGTCAATACTCTCTTTTTTTTGCTCTTACCTATTATTGATACACTAAGATTATTTCCACCGAATTTCCACAGTTGCGAATTGAATTTCCAAAATCGCTGAAGCAAAGAAAGTTCATCGTTAGGACTTTGAAAAGCCGATCGGACTAGACTTCATTCAAATAATCTTTGATCCGCATTTTCAGTCAGAACGAACAGTTTTATAAATAGAGATCTAGAGAGAGTTATGGAATATTCTGTATCCATGTATTATTTAAATTGTAGTCGTAAATACAGCCTTTAAATTAGTTTAGTTTAAAAAAACGTTACTACACTTTTAAATTTAACTGCTTACTTCACCTGAGCAACAGAATCCACAAATGCACGAATTCCCCTACTCTTGAAAACTGTACTACGCACCACCATAGGTGTCGGTTGTTTTTTCACTTCACGCTAGATGGCGCACGCAATAATTTGTATTGTGGTATTTATTTTTGCTTGCTGCTTCACATCCACACTGTTAAATCAACAGCAGAGCTAAATAGAAAACCGTGTAGCGCACTGTTGTCGTTGCAATGAACAAAGGCGCTACTCTTAACGAAAATGAAAATTCAGCTAACTGTAGTGTCATAGTAGCATTGATATTAATAATAGATTAAAGTGGAAACGATACATTTGTTGATAACAAGGTGAATATATTAATTCAATGTTTAAATACAGCGCGCCAAATACAAAACAGCTGTTCTAACAGCCGCTTTGCAGAGCATTAACATTTTAGGTAACTATTTCTGTTAGCTAACAACTTTTGCGTTAACAGGCCTGTTATTCATAAATTTTCTGTTGAACTGTGTGGTTGTTGCGGCCGGTAAATGCAGAGAAAATTGAGAAAACAGATAAAACTCGCGTCTAAAATTGTGTTAAATATTTAGTTAATGGGCTGTGTGATGTGTTAAAATGTTTTAGCTTCTTGAATGTCGACAATATCGCGTTTTTCGTTTGCATGTGCGACGCCGCTGTTATAACACTCTGCCGTTCGCTGTTTCCTCTGCGCGTGTGCTTTGCCTCGCATTCGTTGTCTCGATTGTTTACGAATTTGTGTGCGTGCCTAAATGTGTAAAAACTAGCGAAAATTACTAAATTTTGAATAAAAATGCCAATTAAAAGCCTTAAAACAACAACAAGCATGAGAGGCAACAACAACAAAATGCTGCTCGCGTTGCTTGCGCTAACTGCGCTGCTCCTACACAACAGCAGAGGCGTAGCAGCGCATTTGAACGTGTTCTTGAATCCGGAAGAGGTGATGCGTTTGCTTGGTAAGTTGCACACCCTTTGCCCTTAAAATCGTGCCCTTTGTTATTGATTTCTCCACTTCGACAATAACAACAACAATGTTAAGCAATTAGCGACGTTCCATTTGTGTCAACCAATTATGCGGCAACTACAGTTTTCTAAATTTTTCATTCACCGAAAAATGAATTGCTTTTCGAAATTATGTTGATTTGTTTGCTTTGGCTTAATTTTAGAAGCTCCCTCGCTCTCTCTCCCGTTCGTGCATTTTCTTCTCGCTCTTTCACGCATGTCGCTGCAGGTGTTGTTAAACAGTTATACAAATAAACAAATATCAAGCAAAAGTAAATGCAAAAGGCAACAACAACAAAACTGTTTCTTCTATGTGCATACATAACTTTCAGTTGGTTCGTTAAGGAATTTTACGCTTCGTAAAAAGAAGAAGCATAAGCAACAACGAAAACAAAAATTTACAAGCAGCATTAAATTTATTTCACTGCCAGGGAATATTTTTGAATATTTCTGGGAATTGAAATTCCAATACCAAAAAAAGGGCACACACACATAGTCACACAAGAGACACGCAAACAAGATGACAAGGCAAAGGAAACAACAACAATAACAGCGGCAACAACAACGCTGAAACAGGCAACGGCGAAACGTGACTTGGAGCAGCCGCAAACGCAAGCGGTGTATTGGAGAAGTGTGTAACAGCAGCAAGAGCAGGAGCGTCTGCCTAAGATAAAGAGAGAGAGAGAGAAAGAGAGAGAGAGAGAGAGGCAGAAGCAGAAGCCAGAACACAGGCATCTTCGTCAGCTGTGCGTGTGTATTGGCCATTGGTGATGGTATTAGTATTGGTGGGGGAGCAACTGTGCACAGTGGGCAGCAAGGGCCATGCATATCAGACACAGTCAAGTGATTATCAGAAAAATCGACAAGTAGCTAAAATTTGGAAAACTATTTGTTTTATATTGGGGACAAGGAGACGTTAAGCTAAATACTATCATTTAGTATTAATTGTTATACTTTGCAGCATGTATCGAACTGGGATTGAAGCGACAAAAACTGACATCGTTGTTAAGTTCTATTGCGTTTAATATTAATATATATACAGTTAAAACTCGGTTGGAAGGACGGAGACTGTCGGTATAGGTAGGTATAGCCTGATTTATAAGAGTTTGAGAAAAAATAGGAGTGTCCTTTAGGAGAGTTTTATATAATTTTGTATATATATATATAACTTTAGTTTCTCTGTTACTTTCTCTTAGTTAAGAAAATTAGTTTTGATCGTTTTCCTCTTGCTAATCTACTTTTTATTAAATATATAAGATTTTTGCCTTAAATTTTTATATATTTTGCAAAAATGCAGATTTTCTTTTCTTTTTATAAAATAAGCTGCACATAAGTTTACGAATCCGAAGCTTATCTATGACACCTTGAAGTTCATCAATGGTTGTTTTATTATGTTCGTCCTTTGAGTCCGGGCATGTTTAGCATGTCTGAGCCCACTGTGCGAGGCCTGTCGCTTGGTTTAGCCCTCGTATATTTGGCAAGTCTACAACTGCTGCCGCCCACTGTGTGCTCTTGTTGTTGTTGTTTGGCATGCTGCCTGCTTGTTAAGTTTAGATAAAGTTTTTTCCACTTGCCATGTGTGGGAGCTGCATTTTTTCTGTTGCCGCCGCCGCCGACGACGACGATGCGCATAATTTGCGTATGCATTTTGAGTTTTGGGCGTGAAATCAAATATGCAAAGTATCGTATGCTTGGATTTGGATTTGGATTGGGATAGTCAGGCGTCGAGCTGTGGGCTGTGGGCTGTGGGCAGTGGGCGCTTTACGCGCATTCCGTTTTCGCGCTTTCAGCCATTTTGGGCGCTGCAAGCTAAGCAACTGGGCGACTAATTAAGACAAAGCTGCAAAGTTTGCAGACTGGACAAATGCTCTTTCTCTCTGGTTTTTTTTTTGATATATGCGCGCAATAAAGAGAAGCGCTAAGCCATAAATCAATTAGGCAGTTTAATTTGCATTTGATTTGTGAGTCTTTTGGCAAAGGGGTTGGCCAATGTCCGCAGCCAAGCTGAAACTCATCTGAGGCTCGAATACATTTATATTTCCATTGCATTTTATACTCAAGCAATGGGAGAGCAGCAACTCATCCCCACAGGGAGTCGACTGGCTCTGGCAAAGTTCAATGCCGTTCGGTTTCATTTTTAAGCCTTTAGTCATAAAACCGCCATATGAAATATAATCAGCCAGAGCTGGGCAGGGCCTACACGATCGATCGGCTTGTTGTCATCTGAAAAATATTTTATTTCCCTCCCCAACTCCCCAACTCCCATACCCCCACAGAATTTGGTGCGCAAGTTTTATGTGTTTTGCTGCTGCTGTGACACGCGCTACATTTTAAAATGCCTTTTGCCGAGGCATTTTATTTAAATTGAATTTTAATGCCATTTTATTTTGAACATTCTGGACAATTTTCGTAGATTTTCTTTTAACAACTTTTTACGACTTTAACGTTTCGGAATTTTCCTTGTCTCTTTCAAATGATTTTTATGGGCCCATTGTTCGGTGTTAATTTTTTGGGTGCTTTGGTTTAATTTTATTGACCATTTGTTGTGTGTTAATCATTGAGTATAGAGCTTGCAATGCATGTTAATGAAGCTGCATTCTCAGGTTAAATGCACCGAGAGCTTTGTGTCTCTGGACTCTCTCTCTCTCGTTCGGAAGCTTTCCTTCTTCATATGCTTAGTTAACCGGGTTCAAAAGCGATATGCCTGTTGAGCCACGCCCACGACTTTACTTAGCAGAGTGATCGATTAGCGCAGCTGCTAAACAGCCACAACAACAACAATCTCATCAACAAGAGGAAATCTTGGGAAACAGCAATACAAAAGATAACAATCACACGAATGTGTTAAATTTACCACCAACTGTGTTAAATAAATTAAGCTCAGACCTGCCTTCAAACAGACGTAGCACAGAACGTGGCTTGAATGAGGTTGGAAACGTGTTTAAACCGATTCTTTGTTTTTCTTTCTTTTTGGCCATTTACCGATTTGCATAAATATTATAACTTTTCGGCGCGAGCTTAGTTGCGGGCCACTCACATGGCAAACAAGCTTAAAGTATCTGAAAGATACACAAAGGCGGCAGCTGTTGCTGCTACTGTTGCGTCCACATTTAGCACCTCCTAGAACGCTGCCGGTAACCGTATCTGCCAGTTAGCCTGCCCAGCCTGGGCAACCTGGCCGGCCTGGCCATAACAAGCATGCAAGCGCAATATTATCGTCTCGTCTCGGGCTTATGGCTTGTTCTTCGCGTTGCCCGCCAAGATCATTGCGGCTGATATCGAAGGCAAGAGCTTCTCATTCTGCTTGGACTTGTCGTGCTAAATGCCTTCCACGAACTGCCTCCAATCTCTGGGGCCAAAGTTGTGTTAACGGTTTGTGCAATGGCTGCGATATGATCTGCAGACTCTGCCTCGTTCTTGTAGTTATTGTTCTTGTTGTTTTCTCGTTCTTGTGGCATGATCTATATTTTAATTGGTTTGCTGTTGCCGAGCACAAGTATAAAATTCCGAACAGCTCGTTCTTTGGGCCCAGCTGTATGCACATATAATGAAGTGTCCATTAGCTAATGAAGCTATATGAGCGATAAGAGAGTCTTCGCACACTTTAAGCATGCCCAGCCTTATGATGTGAGGCAATTAACAGCCCATATGATGGCTATTCCTTTTAACAGGTGCTACTAAAAATTAGCCATAAATTCTCACCTACTTCTTACCCATTCGAAAAAGCACTGGGAAAAAAAGGCTAACTTTATTCTTAGTCAATGTGAAATACTTTGTAAATATATAGAATAAATCCCAAAAGTATTTCTTCAGTAAAAAATAACCTAAACGAGCAAGAAGGAAATCTTCTTGTAGAAATCGCCTTGTAGAATTGTCCGATGTTGATCAGATTTGGTTCATATGGTAGGAGCATTGTGAAGTTAATAAAAGACAAGTTTGGTTAAAATAGCTTGATTAAAAAACAAATTTTGTATACAAGAACTTAATTTTCGACCAATCTTTCCTATGGTAGCTATATTATTTGGTGGTCCAGGTGTATATCTGCTCTTAATATTTAAGATTCCATTTATGGTAAAACCTGCTTGCAGCCTTGACTGAAAGAAACATTTATTTCAGATTTTATAAAAGAAAACTGCATAAAAATATTTGTTTGCACATACGACGAAACGAATTGTTTCGAGCGCTTCAACTTTAATTTCTTGTTAAAAATTATGCTCCGATTTGATTTTGATAGATATAGGCAACTGTTACTGTTTTATCTTCTGGATGCGGTTAACGAAGCGAGAATCGTTATCAGCTTTAGTCTGGTTTTCATTGAAGCTCTACTGAACGATCATATTTGCGTATTTTGATCTAATGTCCAATCTAATTAGAATACTCACCGATAGCTGTGGCCTCGAATGGCTTATCAATTACAGTCTGATGGGCAGCTGACAGGTCATAAAAAGTCACAGTTCCGAATCTCGGCATTGAAGATCTCTCTATCTGTCTGTCTCTCTCTCTTCCTCTCTGTATCTGTCTCTGTCTGATTTTGAAATCAGTTGAGGGTCATTTGCATAGTTATCATGTAGCATGCGTCTGTAGCTGAGTTGACCATAAACCGCCATAAACTTGACTAAGCCTAACATTTAAATAAATGAAAATCGCATAAACCGTTTTGGGCGGGGTGCAAACCAAATCAAATCAAATCGAATAAACACGAAGTACTCGATGCTAACGTTCAACGTCAAAAGCTTAAAGCGCGAGTTCCCTCTGTTGCATTGACTCTGTCAAGGGTTGAAGGGAGTGCAGCAGGGGCATTGGCTGTGGTTATCAGTGCTACTGCACAGAGGCAGCAACTTGCTACTGTCAACTGATAACCCCTCTGGGCGGCACAAGCGCTGCATGTCAATAATAAATAACTTGCATTGTTTGCCTCTCTGTGCCAATATACATATATGGTATATACATATATGTATATAGTATATACGTCGTGTATATATAGCGCGCAAAAAGGAATAATCATATTTACATTAAACAAGAACTGTGACGAGGCGCAATGAATGAAATTTCAACCTCGTTCGCTGTCGATTTTATTTCCATGCCCCATGCAAGAGGAGGAGGTGGAGGAGGGGGAAGAAGTAGATGACAACTGCGAATACGCTCGTAAGTAACAACTGCAACTGCAACTGCAATTTCAACTGCAGCTCTGAATGTGCAACTGTGAAGGGGCATAAGAGCTGCGAGCTCTGCGGCAGGCAGCTGAGTGCATCGCACATGGATGTAGCTGCAGCTGTAGTTGTATCTGTATCTGTGTCTGCTGTTATGTTTATTGAGCTGTATGAGCATGTTTATTTGGGCCATGCGCTGTGGGAATTTGCCAAGCCACAAACCATGCCAGCGACATATAAACCAACTTAAAATCAGCTTGAGAATGAATATATAATATGCATAAAATCATGCGTCGCGCATTGTTTTGTTGTTTTCCATATCTGAGAAATGGGGTTTAGTGTAATTTCCTCTAGACACAACTCAGTTGATAATGAATACGTTTGAAGAACCTCCGTTTTTTTTACCCTTGCAGAGGGTATATAATTTTGTCTTCTTTTGTCTTCGACCTCATAGTGTATATAATTTCTTGATCAGCATCAACAGCCGAGTCGATAAAGCCATCTCCGTCTGTCTGTTTCTATGCGAACTAGTCTCAGATCTAAAGCTATCGTTATGAAACTTTCTTTCTGTTACACGCAGTACATATGTCAGAACCGGCTGGATCGGACCACTATATCATATAGCTGTCATAGAAACGATCGATCAAAAATTAAGTACTCGTATGGAAAAGTTTTTTGTTTTTAAAGATATTTTGACCAAACTCGATATTAATAGTTTTCACTATGCTCTTTACACATATGCAAAATCCTAGTAACATCGGACCACTATATCATATAGCTGCCATAGGAACGATCGGTTGAGAAGTAGGTTATTATGTGAAAAACTTTTTTGCTTATCAAGATATCTTGACTAAACTCGGCATTTATTAGTTTCACTATGCTCCTCATATATAAGCGAAATCCTAACAACATCGGACCACTATATCATATAGCTGCCATAGAAATGATCAGTCGAAAATTAACTTCTTGGATGGCAACATACATATTCTGTTTTCCAATATATTTTTTATCAAACTTAGCAGTTACGAGCTTTTCCATTCTCACATATCTGGAAAACCGTGAGACAAATGTCGGCAAGGGTATTAAATCGTCGGCGTAACCTCGTTTTAATATCAAAACTATCCAAACTATGTCTGGGGCTGGAAGTTCTTCGCCCCCAATTGATTTGTGACCTAAACTAATTAATCTAGTCGCGTTTTGGATTTGTACTTTAAGTAAATGAGTTGTTAATAACATCTAAATGTTTTAAAAGAATGATGTTTTGTTATAAAACCTGTAGCAATTCTTTATGTTCCGTCTAATCGGGTCTTTGTTACTTGTGCCTTTAACGTCGTGTTAACATTTGTGCTGACAGTCGCTGTTGAAATTTTCAAAAACAAAACCGAGTTAAAATTAGTGATTAGAGTTTTCATCATATATTGCACCGCTGACGAGGTACTTCCTCCCGCATTTGGCTAATGGTTAGTAGTTAGCCCCAGTTAGCAGCTTCTTAAACTCAACACCACCAGCTAAGAGACTGTGTTGCAGCGTGTAAAAGCGATTAGGGTTAATTACTATTGATTTTGGGCATCACAAGCTGAGCAGCCATAAACTTTTGTCAGCTAGTCAAAGCGTCAGGCGAAAAATTTGAATGATTAATTTGAGCCAATTTGCAGCCATCGACCTGAAAGGCAAAGAGCCAAAAACAAAATCTGTGCGCCTAACTGTGCCAAATGGTTGCCAAACAACTGAAGAGGCTGGCTTCCAAAACATGGCTAATTTGGCTGGCACAAATTTGTTACAATCAAAGCCGTAAACGAGTATCCAGAAAGGAGAACGTTGCGCCCGCGGCTCCAAGAGCGGAATAAGCCAAAGAAAAAACCAAAAAAAAAAAAAAAAAACACAATAACAGAGGAAAAACACAAAAAGTATAAATATTAGGCAAAACAATACAACAACAAAAAGAGGCGCATCATTTATCATAACGACGACGTGAGGCACAGCAAACAGCAAACGGCAAACGGCCACGACTTTCAGCTAGGGCTACGTGGATACCAAAGAGATACGGATACAGATACATTCTACAGATAGAGATACAGACGTGGCTGAAAGCTCAAAAACATGTTAAATGTTGACATGTGGCAGGCGGCGGTTTGCTAGGACAAGATGGGGAGATGGCTATGCGTGATAAGCCCGGTCACATTAGAGCATGAAACGGGCCTTGGGGTGGACTTGGACCAAAACAGCTGCTGTCGCCGGGCAACGGTTCCATTTGTTTTATTTATTTCTCGATTTGGCCCACTATGCAGAAATGCAGCCCGCCCGTGTGACATATTAGACATAAGGAGGTGGCAAGCAAAGCTCAATGCGGAACGTGCACATCATTTATCATCCATTGCAATTTGATGTGGTCTAAGGCGAGCGAGGGCTAAGCCCAAGCCCAAGCCCAAGTCCGTAACCCAACCCCAATCGATTTGTGATTATTTGACAAATGACACCGTTGTGGAGCAGCCAGTTCTTCAGTTCATCAGGCAGTTTGACCCCGCAACCGCTCGGCATTTTGTCTTCTGGGCCCAAAAACCAGCATAGAGAATATCGGCTGTTGAAACTTCACGAACTGCAACGCTAATTACACAAAAATGGAAATCCCAGAGTAAAAACCTTTTCGAGTGTCTCGTTGTCGGTTGTCTAGTTTCGAGTTAGTTGCTTTGCCTGCGAGTCCTCCTGCACAATGGTCACGACTCTGTTCGGTAGCAAAGCTATTAAAAAATACTGCCAAACAACTGCAGCAACAACAACAATTGCAATAGCTATAGCAATAGCTATAACAATAACATCAGCGACAACGTCATGACTGCACGCTCTGAAAATTCGACATACGATATGGATATGGTACCTATGGCTCCTGCCTGCCTGCCTGCCTGCCAGCCTGCTGCTCCTGCAACAACTCTGGCTCCAGGCACGCCCTACCGAAATAAAAAATATACAAAAAAAAAAGCATACTGCTAGTTATGAGCATGGCACACAAAGGTTAAAAAAGTTCAAGAGCCGGCGAGCTGGGCACATGCGAGTGACATTTGCTCGTGACAAGAAGGTAGACGACGGCGACGCCACTTCAAGACAGCATCGACGGGTCGGTCGCTGGTTTCTGCTCCCATCCCCATCCCCATCCCCATCTTGCACCCCCTCGCCTTTCAGAGTGCAACTTTCACATGAACCTGTGAACTGCACCTACTGCTGCTGCTGCTGCTGCTGCATTTAGTTGCATGCCACTCAGTCACATGGCAATCGAATAGAGCTGCCTCAGCCAAGCCACTCACAGTCAAAGGGTCAATGAAAGCGTGCGGCCTGCCCGGCTCACCTCGTTGGCCGCCCCGCGGGGCACTGCATTTGATTAAGTCATGGGCGCTATTTTTAAAACGCCAGCGAGGAATTTGTCGCAGCTACATACACAGCGTGCAACATGTTGCACATTTAAGAGGAAGTTGCCCCGACGAGGCGACGAGGCTGTCTGCTTCAGCCACAGCCTCATCCCCAGTCTAGATATCTGGTCTCGGTCGCTGCCTCCTCCTACTGTGGGCCAACGTGTCTTTGCCTGACACAATTTATACGCGACTTTGTCGCCGCCAAGTTGAGACATTCGGCGCGGCGCGGCGTGGCGCGAGTTCTCTGGCCTACGTCTATGTCAACCTACATGCTCACTGATTTTTATTGTTATTGCCAGTTGTCAAAGGAAGTGCGCCCCGTTCTCGGCTTTTCCCATTTTTCGTAAATTATTTCCTGTGCTTTTTTGTGGCTCCCACAGACAGCTCGAGCGAACGAAGCCCAGCAGGCGTCGCTCCAAAGAGTTGAATGCACCGATTCGAGGGCTTAGAGCAAGAAATGTTCACTATGACCAAAATGCACATAAGGAAACGCGTTTAAACTTATCTAATCAATGTTAATTTGCTACAAATTATTTTATTTAACCTATTGGAAGCTGGATAATACTGTCAATTAGTGAAAAGTGGAAAATTGTACGTACGTTACGTAACATAAAATATCGTGTTTAGAAAGAGTTTAAATATGAGTATAAATATTAACTTTAGAAGCACATCAAAATAAGGTGCAGTAGAAAATTAATCTATATAGACATATATAACTGTTGGACTCGACTGATTGACGGCTTGGGGAATTCCACTCGCTACTGTGGAAAATAAGTGGAAATCGGTTATATGTGACTCGTTAGCTTAACATTCGATGTGCCTTAACCTTAGCTTCAAACATCTAAAGCGATATTTATCGGTTGTAGAAAACACACTATAACTTATGCCTTAGGGCTCAGCATATGTAGAAGTGATTCACGTGTGTGGCCTCTGCTATCACATAAACTACTTGTAATCTTTTTCGGACTACCTGCACTTTTTCATAATCATTAACATAAACAGCCACAACAAACCAAATGAGATGGCAATAGCTGCGAGACATCTCTCGATGCTTCATTGGTCAAACCGCAAATAAACCGAACATGAAATTAAAAAAAAAAAAACAAAAAGACCAACAAAAATGGGAACGAGAACGGGAATGGACGTAGAACAAATCTCAGACATGGTCATGGCTCATTTCTGTTTGTCTTTTTACCTTTTTGCCTGATGCTGCTTCTCCTTAAAACTGAATCTGAGTCGTGGCACGGCGACACGAGTTGTTTTTGTTACACATAGATCTACATACAGATACATATACGAATGCAGATACAGTTGCAGTTGCAGTTGCAGATACAGATACAGATACAGATACTGATAAACTCGAAAATAGTTTCGAGGAATTCCCTAAACTCACTCGCGCATGTTTATTTATACAAAAACATAGCCGGGAATCTTCTACTCAACTCTCTCTCTATGTTATATATATTTATATATATATAGGTAAACAAATCTCAACTTGGTATGTGAAATTCTCTGCGCATTGAGTGCATCTAGATAAATTTACATGTTGAGTGCATGAGTTTTTTGTTTTTTTCTTTTATAGATTTGTAGGGTGGTGCACGTGATGCAGATGGTTTGCTGCAGATATGAACTAGTTCTATATGCTTTGCGAATCGCGTGAGTTTTTTCTTGTCGAGTTAACTTCTTGGGTGGTACGTGTAGATTAGAAAACGTTGGTAAGTTGTGATAAATTGAGAGAGTTGTCATGAATACCCTTGGATAGGGACAATAACTACTAGTAATCGGTATATTGGTTAAGTCTGTGCAATTGTGGATCTACAAGTTCAGCAATCCGAATGTTGACTAAATCTATATTGATTTATTGAAAACGTAATTATGGTTCTTCGAATTTGTATATGGCACATCGTGTATATGTCTGCAGGGAAATTCCACCCGCAAGTGTGAAAAATCTACGAAAAAAGGATTTGCATGAAATTTATTTGCTTACCATTCGATCGGCCCCAAATTCAATGGATTCGAATTCATTTTTAATGAACCTTATAAAAAACCATGGAAGCGTATTAACAACTTTTTTTTGGCGAGATTTTGAGTTTTGTCCGATTTGCTTCAACCTTATATTCAAAGCCCTGTATATGGAGGATTTCATCCGCAATTGTTGCAAGTTGGCGGAAAACGGTAGTACAGAAGTTATTTAATTATCATCCGATTGGCTTCAAAATCATGTTTAAGGATCTCCATGAAAATTCATTTTGGACGTGTTTCACACTTTTCCCAAAGTCCGCGCCTCTTGGATGCTAAATGCGTGTAAAAGGAAAGGACGAAGTTTCCGCAACTTTATTTTGAAAGCAGTTCATAAAAACTAAAGGACAACGTGCTTCGGCAATTTTGGAATAGAGGTCATTCCACCTTTTTATTTTCGATGCACTTTATAGTGGATATGAAAAGTGGATAGGAAAATGGATAGGAAAAATGGATAGGAAAAGTGGATAGGAAAACTGTATCTAAAATCTGAAGCCCAAAATTTGGCACTGGCAATGCATGGAAATACCCGATATTATAATCAAAGACGATGCATATGGTGCTAACGGAGTCAATTGCTGTTTATCTTTTCCAGGCGTTTCGGCAGAGGTTTACTACGTTCGCGAGGGTCACATCAACAACTATGCACTGAATTTCATCGTGCCGGTGCCGGCGAACGTGGAGGACGTCAGCTTCACGTGGCAGTCGCTGGCGGGGCGCTCGCTGCCCTACAGCCTCAATGTGGTCAGCTCGGACCAGGAGGTGCTGCCGCGGCCGGCGCTCAATGTGTCGCACATTGGCGACATTCCAACGCACATTCAAACGTGGGCCGTGGCGCTCAAGTGCAGCGGGCTGCGCGCTGCGGAGGTGGACATCACAATCAGCCTGGAAGTTGTGCTGAATCGGATTCTTAATAATGTGACCCATTTGGTATTCCGTCGCAAAAAGATTTGTTTGCTCAGCGAGAGCGAGGAGGAACAGCAGCAGACGGCGGACAACGATCTCGATGATCCGCATCTGCTGGAAACGGTGCTCCCGCCGCCCACCGGCCTAATCACCCTGGTGGTGGGCGTCACTGTGGCGATGAGTGCTGTGTGCATCCTGCTAGTGATTGCGTATTGTGTGCGCGGTGCGGCTGCCAAGCGGCAGCATCATCAGCACGGCGGCCAGCCCATGCGCACCTCCAGCTTTCAGCGGCTCAACACGCAACCGCCATGCCAATCCTCCTTGGGCTCCGCTGCCTATATGACGCCCTCGCTCATTGGGCCGGTGCACGCGTCGTCGCTGCCACGAAAGGTGGCCGTTTCCATGGAGCAGCAACAGCAGCCGGAGGAGCTGCATCGCCGCATCTCCGAGCTGACGGTGGAACGTTGCCGCGTCCGACTCTCCAGCCTGCTGCAGGAGGGAACTTTTGGTCGCGTCTATCGCGGCACCTACAACGACAGCCAGGACGTGCTAGTCAAGACGGTTGCCCAGCATGCCAGCCAGATGCAGGTGTTACTTCTGCTGCAAGAGGGCATGCTACTGTACGGCGCCTCGCATCCCGGCATACTCTCCGTCCTGGGCGTATCTATCGAGGATCACACGACACCATTTGTTCTCTATCCCGCTCTGAACAACACGCGCAATCTGAAGCTATTCCTTCTGGATCCCGCCTGCGCCCGCACCGTTACCACCATTCAGATCGTGATGATGGCTTCCCAGCTGTCCATGGCTCTCGATCACCTGCATACGCATGGCGTCGTGCACAAGGACATTGCCGCCAGGAACTGCATGTGAGTAGATATCCAGCTTGTCGAAAAGCTCCGCACACGGAATCAGCCTTTGCTAAAGGAAGTGATCCTTATGAGTCATCTTTTACCCCCTCCTCTCAGCATTGACGATCAGCTGCGTGTTAAACTCTCGGACAGCTCGCTGTCTCGCGATCTTTTCCCCTCGGACTACAATTGTTTGGGCGACAGCGAAAATCGCCCCATCAAGTGGATGTCGCTGGAGGCGCTGCAGCATAAGCAATTCTCAGAGGCGAGTGATTCCTGGGCCTTCGGAGTGCTCATGTGGGAACTGTGCACATCGGCCAAGCAGCCGTACGCGGAGGTGGATCCCTTTGAAATGGAGCACTATCTGAAGGATGGCTATCGCCTGGCACAGCCCTTCAATTGCCCCGACGAGCTGTAAGTAGAGAGCTCCATATGGACCTGGATAACCTGATATTTATACTTGACTCTCTCTTTCTCGCTCTCTTCTGTTTTCTGCTTCTCTGCTTCTCTGTTCGCTTGGCAGGTTTACGATCATGGCGTATTGCTGGGCTCTGCTGCCCGGGGAGCGTCCGACTTTTGCGCAACTGCAGTCCTGTCTGTCGGACTTCTATTCACAGATCACGCGCTATGTCTAGGCGAGCTCATGGTGTCCACTGGCAGCTTATCGTTATGGGCGCGCACTTGTAAAGGGCGTGGCTAGTCCATTAAATCCATCTGCATCCGCAACGCAGCAACGGTCCTCGAATTCCTCACACTCTTACCATAGTTAGCCGAAGTCCCATTAGTCCATGTACGTTGTTATATTGCCAAATCTTATGTTTAGAGTCTCATTTAGCAGCTGGGCGAGTTGTTGTATATATAGTATATCTAGTAGCCCGAGGTATGTTATAAGTTCTCGTTTAGATCAACAACGAAAGACTCGAATACACACATATTCAGAGATATGCGACTTATAGAGATTACGCAGGCTTTTCTGCAATCTACAAGCATTTAAATATACTTGAATAACAAATTAATTAAGATAAATTTAGCGAAAGAACCTTGAACCGAAATCAAATATAGTGATATTTATCTCTACAATTATGTTGATACATAAGTTTTAAAAGTATACAAATATGAAATTGATAATAACAACACACACACATATTTATAAAAATGCACAACAAAATCTATAATAATATAGAGATTTTTTGGAAATTTTAATATTATACGAGAGTCAACAGGAAAATATATAAATAAAGAGATTAATACGGTAATTCCAAAAATTTTCAACAAAAGCGACTTTATCTAACGGATCAACAATAAACAGGGTATTATTCCCGATAAGCCCATTAAAGCTGAGTCACCTTCATTGCATATTCCAGTGAAAAACTCTCTGGCATTGCGGAAATTTATGGCCTGACCCTGACTGAACAGTGCCTGGAAATTGGGAACAGGAAAAGGCGGAACCCAAATACCAAACACCGAATACCAAGAGATGCCAGATGAGAAGAAAGAAAAACGCTTCGGTCACACAAATTAGCCATAAATTTTAATTTTACATGACAATGTTTGGGCCGTACAGACACTAAGAGCATATAGGCTGGCTCCGAAGTTTTGGGCGGTAGCGCCTACGACAGGCGGGAAGACAAATCAATTTTGCTTGCGGCTCGGCCTGTGGCTTGCGTCCTTGACCACACACACACACGCGCACGCAGGATAATGGCACATGTAGGAGGCCAGGATGAGCGCATCCATACATACCTAATGTGAAAACTGCGAAAATTGCGCTAAGTAGGTGAGGCAATACGAGCGTGTGTGTGTGTGGGTCGAAAACACATGTCCATGTGTCCTTGTGTCCTTGTGTGTGTCCTTACACTTTAACAGCCATTGCCAGAGCCATATCGTAAATATTTTGACAGAATCGCTTTTGCCATTGCCTTTCGTGTTGGCCATTGTGTTTCGCATCGTCCCTCGTCCCACAGCTCTCTCTCTCTTTCTCTCACACATTTCGAGTTCTTGTTATTGTTGGTGTTGTTTCTGTCTCAGTTGCCGTTGCCGTAGCCGTTGCTGTTGCCATTGTCGTTGCCTTCCTGCCTTACGGTAATCCTTGTGTTTGTGACTTGACCTGCTTCGTTTGCCATGGCATTTGGTTATAGCCGTAAGCGGCTTTAAAGTTACGTTTACCGTCGCCTGTTGCTTTTGACTTGCCCTCAAGGAACCAAGGCGGCCATGTGATATACGGGACATTCCAGCCAGAACGGCAGCCATTGTAAACAGTTTGCTTAAGCACATACATAGTTTGTTTATACTTATTACTTGATAATGCCCCCCACTGATATATGGCCAGGGTATTATGTCTTTATGGGGAAGTAAATCCGACAGCTGCACTCATTCGCATGTTGATATCTAGCTCATACAGTTTACATATCCAATATGTGAACTATATATGTACATGTGTTATATACACATTTGTCCTCTTCTTGACTCGCGGACTTGTGCTAAGTTAGTTCTTACCATATTTGCAACATTTCCCAAACATGCTCAATAAACTGTTCAATCGGGTAAGCAAAATTCCGTCTTGTATTTCCGGCTGTCTGACGTTTGGCGCCCAGCACGGCCGAGGAACTTTCCTTGCGCTGCTTCAATTTCCATGGAACATGCACAGGCCGCTGACGACACACTGACGAGCTGAGAGCCGCTGGCAGGGCAGGGCAAGGGGGGGTGGGGGCATGCCAGGGAGTTCGGCTGGGGCTCCATTTCCATTTCACATGGTCATGCGATTTCCACGTACGCCGCCTGCTTCTCAAGTGGCAGCCAGTTGAACGCGCACCAATGGGACTCCCCGCCCCGGCCCCGCGCACTCACAGTGCGCCTCGGTGATAATTTGAAAAGTTTATATGCCGTCGACTGGCTGCCGCTGCCTATACATACATACATGAATCCAGAGCCAGTGCCAGAGCTGCTGTGGCTGTAGATGGAGGAGCTGCAGCACCATTCTAATGACAACTTAAATAAACAACTGCACAATGCCAGGAAAGGAAACGGAGCAGTTCAAGTTGTTTTCCCATCGTCGAGGGCGGCGCATTGTGTGGAAATATTTATTTTCTATAAATTATTTTTGATTATCGCGAGCTGAGTGAACCGAAGTAAAACCACCCCGCCCCAACGAGTCCAGCCCCCACCCGACGCCCAAACTAAATAAATACTGTGCGCTGCAATTAAAGCCAAACAAAATGCATAATTTCTGGTCATTTGCCCGGCCCGGCGATAGCCCCCCCCCCCCCCCCCTCGTGAGACTGAGCGAGTGGGGGCAGGGGCTCCAAAGTTATGTACAACGCATCCGCTAATGGAATTTTAATGTTTCATTCGAAATAGTCGCGTTCGACGCATAAATTTGGCTTTGCTTAAATCAATATTTGTATGCAGCATTTTTTGTGGAGCATTGTTAATAATTAGGGAAAATGTTCGATGTATTTACTTGGAAAATGTCTACCTGTTTGATTAACTTGGCGCCGCAATTCCAACGAATTGAAAAAAACTTAATTCCGAATAAAAAGTCAACTTATTAAGTGAAAATATACGAAGATAATTGAGTAGCCAACAAATCTTTGTCTGAGTTAAAAAAAAAAACCATCGATACGGAAGGCGGAAATTAAACAAATCAATATACCAAACTTTAATTTGTAAACAGTATACATAAAATATTAATTAATCAAATACAAATTTTAATTACTGAATAACAGATCCAATTAGGCTGTAAAATAATATTATTTTAATTAAATAATATTGAGCTCCGCTTAATCATTTTTAATTTAGGGCATTTTTTTATTTACCTTTAATAAATTTATGTACATAAAAAAGTGTGCTGGGAAATTGTATTCAATAATATCACTTTTTACTGAAGATTTCCTAGCTATGATATTTTTCAAACGAACATCATAATTTTGATGACCTTGAATATGCTTTAAATACCTTAAAATACCTTTATTTTATTAATTCAATAATTAAACGATAGTTATATAGCTTTTTTTTTTACATGCAATATTTCTTGATCATTATTGATGTTCATCAAATATTTATTAATTTATTCACAAACAACGTAACGTATATTGAAACGATTAAGATTTAGTTATTAGGGTACTTTTTTGAAATCTGTCCATTTATTAGGGCACTCATCCAATTTTGCAAGGCACCTTTTATTTGTCTTTATTTTATTGGCAATTCTAAAAATGGCAAAAACACGAGATATTAACAGAAAGCTATTCCTCAGAGCATTACTTCCATACCATAATCTAAGAGAAAAGCTGGCAGCAAGTTGCAACTTAACCTGCGAACTTGGCCAACTTGCCTTCGCCTTGGCAACAATGCAATGTAAGCTCCGAGTTTCTTATTCACGCAAATCCTTTAATGCCATTTATCATACAAGGTGCACACATCTGAAATGCATGCAAAATATAACGCGTCCTGGCTGATCTCTGGCAAAACAACATTAAATTGAAACAAATTGAACATAAAAAGCATTCAAAATAAAGCAAACACCTCACCGACGACGACGACGACGACGACGAGGAAGGCGATACCAGGACCAGAGGCAGACCCTGAATCGCAAGCGAAGCTGGGACGAGAATGAGGTGCTGCCAAAGTAAATACACAGTCCAACACCAACACACGCACACACACACACACACACACACACACACACACACACACACACACACACACACAACTGGAGCCAAAAGTTTGTGGATGGGCAGAGGAATGGAGGGCTAGGAGACTTGTTGGATGGGTTACTTTGGTAGTTTGAAAATAGAACGCAAAATCAAGCAAAGGTACACAACAGACTAAATGGAGGCAGAGCCAGGCGAATGAGAGATGGATAGAGGGGCGAGGCAACAGACGAGACACTGACAGACTGGCAGGGAAGGAAACGGAAGTATTTTCTGTTGATACTGAACTCAATTTAGACGAAATCAAGTCAAACATGGCAGCAGCTACCGGGAGCTGAGCTGAGCTGAGCGGTGGGTGAGCCAAAAGAAGAGCGGACGGAAAATGTTGTAGTAAATCATGTGGGAGCCAAAGGTAAATGGAGGAGCTGGGAGCCAATGCTATGTACTTGGCGTGTGTCCAAAAGAATGCTCAAGACGATGTCGGTGGTGCTGACTGCGCCACCTATAAAGTTGCTTAACAAAAAAAGAACTCGAGGCCTGATTGATGTTTGTGCTCCTAGTTGTTGTTTGCAGACAGGACAACCAATCCGAAGACCGAAGATGGCATTCAATTTTCGATTAAAGTCTCGGTAGCTGGCAGCAAATTGGTTTGTCCATTGGTTCCATTGGTCCCACTAATCAGTCGCATGTCCAAATATTTATGCCCAGCCCCAGCTCCGGGTGTCAAGCAGCAGACAATAAAACCTCGCCGAGAAGGAAAGTGAAAGTCAGCGCAAAGGATACACAAAGAATAGTGCAAGGCTAGCAAAAAGGATGTTGTTATGTTTCCATTATCCTGCCATATACCTCGCAGTCCGTACACAGAGGGGCATGATGTGCAACAAAGGCTTGCACTTGGTATGGAAAGCACGCTAGCTAGGGTATCTTTTAGTTGACCAAATTTCGAAAATTGACTTTCCACATGTATCGGGTTTTTCGCTATCCTTTTGCGAGTCACATTTAATGGGTTTAGCAATGCCGCATTTTTTTTCGGCCTGCTTCGTACACAACGATTTCCTGTCGTGGGGGGCGGGCGGTTCAGATTCGATGGTCAGACAATGGATCCGGGTTAGAGAACACTCTGCCAGCGACACCAGGGCACTGAGTCCAGTGCAGACACGGACTCAGCATGTGGTGCAGGGATTTGTGTCCTTTTGTGAGCTTCTACCTCGTCTCTCTCTCTCTCTCTCTCTCTCTGTTTTGCCTTCTTTCTCTCTTGTGTGGGCTGTCCACACTTTCACTGGCCGCTCTATTTACAGTTTAGGCCAGCGAGCAGCGCAGCCCAGCGCAGGATTTGCTGGGAATTGTGTTTGGTAAACATTTTCGACTCTGTTGTTTTTAATAAGAAAATTGGCCAAAGGCCACACACAACAGTAACAAGAACAAAGAGACTGGCAGCAGCAGCAGCAGGAGCAGGATTTCGAGTAGGAGCTGGATAAAGGGCGACTGCCTGGCAGATTGCTTTTAAATTTAAGACCCGCTCGGTTTCAGTTTTTATTTTATTTAACTTATGTGTGTTTGTGTGTGTTGCCTGGAGATTTATGTTTGTTTGTTTTGGGCTTGTGCTTGGATCTGTGGGTCAAGCCGAGCGAGGACGAGCAAAGCGTTTACGAGAATTAGTTGGTCCGCACATTGATAGAGTTTCGAAAGGATAGCCGATGAGTCGGAAAGAAATGAATTTTTCGGATGCTTGCTGAATAAATAAACCAGACTCAACCAGATTCGGACCCAGCCAAAGAGTAAACAACAAAATCAAGATGACATTTCCCAAACCGATAAGAAATCTGTAATAAACTGCGATAAAATCTGTGTGGTTTCCTATTTTTGGAAAACTAATTCCCAAATCAAATGCAAACATGCATTCAATATTTTCATATTAAAATGCAAATGTAAATAAAATATGAAAATAAAATATGGCTGAGAACGAGAACATCAAAAGCCAGCCAGCAATAAAAATCACAGTCGGAATAATCACTGGGGAGCTTGCCCCGCGCAGGGGAATACCCCGCTGCATATGTTTATCGACTCGGCTTTTTGGCCAGACATCGCCGACAGAGAAGGGTAACAACAGGATTATGGAGCCGAAAAGGTGCTGCTGCTGCGGATGATCATAAAGATGACGATGATAAAGCTGGCGACTCGACTTTGGGGCGTAATCAATTAGGCGACTCCAAACGTAAACACGCAGCCTCCACGCTGAACTGCCGCTGACAGAGGCTCGAGGCAGGCGCAGGCACTGTTAAACGTGGCCTAAACGCACTTATCGATAATCTGTTGCTGATTAATGTCGATTATAATTTTCGGAAAGGTCTGGAGCGGAGCGGAGCTGAGACGGGGCCAGCTTTAAATTAATGAGCCAAAAATGTGCGCTGCTTTTCAGTTGAGACTTTCATTTGCTTCATGGCTCCGCTTGATAAATGATGCAATTATGGAAAAGCGCTTACCCTTTTGACATGCACGAGAGCGGATCATGCGTTAATGGAAATGGTCATTATCCAGGGTTGTTACTTGGCTAGGATACAGTGCAAATGTCAATTAATGAAGGTCGGCATACAAAATACAAAATCTCCTTTATCCGAATACACTCAAACAGTAGCCTGAAAAATGATAAATGACAAAATAAAACCTTACTTTGAGCGATTATAATTTCAAAAAAATCTATTTAAGTTCTCAGTAGCTTTCATCTAAAACAACACGTTTCGTCATCCGAGTCAGTTCTTCGTCTTTTATAGCGACTAAACCGAATAACTTGTACTCGTATAATAGAAAAAGCTGCTGAAAAGCTTCTCGCCTTAGCCCAGTGGGGAGTGAAATAGCCAACTAAGTATATACTAACTATATATACAGCTGTCAGCCATCAACGGGCAAAGTGTTGACAAAGGCAGCCGACAACATCAGGCGTCAGCAGCTGCGGTCCAGGATGACTTAGACAGTCCGCTCATCCTCGCCTGGATAGCTGCAGCAACAAATCCAAGGTATTTGCAACGGAAATAAACTGCGCACATTGCACAAACTTTTGAGTTTTTATGGCAGCGCGGAAAATTGTCTGTACCGGGATGACAGTACGGGAGAGGAGGAGCGGGGCTATAACATGAAGTTTACTAAACATATTAAAAAAAAAAGTACGAAAGTAGTGAAGAGATATACTCAGGCGAGCTCAGGAGAACTGTAAGAATTGGTAGCAGTACCACCAAAAGAAATAAGAATAAATACAGAAAAATATCCCAGTAAAAAATGCAGTTTGAATCGTTTGGCACACCTCCTCCTCCTCCCCTCCATTAAGCAGTTGCCTTTATCGACTAGAAAGTTTTCAGCAGCTGCGTCTCGGCTAGAAATCACTTCTACCGTGGGCAGCAATAGCTGAGTCCAATGGTAGGCTGTGGGCGTGGCATTGGCTTATTTAGCATAAACTTGGCTGCAACTGCAACTGCAGCAACAGCGCCAAACATGGCAAACTAATTCCGTATGCAAACTTGGCCCCAAAAAGCCATTGGAAATTGTGCGGAGAGAACGAGAACGATACTCGAGAATCGAGAATCCAGTTGGCATCACGATGGAGCAGCACTCAAGAGAGCTAACTGAATTTTATTGCAAAATAATTATTGGCACTCGTGTGGCCTATTGATTAGCATGTTGTCGAGAGAGAACACTTGCAGCCAGCCAGCCCCCTCTGCCGCGCTCTCCTCTATGCTGCCAGCCAGCTGACCAGCTACATCTATGTATCTATGCCTAACCAGCAATATCTATGGGTCTGCTTATGCAAATGTTGCAGGTGCAACGCGTTTTGGCATTTGCATGCAAATTAGCCTCGCCACTCGGCGGCGGGTTGCTGAACCCCTTGTGGAGGTCACTTCCAACTATTTTGGACCCCTAGACACACACGCACACTCATACACACATGTGTCTGTCTGACTATTGAAATGTTCACACAAAATAGATTACAGATAATTAAATCCATTTTAAATTGATCTTACAGACATAAAGAAGTCATTAAGTCATACTATTTAGCACAATAGGTAATTATGATTGTAATTATTATTATTAATGTAATTATTATTATTAATGTAATTATTATTATTATTATTATTATTATTATTATTATTATTATAATTATTATTATAATTATTATTATTATTATTATTATTATTATTATTATTATTTGTTATTATTATTATTACTGTTATTATTATTATTATTGTCATTATTGTTATTATTATTGTCATTTTTGTAATTATTATTATTATTATTATTATTGTTGTTATTATTGTTATTATCATTATTGTTATTATTAATATTATTGCTATTATTACTATTACTATCATTATTGTTATTATTATTATTATAATTATTATAATTATTGTAATTATTGTGCTCATTATTCTTCATCTAAAAACTCTCATTCTTACTCTTTTAAACAGCCCTATCTTCCAAGAACGTCAGCTATAACAAATCTACATACACATATACTTGCCAGGGATTTGAACCTGAATCCCGTTGCTTAGTAATAATTAAAATTGAATTTGTGCGCATTGTTGTTTGTGGCGACACATGGATTTAAACGATCTCATTGAGAAATAATTGTTTACCGTCTACGAGGGTATAATAAACTGGTAAGTACTAGAAACAAAATTACCATGTGCCCTTCAGTTAAAAAAATATTGTTGTTCTAAGTATTATGGTTTGAATTCTTCAAATCATAAAATATAAGTTCAGGAATGCTGCTTCTTCCAGCTGGGCCACAGATTATAACTATTGGTAGTTTAGTGGTATTTAAATGTGTCTCGTCCTCTTCCTTTAAAATTGAGATTTTACTATAGATTAAACTATACAAGAACCTATAACCTAAATTTGATATGTTATTCTTTTTTTTTGAGTTTTGCTTAAAAAGCAAGTTTTACAATTGATTTTTATCGCTATTTTGAAATGCCGAAAAATTATAAGTGACATTTCAAATTTCAAGGGGGCAAAAAAGACTTAGCTTTGTTGGGCCCATTTCACGACTGTCATGCTAGTATCACGCGTCCATCTCGAAAGGAAAACTCGGTGGCCATGCAAATCACAGCCCACGTAGCTTCATTTGCATTGAAAAACCTTTGCCAGAGCTAAATCTATGCACGTGATATTCTTTTGGGCAGATTTGTAGGCCGGCCGGCCCACTAGTGCAACGCCTTGCAATGGTTTTTTAATCAATTCCTGTCAGTTGGCTGTCAGAGCAAATCAGGCAACTCCTCGGCCTAGCTACAGCTCTGCAGCAGCTGGCAAATTATGCGCATAGATTTGAGAGATTCGCAAGGTCCACAGAGAGGACAGAGAGTGGCTTGTGACACTGTTCAACATGCGAGCATAACTTTTTGTATTATACTGCACAGCATGAACTTGGCCAGTTGCTGCTGATTTTTAATTATGATAAGTCCCAGGTAATATGGGGGACAGGGCATTTCCGCCAACGCGATTAAAATCTAAAGCAAATTCTTGTCAAAGTGCAAAATGCTTTTCCGTATTTGTTTAATAAAATTGAAGACCTTTTGATGACTAACAAGCTGAAGCGTGCTTGATGCCACTGACCCAATGAGTTAGTTACGGGCTTGCTCACCTTTGAAAAACTAAAAGCAAATATTAAATTTGAATAGTATGTCGAATCCTTAAATCATAATTTCCTTATAAGCACATGAAGAAACACAAATTTAGTTGAACTATGTATACAATTTCATAGAATATTTCAAAAATTAAATTTTAGCAGTGTTTAACAGATAAAAAATTAAATAAAATTTTGATAAAAGCATTTATATACAAATTTAAGAATTCACAGCCTTTAATTTTCGAGCAACTGCTTTAAGGAAAACTAGTTGTCCGGATTGACTTAGTTACATTAAGTTATACTGAAAAAAACGAGTAAAGCAGTTAATTTTTGTTTTATGGAACCAAGGGAAAATGGGCGGAGAATTTGCATTCAATCGATTGCAAACTCATTTGAAATTATCTAGATAAAAGGGGTTAAGATAGTATTATAAGATTGAAAGTTTACACAGTCGAAAAATGGCTGCAAAAGTAATGTCTTGAATTTCAAGAGACCTACCATCAGCCTGGCAAGGCCGGGTAACTTCCGCTCGTAGTACCATATATAGTATCTACTTGAAAGTTAGTGTTAACCTTAAATTATACGTAACAAGATACGATACCATATATAATGTGAAATGTTTACTTCTGTTATTTTTATTTTTTACACTGTTAGCCTGTTAGATTTTCATTTTTCTAATTCTTTATCTGAGTTCCAACAAAGTTGACACCTCACAAACTGTACTATAAGATCTTTGGGAATGCCCAACTTTACGACTAGTTGAGCGGACACGAAATTCCACTCGAGTAGGTCTCTCTCTCTCTATGGAGCCGTCTCGTTTGCCATTCCGTTGCGTGGGCTCCATCTTGGATGGCCTCTTCTTCTACTAATCTGTGACGCTGCGGCTCCTCCGGGTCGTTCCTCGCTTCCCTCGTGGAGGCTGTCATGCAGCATGCTGTGCGTGCATGACGCATTGCCTCGTTGCCATAATGGCTATAATGGCTCGGGCGATCGTGTTTTGGAGGCATCATCATTGAGCCAGGCAGTTGGCCAGACTGGAGACTGTGGACTGTGGGCTGTGGCCACAAGTCACATTTGTATTGCGTATCGCGTTACTTATGCAAATAATTTCTGTGGAAATGAGGAGACGAGAAATCTGTTGCACTCCCCCTACGTCTCTGGCGTTCCCCTCCATTTTTCGAGTAATATAATTTTGTGTCTTTTTCACTTTTGTGCGGCCGTTGATGTAATTTAATAACCAAGCAAGTCGTATTTTGCCTCCTGCTGCTAACTGTGAGGCTTCACTCGAGAGCAAGGAGTTGGAGTTCATGTCGGAGCTGGAATGGGGATCGGGATCGGGAGTGGGAGTGGGAGTGCCTGTGGAAGAGGGGTGGCTGTTTGGCGTGGGCTGTTGTTGCTGCTGCCGCCGTTGCTGTGGCTTTTAAAGCACTTGTGCAATAAATTAAAAAGGCGATTTCGTGTCGCCGTTGTTGTTGTTGCTGTTGTTTGTAGCTGTTGCAGCTGCTGCCTGCTGCTGTTGCTGCTGGTCGTGAAGCAGCAAGTGGTGGCAGACATGCAGATTTTTGACATACTTGTTTGCATTTCGCTGCCGTGGCGGCCGCTGTTGCTGCATCAGCATCAGCACCAGCTTGTCACAGTCGCTGCACCAACCTCATGCAGCAGCAGCAGCAACAACAACAACAGCGAAAGCAGCACAAAAAAAAAACTCGCTGTTGCCGTTTGAAATGTGCTACGTCATTTCTGTTGTGCTGCAGTTGCACTGAGAAAAACTGTCCCTATGGTTTTGTGTATGCAAATCATTTTTCTCAGTTTTTTACTGCAAAGCCGCTTTTCAAGGTTGCTGGAAATATTTTAATGCATTTTTTAGCCTAGTATATCACCTTTTGTCCTAACCAATATGACTAAAATTGACTTAAAATTGCTGTCAATTGAATGCTTAAAGTTGAAACAGTAAAAAGTGCAATTTTTAGCGCCTAATGCTAAGACCTTATATGAAAGTCTTAATGGAATGGAATTTTACTAAAAAGCACACTTGATTGGAACAAAATATAAAGCCTCCTTCCACTTATTGATTATGCATTTAAAAATTAACATAAGCCATCAACTGCCAATATTTCGCAGTGTATTAAAGATGGGCCTCGCCCAAGTACTGCAGCAGCCGTGTCGTTGCTCTTGGTTTGGCTGAGTCGTCTCTGAATGTGGACAGTCGCTTGGCTGGGCATGAGCTGGTAGCTGTGCTGTGCTGTGCTGTGTTGTGCTGCTTCGCTTGGGTGTCGTTGTCAGCTCATGTCCCCGACGAGATGTTTAACATACCCGTAGAAAATTGTTTTTCAGCTGCTGCGTCAGGATTTGTGTCCAGCCCGGCTTGGCGGCCATGGAGGCCGTGTTCGTGCCTCCTGGGCAATGGCTATTTAGTGAATGCTGCAGCTGTCACGCTATGATTTGACCCACTTTTCAATGGGCTATCATGGAAAGAGGATTCACTGATGGCGCTTAAAGCTGGCACCTAATGGGCTCTGGCTGCAAGTGGCCAGCGCTTTGTCTCAGCGGCAGGGGCACCTGCAGCGGAGGAATGAATTGGCACCTGCGGACTCCAAGCACAAAACTGGTCGTCTGTCACACAGCAATAACTTGCTTGCATTCTGCATTTACTCTGCGCCAAGAGAGCTAAAAGCAACAAAAGCCAAACAACTTGGCACAAGTCACAGCAGGCCGCCGCCGGCCGTACAAATTGTACGGCAAAGTGCCGCACCGGCCACCAGACTCCAGCCACAGCAGCAGCAGCAGCAGCAGCACCGGCAGCAGCAGCGGCAGTTTCCAGAGAAATGCAAAATTATGACAACTGCATTTGCAGTAAGCCAACGCCAACGTAATGCAGCAAAGCCTCTTGCCTCTTGCCTCAGCAGCAGCAGCAGCAGCTCGCTCGGCATCCTGCCTGGCGGGGGGTCCTGTTCTGTTATGTCCTGTTCCGTCCGTCCGTCCGTCCGTCCGTCCGTCCGTCCGTCCGTCCGCCTGTTGCCTGCCCCGTTTTGCAAGTGTCAAAGTTAACTCGAAATTATTGTTGGCTAAACTTTTGTGGCGCTTAGGCCTCTCACCCTGCCCGGCCTCAGCCGAGAATTTATTGTTTGCGGTGCTCGCTGTGCACTCTGAACATTCAGTTGGCCTGGCCCGAACCGACTTCTCGGTCCCAGCCCCCGCCCCAACCTCAGCCTCAGCCTCATCCTCGGCCTCGGCTTAATCAACTGCAATTGGTGCAATTTTGTGGCCAGCATTTTTGCATTCTCATTCAGCTGGCCGCATTTTTTTTGTCCATAGTTTCTCGTGTTGCATTGTTTTGCCTTCAATTTCAAGCCTGACTGCAGTTACATTAAAACTTTTGATTGCTGCTGCGGTCTGGACGGGATGGGACGGGACGGTCACAATGCCAGGATTAGAGCAGAGGTCAACAGCAACAAGACCTTCCAATTTCAAATCACATAATTCGAATTGCCCATCCTCTCAAGTCAGAAATTGTTTTGAATATGTAAAATGTTAATTTATTTTGATTTTGTGTTTGTTTTTAAGTATTGCTACTATAAGCCTAGATTTCTAAATGCAGTAAGTCTGCAACCTTCATTTTCGAATGCTCAAATAGTGAAATGAATTTTTAATCATTTTTCTAACTCTTCTCTTGTTTAATTTTTAAAAAGTTTAATTTTTTGTTCAGCTTTTGAGTTATTTGTTGATAACTTGTGTATAATACAACAAATCGAATTCATTCAATTGAAAGCATTTATTGAATTTTCCGCCTTGAGCTATTTAAATTTCCACAATCGCTTGACAGCCGCTTGACCTCAATTAGACCTTATCTAATCCATTTTCCACACGCTTTGTTTTGACCTAATCACCTTTGCGGCTCAATTTCGAGGGGTCGCCGTCTACCTGAGCATCGGTAAATATAAATATTTGAAGCAACCTTCGTAAAGACAGCGTGACACTTTCCTCACCGTCATGCCCCTGAAATGTCACATTTGTCTTAGGCACATTTTCAGCTTGCATTTGCAGCATTTCCAAGAGGTAATCATTGACTGGGATACGCCTTGACAGATATTATTGTTGTTATGTTTTATGCTTGTTGAAGGCTGGGTTTACGATATTCGGCATATAACTTATCCTGGTGTGTTCTTGGAAACTTTATGTTATGAAATTTAGAAATCTTTAGGACTTTAGTTAGATTAGTATTACTTTGGCTAGATAGTTTTCTTTTTTTTGTTATCTATTAAGAATAGTAATGAATTAAAGTGAAATGAACCTTAAGCCTTTCGTAGATCGCTTCCTGTCGGAAACATCGACAGCTCGAGCGACAATATGCTATTAATTAAGATGTAAGAGTCGTAAAAGTCAAATGTTGAACATTAACGAAGATCGATATGTGCGCACGCATCGAGAATGCAATCTGCAGATGGGAACCACTAAAACCGCCGCATAAAAATTCACAAAGTTGCATGCCACAAGGCGCAGGAACAGCCAGAGGCAGAGACTCATCGCGAACTTCGACTGATAATAATGACGCTGCATAAATTGCGTTTTAATGTCAACAAAGAGAGACAAATATTATAATATCTCAGCTCGACACGAAGTCTCCCAGTGCCAGCCCCCTGGCCAGATGTCAAAGTGCGAGCGCAAATGTGGAGAATTATTTGCGGCTGCCGAAAGATATTTCCTGTGGCAACTTTCCATGCCACATGCAACTTGCTGTCGTTGTTGTTGCCACCGCCGCAATCTAATGGAAATTTATGCTAAAAGCATGCTCCATCTTCGTTCATGCCATCAACCAAAAGTCAATCCACTCCTCTGCCCCACACCAGCTGAACCTAGTTGACCAGCCAGCAACAATTTGTAGGCATTTTCCTATTGAACTGCCCCAAACGTCGACATTACAAATTACACTATGCAGCATAAATTACCTTTTATTCAACATTTTTTACATTCCCTATTATATGCTATCGAAAGGGTTTATAACTTTAAATATGGTAAGAACCGAGCAACTCTCTTAGATCGAAATCAAGGGCAAAGCTAATTTAATTCCTGATTAAAATTATTTTCGCACAAATAATAATTTAATCTTCATATTAAACTTACTTAAAGAATCATCTGAGTTGTGTTCTCTAACAAAATTGATTGAACACATTATTTGAAAGTCTCTTTAAACCAAATTTTTGCCGTCTAGTATTGTCGGTTGCCAATTGATGGCGAAACCGAGTTTTCGACCGAGTTGGTCAGTTTGACAAGAGGGGGAGTTAAGGTGGACCATGGCTGGGCTGTAATTTTGCAATTATTTGCTTGCCGCGGTCATAACTCACAGCGAACGTGGAGATATCCCGCTGCCCGTCTCGCTTTGCCTGGTTTTCCTTTCACGTTTCCTATGCCTGAACTTTGACACACATTTTGCATTGGACTCCCAGTTCCTCACCCATAAAGCCGATAATCGCATGCCAGACAGAAATATGCTCCACGTTTGCGCCTCTAGGGCGTCGGCCCGGACCGGTCCGGCCCGGCCCGGCCAGGAGAAGTTGCCGTGAAAGTTTTTAGCAGTAAGAAACAATGGTTTTGTCTTTGAACAGCTTTCCACTAGTTGAAATTGGAATTGGAAATGGGCATTGGTAAGGGACAGCAGCCTCTAGCTCTACCTGTGCAGTTGGCTTATCCCTCTGGCAACTGTTGCTTTGCTCTGCCATGGCTATCTGTCGTGGCCCCGGTCCTGACAAGAGCACACACGATCTGGCTGCGCAGATAAGGATTATAAATCATTTTTATAATATTTTCCACACAAGCCAAAACAATAAATCAACTACAAAATGTCACTTGGCGCCAGCGACAACCGCCATAAAGCCCGGGCAGCGTTTCTTTTCTTTTTGTTTTTAAACAGATTCTTACATATGCATGACGTGGTAACCATCTAATAGATGATTAATGTAAGTGCGACGCGTTTTTGATAAACGCCTCAAAGGTAATTTGCATAATTCGTGTCGCGTTGCTGAAGCAAATCTCAGGAAATCAGATAGCCATCGACCTTGTCAGGGCTTTTCTTTTCCCACGGAAAACTGGTAGCTCCGTGAAAATAGATGCAAGGAAAACGAGGGGCAACTGTACCACAATTAATAGCGGGAAGGTGTTGAATACTTTCGGGGTGCTTGTAAATATTATCGATAAACGCATCGATAGCTGGACAATTGTTGCACTTGCCATAAATCACAGCCTGCGCAGTTGCCCTTATCAGCTGGCCCGGCTGTTTGCACTCGTCTGTGCCCTACATGACGCGATAAGACAAACGATTTGGAGGGCTATAGTGAATATGTACGCATTCCCAAGCACAATCCGACGTTTGTGTACAATCGCTGCCTTGAAATCTCCCGTAAATATTGCTTCATTACAGCTCGACTTCGGATTCCAGTGAACTTTTCGCCAGGCCCAGAGCAGTCGACCATAAAAAAGGTGCTCTGCCTGGGCTGCTGCCTTTTTAATTGATTGCTCTCTGCTCTCGCCCAGTGTGTCTCGCATTATCACAACAAGGCAATCGCTCGCACACACACACACACTTACACGATAAGCAATAGCACACAGCGGGCACTCGTCTTGGGTCGACTACGTGCGCCGTCTGCTTAGGGTTAGGCCATAAAGGTCTATAATGAACCCTTTTCTTTGGGCTGTCTTGCATTGACTGCCTACCCCAGGCCAGGCCAGGCTGGCGATAAACATCGCTTCGAACAGTGCCCATCGTTAGGCCTCCCTTCTCCCTCAGCTTCATCTCTGTGTGCTCCTGCTTCTCTGGGTCCGTTTTGCTTTGCTCTCGTATTGAGTTTCGGCTGCGCAGCCTAACGAGCTTCTACCTGTACCTTTACCTGCTGCAGCTATCGATTGAGAGATATCAATCGGACCAATGACCATTGGGCTGCTCATTGCTTCAATCTCTGTTATCTGCGGCTCACAGGATGCATGTAATTAAGTGTGTTTGTAATTTGTTTAAACCGCATCCAAGTTCATAGTTCGTGGCCATTGCAAATGTACCACAAATTGGTTGTGGCTTTCTCTGCCACCAAACTGTCGCTGCCTGTGTCTTAGTCAGCTGTCAACAGTTGATAGTTGAGCTCCAGATCTACGACCACATATAGAGCCCGCAACGGGCATAGAACCAGGCCGCACCCAGCAGCACATGTGTCGTCATTCGCGTCGTCACTTGCATTATTTTGACAGTTCATTTGTCACTTCTTCTGATTTGACTGCGGTCTGGATCTGGCTACATGGGTATGCCTACATATGGCGACCACCATACCACACAATCGGAGCAGATGTGCTGAAAGCTGAACCCACACACAACACACAACTCAACTGACACTTGAAGAGGCAGCCCTGCATCTTCTGACTTTGAACAGGATCTTAATTGAGTTGCTTATGCAATAAGACCCATTGAATATCTTAACTATATACATATATGTAGTTCAATAATAGATATATAACTTACATATCCAAGGATAAAGTCATCTATAAAAATATATTTACAAAATATGTATCGGTTAGAGCTCTAAGAAATACGAAGAAGTGGAGGGAATTTTGTTTAAAATCAATATCGTGAAACTTATAAGCATATACGATCAATCTTAATCAGGAAAATTTAAGTCGACGGCAGAACAAATTATTCTTGATTATTAAATGGATGAATCTAAGGTTTTAGAAGTCCTATATAGCAACTAATACAATATCAAACTGTATTGCTCAGTCGATAACTATCAATTAAAATCAGTCAGAGAATCCAGCAAATATTTATCTTTCGCGACGTATAACGAGATTCTTCCCAAGCGCTTAGATATCCAAGTGTTAATACCTCTTATTAAATACACACGAGAGGTAAATTCGAAAAAACTAAAAAATTACTCATTCCAAATTATTGGCTTGAACATCTACCTTGTAACTATCGAGTAATCTAAGCTCTTTCATTTATCTTATTTTTCATGTGTATTTATATTAATATATGCATTTCGGTATCAGTGTATGCAAATGTGTGCATTCAAATTTATTGGCCCGTAATATTTGTTTTCTCTCTTTTGTGGTGTTGTCATTTGGACCTCGAGAATGACCCCATCGCATTTGTTAGCAAAATCACCTGCAGTGCTGGCCCAGCAGCCAATCAGCCAGGCAGCCAAGCGAAGGTTTCAATAATGCAGACGGTTTTCTTTCTGCTAACTGGCAATGTCTTCCATGCTATAGCCCCCTTGCGCCCTGCTCCCTGCTCTCTGCCCCCAGCTCCCGTCTTATGGCTACCTGCAGCTCAATACGTCGAACTGATTTTGAATGATGCATTTGCTTTGTTACTTTGGGACCTTTTGGCCTTAGCCTGTGTTCATATGCATATGATATATAGGACGCATGTCTGGGTAAAGCAAGATATTGATGCCAAGATACCACTTTAAGCTGCACAGCTACTGAAGGGAAACAGTCTAGCAATACATCGTAAAGCCGAAGCTGAAGTAGTTCCAAGCTGGCAAATAAATATTCAGATCCTGAACATAAACAGCTCCTGCAAAACAACGCTGCTTTGAAATCTAGCTAAATGTGCGCTATGCATATTCTTCCTAGATTTGTTCTTCCTCAAAATTGCGTCGAATTAAAGGAGAAATTTACGATCCCATTTCCGACCATAGTTCATAACTATTATTATTTTGTAATATATAACCAATCTCTATTTGTAAAACTGTGTAAAATTTTTACTTTAGTTTCCTAATGTGATGATGGTTAAGATGGGGTTCTTCCACAATTGCGGTTGGAATTTCCTAAAACCCCGTCTTAGCGTGCACCTTCATCACAACTATAGTGAAATTTTCATATTCAATCACCAAAAAATTAGTCAGTCATTCGGGACAAACAGTCGTACATATAGAGACTGAACAATCCGCATCGAGTTTCAAAACTAAGCCTGGACTCACATCGGTCGAAACCCGTGTTCGTTTTTTAAATCATTTGTTGGTATTGCAGCCATAACCGAAATAAATAAATAAATAGTTTTTTGGAATATATGCAAAATGCATCAATATTATTATCTGTATTGAAAGCAGGACTTGCTTTGTTGTTAGTTCAACTTCAAGAAAAACATGTTATCAAATATTGTCAAAATGGCCATTCGATAAATAACTTATCGATTGTTAAAGCTGACACCACTCACCTAAGGCTCTAAGTATAGGAGTTTCAAGAACTGCCCATAAAGTGCTTTGTTAGAACCGAAATCAAAGAGAACTAGCTCGTTTTAAAGACACAATAAACACAACATGTGATTTTGATTCTCAACGCGAGTCGAACGATGGAAAATTATGTAAACGTGCGGGGCAAACAATGGGAGAACTGTAAACATGTCGCATAAATTTAATTAATTACAATTTCTTTATCCCATCGACCCAGATTGGGGCCCGTTTCCCCCGGCTGCCAGGTAATCGTTTTATGGCCGCACAGCAGCCGCCCACAGATCTTCTCGAGATTAGACGACAACAGAGGGCCAAAGGCCCAAATCACTTGATCACAGCTCGGCATTGTTGTCCAATCGAAGAGGGCTATTCGATTTAGTTTTTATGTCGAGCGGGACCATTTCTTATTCAAATTTGATTTAGTTTTCCAATGGACAGGGGGCAGGCAGGGAGGCAAAGTCTGACCGCCTTTGGCAGCTCATTAAGAAAGTTGTTCCGCATTCATTTTTTATCGCCGTTGTCGCCCCGTTGCCGCTGATTATCTGAACTTTTCTCCAGCTTGCTTAAGTTTTTATTGTGGGGCGTTTATTTTACCTAAATGTTTTGATAAGTTTTCGTAAAGCCCGCTTGTTGTTGGTCATGTTCTGCTTTGGTAGTTCGAAATTTACGATGTCATCGTTTGTCATTTGCTTTATGGCTTGTTTAGCTGGAGTACGGCCGATGTGAGAGAGATGAACCGAACACCCAGATATGGGTAGAGTTATTCCATGGATGAGTTTGGGATTTGACAAGCAAACGATCTAGCTAAACGATCATTCCCTTAGTCATCTCTTATCTTTTCGTTATTTATTCAGCAGCTCATCAACTGATTCACGGCTACTACTTGTCGACACGCCCTGTACGTACTGATCATATAAACCATCATTTTTTTATAGCCGTCTTCCCCCCATCTATTTATGTGAGCCATAATTTCAACATTAGGATATCGTAAAAACGTCATGATTATTTTAAAACTCATTTTCGTTTATTTTTTTTTTTTATGCACAAATTATAAAACTTTCATTGAAAAGCAATGAAAAGGCGGCGCAAAGAAAAATATTTTATTAACACTTCGTTCCATTGAAGATCAATATTATTTTTAAGCGTGGGCCACGCGGAGCGCCGGCAACTTCCTCGCACGGGTTGAGTTCTGGGCAACCTTGCCCTCGGGGGCTGCTGGCATATTTCACGCAACGAGACGGAAATTAATTTCAATTTCTTTGGCTTCCACTTCCACGGGCTTTAATTGTACAATAAAACCATCAGCGGCCTGTCGATGAGGCTGAGGCCTGCAACTATCTGCAGTAATTTGTTTATTTTAAATTATATTTGTTGAAGTTTTTATTTGTTCCGTTTTCATCATAAAGTCGGAAAAGTTACAAGTAACTGCACCGGTTTATAAACAAATAAGTCGCTCGAAACAACGAAAGAAAAATCCCAATCTTCTCTCTCTCTCCTCTCCGACTGGGTGGGTCATTTACGTAAATAATACGGAGTACAATTGCAGCGGGTCCCCTGTGGGTGATTTGCGCCATTTCTCAGAGTCTGTTCTTCCTCTTTCTCAATATATATATGTATATATATTTTTCTCTTACTCTGCCTAGGTAATTACCGGTCATTAATAATATGCAGATGTGCCGTTTGTGCCCCGCCGAACGAAACTCGAATTACATTTTGCTGTTTTGTACACTTTTGGTTGATGTTGTGTTTATGTTTTTATGGGCAACATTTTCGAATACACAAGCATTTTGAAGTGGCAGTTAAAATTATATAAAAATGAAAGAATATTTGCCGCGGCGCCCCCACGTCCCCCACATGACCCCATGGGAGTTTTTACGTGGCTGCCGCAGCAACATTTTTACGATACGAAGATTTCCGCCCAACATTTTAAGGAAATTATGTATGGACACTTATTACCTGAGCAGGCTCTTGGGAGTGTGAGAAAGGGATAGAGAAAGAGAGAGGGAGAGAGAGGGAGGGATGGGATGATATTGAACTAGTCAATGGCGGTTGCGAAGGGGATGCAGTTAAACAAATTGGGGATGTGCTAAATGTTGGGACTCGGATATGGACTTAACTCAGCTACTCGTAAAAGGCCAACTTGTTTTTGCATAATAAAAAGTTGCACACTCCATTCGATAGCCATATAGAATGGACACTGTTCTACCAGCTGTGTATCCGAGAGTCGCAGTTTGTGCTGTTGTGTGTTGCACTATCTCTTGGTTAATGAATTGTATGTCCGCATAATAAAATAAAATTTTATTACAGCTGCAGCTGTTGCATGCTGCAACTAATGAATAAGTGTAAATTCTAATGAAAAAGCGTTAAAGCAACAACTGCACCAACCACCACCAGAGCACGAGCAAAGGGAAAGAATGCCAACTATGGCGAAAATTCAATTAAAAATGTAAAACAACTCTAAAGCGCGAGCAGCGTGGAGGCGGATCAAGTGGAGCGATGGGGCAGTGGGGCGGTGGGGCGGAGGGGCGGTACTGCAGTGGCCAAATGGGCACAAGTGGCAGCTGATGGAGCACAAGAGCAGCGACAACGCAAACGAGCAACACAACATGCAATTAGAGAAGCAGGAGAAGGAGGAGTAGGAGACAGGGGCCCACGCAGCGGATGAGATGCGCCTGGACGCAGTTGGCTTTGATTGCTCAATATGACCCCGTCCTCCCCCCTTGGCTGCTCAGTCGCAGCCTCGCAGCGCGGCGTATTTATTGTGCTATCGTGGCATTAGTGCGAATAGTTTGCTGTTCACATAACGCCTATGGGTTTTGCCGGCTGGCCAGTAAAATTGACAAAGAACCTGGTTAAGCCGAATAGCATCTGTGGGCAGAGGCCGTTGCATTGTTGTGGCACAACACGCAAATCACTGGAGGCTGCAGCTTATGTCCGTCCAGTGGGGGATTTGCTTTGAATGACCATGGCATAAAGCTTGGCCACATATACAGCACGTGGACCGACGTAGCAAGATATTAAATGTCGTATGAGTTTTCAAACTGATTACGCTCCATTAGGGTTTTATTGAAATACTATGGAGGCTATTAAAAATTCGTCAGGCAATTTAACTGCAGAAAACACGCCATCTTCCAGCCCAAGTAAAATGCACACATATTTACAAGACTATTAAGAATTTTAGACTAGTTTGCAGATGCTCTAAAACATTAAATTCATAATTCTTTATTTATAAATTATTTGTGTCGACTGACAGGTAATCAGCCCAAATTTTCCCGCAACTGGGGAAACGGTTGTATGAAAAGTTTTTCATTGTCATCCGATCAGATTTAAAGTAATTTAAAAAGATTTTGGTTAAAATTCATCTTGGGAGGTGGAACACCTCATTTTTGGAGATTAGTTTCAAAAATTTGATGAGAAAAGCATAGTGTTAAAACTCATATCAAAGGACCCTTATAAAAATTCAGTTGAGACATGTTTCACAATTTTTCAGTCTTCAGTCTTCGGGGCGTAATAATTATTTCCCCAAGTGGATGGTAAAAGGCAATCGGTTTGTGAAGTATTATTTTTAAAGTCATATATATTCCCCGCTACAAGTCAAGTTAATGTACTTAGATACTGTACTTTTGAAGATGTGGAATAGTTAACAATTTTAAAAGGCTCTTGAGGTAATTGAGTTTAAGAACCACTGATCTCACGGCTTAGTAAAACTTCTCTCAGAATATTTATTGTTTAGGCTGTACGTGTATAATCCCATAGAATTTCTGCAAGCAATTCATAATATATCTACATCCATTTCATATTTTGATAGAACATTTTTCGCTTGTCAAAATATCTAGTCCTATTAATATCATATTCCTATTATTTGTTTTCTAATTTAAATTTAAACAATCCTAGCTTTACGAGAAAGATAATCTGCAAGTTTTCCGCTTAAACAAATTAAATTTATCGTGATTAAGAGTAAATCCTTATTCCACAATCTTCTTTGCTTTAACAAATCGAAACACTTTTACCCAAGGATGTAATTTATACCGAAATCAAGAACTTTTTCGTGTGTCCCGCACTATCTTTCTCCCTCTTTCTCTCTTTCACTATCTCTACCTCTCTCGTTCTCGCTGTCTGCTTGGCCTTTTTAAGCAGTTTGTTACCCTCGAGTTTTAGTGGCCAAGATTTATTTGCTGAGATTTTGAAAGAGTTGTTGCCGTTCCCAGCCGCGTGATTATCCAGTGCATTGAACGCGGCCAGCCATTAATTACCAGCAGCTGTTGCTGCGGGGGAGCAGATCGGAGATTCCCCTCCTGCCCCGACCTCACCCATCCTCAGCCACATCCCCGCAAGGCACGCCGCATATTTGCCTATTTATGAAATATGATTTCAGTGCAGGAACACGAATGAGGTGAGCATTTTTCTAGGTTGCCAGCAACGGAGAATTGCCGTCATATTTTTTGTGGCTCCCTTAGGACAGGGAGCTGGGACGCACTTATAAATATGCGCGTGGGTGCAGAGCGCCTCGGATTTTCATAATTGTCTCGTGGATTTCGTCTGTGAGGCGACTTATTGCTGAGGCCTGTTCCACCCGTTTATGGGCTGCCGTTTTTATGGTGCTAAAGACATTAAAACTGTCATAGCAGCGGGCTCTTAATTTGATATTCGAGTGCGGCATAATTGGAACAGACCCCGACAACATATGTAGAAATCGTATTTAAACGTCAAAACGTCCAAACATGGGGTAAAGACAGTTTTCTGTGGCGACCAGTATTAATTCATGGGTGGCCTTTACGCAGACACACACACACACACACTCACACACTAACTGAGGTGGGGTTGGCGTGGGAGTGAATTTCACTGTGGCGCACTCGACTGAAAGAGGGGCTGCTCTATTTTTGTTGCGTCTGCCCTATGTTGCGCTTGAGCTGCAGATATCTGACGAAATATTTAACATGCTTCTATCTAAAAGCAGAAATGTCAAACAAGAGCCTTAAAAAATACGTCTAGTATGCCAATTTTTTTTATTAGCGGTTTCTTTTCTAAATAATAACTGAAAGGGTCTTGAACCTGGCTAGATTTTAAGTTAGTGGGTCCTTTCAACTGTCGGTGTTGTATTTGTTTTAAATATTTCTATATTTTTTTAAACATTATATCATGGCTGAATATAAGTTTTTGTAGACTTAATTCAATTTGCATAAATTGCAAAATATTTTTATACCCTGAACCCATTAAAAGTGGGTAAAAGAGCATCAATAGCCGAGTCGATCTAGCCACGTCCGTCCGTTCGTCCGCCTGTCCGTCCGTCTGTCTGTCCGTCCGTCCGTATGTATGAGCGCATGGATTTAAAAGATGGAGACTTGAAATTGTAGGTCGGTGCGCGCCGTTTGTTTCCGATAACAGATAAGTTGTCCGTTTCCAAGAAATCGATAAACATCGTTATCGAAATCCTGTTTTTTGAACAAATCTTTTAGATTTTAGGAGCTAGAGTCACCAAATTTGACATGTAGCTTCTAGAATAGTATATATATCAAGTATTTTTAATTTCTGCATTGCAATCGTGCATTCATTCGAGTCTTATTGAGGGAACAATTTTTTTTATAATTTTTTTTCAATGCTGAAGCCGACGAGCTCGTAGCGCGTGTCTCAATATATATATTTGGTTCAAATGTTTGGTTTAATAAAGGAAAAATAATTTTCCAAGATCTTTTGCTTAAGGTCGGGCAAGAAAAGTCAGCAATAACAAGAACTCAGTCATGAAAGTCTATTATTATGGAATTCGTTAGGTTCTATGATTGCTGATTACATGCTACCACAACTGGGCTGACTCGCCCTCTCTCTCTCTCTGTCTGTCTCTCTCTCTCGCCCTTTCTCTCTCTCTCTCTGTCTCTCTGACACTCTTTGTCTGTATTATATTGCCCATCTGACCATCTTCGAGCGCTTATCGAAACCTTTGGCATAAATCAGAATCACAATCCTCACTAGCTGGTGTGGCATGAGGAATCGCCATGGCACGGCTCATGACCATGGGCCACAATGACGACTATTCCCACGCTTTGGCACAAACAGTCATAAAGTTCGCCACCCAAACGGTCCGCGAGTCGCCATCTGGCGGACGGGGGACGTGGAGAGGAATATGTCGCTGGTCATAAAGTAAACGACGCCCGACACAATGTCCTCGATGAGTGGAGCGCACATAAAAAGTTCTTCGACAATATAATAAACAATTTCCTGATAAATCGACAAAGGCTGAGACTTCAGTCAACCTCATCCTCCACCTGCTGCTCCCTCCTCCTACACCTGCTTTTGCTCCAGCTCATTGGCATGCCGAGTGATGAGTGCGAGTTGAAATTTATGGTGCTCACAAATTTATGCATTTTTTAAATGTAAACGAAATATTTAAAAGCCAAATGCGAGGCGTACGTGTCTAATGTGCGAACGGGCGACGGTTCTAATGACTCTCAGCTCTCAGCCTCCCATTATCCTCCACCTCGTCGCACCCCACTCCCCACTGGGCACTTGCCATGCCCTCGGGCTAATTCATTGGTCGATTGGTTTGCTTTCCATGCTGCATTGTTGCACAAATAACTCAAGTTGCAACTAATTACGACGCATTTCGTACTTTACAACTGCGGCAATAAATTTCAAGCGTGTCCCCTGACACGACGTCGCCCAGGAACGACTGGGGGCCGCAGCCTAGCAGATTTCAGATTCTGCACTTTTTTTTGTTACAGCGCTTAACACGCCTCGTCATCATATTCGGAAGCAATTCATCTTTCCACGAGGCAGCTCAGCTTTAGCTCCGCAGAGGCCGTGCCACGGACGAGGTATGTGTCATAGCAACCGAGGCACTTGCCACAAATTGGTTTGCATTTCACTGCGGATCGCGCATCGAGGCAGTGAGCTGTATCATGGGTTGAGCCAGAGAGAGCTCAGCTCGTTAGTTTCGTTGCATGTGCAAATGTTCTGCATGTTGCGTCGTTTACATGACGAGGGGCAATGCGTCCAGTAGGCAGCATTCAAGTTTCGATGGCGACGCAAAATGACATTCAAGTCGGCAGCCTGGCCAAGTTGTCGCTGTCAACCTGACAGCGCACATATTCAAATGTGATTGGGGCTAATGCAACATGTTGCCGTACAAGACAGCTTAAATATACCATAATTAAAATAATGTAATACCAACAGGCTCTGTAATTTGCCGTACTAATATCCATTTATAATAATTATTATTATTATTGTATTATCCGATTTGACACTCATCCTATCTTCAGTTCAATCAAAGCACCAGTAAAAACAACATTGTTCGCACCCCAAGAGCAACAAATGCGCTGTCGTCTGCTTCCCACTCTTACCAGAAAGTGCCACGCCCTTTATCACATATATTAAAACATGGTGTACAAATTCGCGACAAATTTGATAATGAGTTGTGTGCTGCATATATGTTTCTATGTATTGTACATATATATTCGCTTTTAATTGTAAGTCAAACATCGCAACAACTGCCGGTCACGCACGCCACAACCAGACCCAGACCCAGGCCCAGCACAGGGACCCCGGCCAAAAGCTGGAGCTGCATACAAATCGGTGCAGCGGCTACTCCCATACCCATATCCATACCCATACCTATCGCCTAATCAGGCAAACACATGTGCGCTCCATAATTACATTGGAGCCGAATACGTGCCCGCCACCGAAACCCGAAATTAAGAGCACTGCAATAGTAACAACAGCTGCAACAACAACAACACACAGATGAAAATCCCCTGAATATATCGTCCAAAATAAGCTACTCTGGTATAGAGTGAAAGCACCAATGGAAAAGGTGTTGCATAGTTGAATAGTCGCGTGTCCCTGCGGCTTAGGGATGAACAAAAAATCATTAAACTTGTTGTTGATACGGAAAGATTTCCTGAAATACTCAGAATTCGATGCTATGCAATCCCCTTGGTTTGATTAGTCAAATGTCTTCCTCAATAAGAACATTAATTTAATAAAATATATTTATTTTTTGTTGCATATTGAAACTGTTGCATTTTTTATAGTACTGAAACTATCGTATACAAATTTTCAACAGCAAAAAAAAAATATATTGACCATAATATGGTTCGGTTTAGGCTGAAATTCGGATCTTCTCTATTCAACTAAGCAGGCTCTGCTTGTGTTAAATAAACAATTAAATTTTAGCTCTCAATTCAACACTATAATATTTCAATTTAAAAAAAAAAAGAAAATATTTTATTTATTATTAACCAATTTCCAAGTTCAACAGTCAATTTCTTTGATTTTACTTTCTTTTATTAAAGAAAATCGTTTATTTAATTAAGTATGAATTTTCCAATATTGGTCCAATTTTTCGTGATGTCATTTTCCATCCTCTGATTTTAATGGTGTTTTCTTCATGCCCGAGAATGGCGAAAGCACAGCTTCTAAAATCTGTCATCTCTGTCGCCCATTGGACTCATCAGCATCACGTGCTACGACAACAGCAACATAAACAACATCAACAACAACAGCAGTTATAACAATGACAACAATTGTAACAACACCGCACAATCAGTTGGCACCCGTTCGCCTCCGCCTCCGCCTCCGTCTCCGCCCACCGCGGCACCCGGCAGCCCCTGCCTCCTAGCGGCACTTCCTATAATTCGGCTGCGTAAAAATCACTCACTGTAGAATTTCGGGTCGCCGAGGCTATTGAAGTTTTATTGGGCACCGCCGGTGCAGCGCCCGCCTCCCGCCCCCCGTCTGACGTCTGCCGTCGCCGGGTTTCCGTTTGACATTTTGTTAACAATTTCGACCACAATGCGTTTTCATTGCAACGAGCAGGGGGCAAGGGGCAGGGGGCAGGGGCTGTTGCTGGGTTGAGGCATGCGTGTGAATGCGAATGAATGCATGAATGAGTTCGACGCTGCAACGACGAGGCACAGGTCGAAGGGGGTGGTGGTGGGGTGGAAGAGGAGTGGAGAGGAGAGGAGGAGGGCCACTGGGGCAAAGTTATTGCCCGAGTGAAATCAAACGACAAATGTCACGAAGCTAATGAATTGAAACGTGCCAAAGATTTGTTCGCATGTGACTGCAACAGCGACTCTGATGATGATGATGGTGATGATGATGTGGCATGGGGATGTGGGAGTGGGAGAAGTGAAAAGTGTTGATAGAATTGCTGTTGATTAAAGATTGAAAAGTCGTTGGAAGTGGTCAACGAAGTGCTCCGTTGGGCTTGGAAACTCCGCTGAAAACAGAACGCGATTCTCTCCGCTGACCACCTCATTGAAATTTAAAAACTCATTAACATGTAAAAAGTCGACTTGGAGATGCCAAAGAGCAGAGAATGGAAGATACCAGGTAGAGGGGGGGGGGGGGGGTGGGCTGAGCTATCTAAGCGTTGAGCCCGCGAAAGTGGCCCGGCTGAATAAATGCTAAACGCAACGAAGAAGTGTTAAAATATTCACTAACTTTGTAACTCTTTTTAACGAGGAATCCGGTAGGCGGGCTGGGCGTGGCAACTAAAATAAACACATTTAAAGCGAAACTTTATGCAGAGCCAAACTCATTTGCATGTTAAATATTTTACCAGCGGCTGTCAAGAGGTAGGAGGGCGAGGTGACAGCGATTCTGTGGGGAGCATCCTTGGAGCAGCCGGCAAAGTGTCTTGGAACTTCACACTTTAAAGCTGAGCAAAAAAAAAAAAACAACAACAAAGCACTGCGAAAATTTTAATTAAAATTTTCGCTTAAGACAAGCGCGTAGTGCGTAGAAAAGGGGGCGTGAAAGGGAGCCCGATGGGCGTGTTGGGAAATTTCAATTAAATGTGCACATGCCAAAAAAAGAGGAGGAACCAACAGCCAACAACCAACAGCCGGGAACCAAGCACCAAATACCAGCAAATACCGAAACCAAAACCAAAACAACAACAAATTGAGTGCCGGAACTCGAAAGGATTCGAGTCGGGGGAGTCGAACATCGGCTTGCGGTTAGCGATATAGATAAACACTTCAAATGACTAAAGGATTTGGTTGTTAAGCTGCTTGGGGCGTGGCTTGAAATGGAAATTAAACAGAGCTTTAAAGCACAGCGAAAGTCGACTCTAGTCACGCTGAAGACCTCCCAAGCCAAGGCTGCACCCGCTTAGAAGTGCTCGGGCAAATACGATGGGGAAGAGCCTCTGGAGCTGGGGCTGCAGTCAAGCGCTAGTCAACTGTCTGCTTTGCATGCGCGGGACAACTGTCGCCTGCTGTTGTGGGTGGCAAGTGGTTGGCAGCTGGGGTGCGGTGGTGCGGCGACCTGGCAGCTGGTAGCTGACAGCCACTTGACAATGCTCAAGTGTTCCGGTGGCATGTTTAAGATTAAAGCATTGCGCCTTGCAACAAAAGTTGCACTGACAATGGGCGACCAGGCATGCGACGCGCACAAGTGGGTCCTGGCTGGGAGGTACCCACAATGAAAGTGCTTCAAGCATTTGCAAAAGAATGGCAGCGGAATTGCAACGGCATTTTGGAGTGCAAGCCAGGAAGGCATCTACGCAGCCAGGGCTGCATTGTTGCCACTGATGGGTGGCCATTGGGTGTGCGGGTTGGGCGGGTTGGGTGGATGTGGATGCGTGTCCTTGTCCTTGCTCAGCCAGCTGGCAGAGCCGTCGGGTGCCAAGCCAAGCAGAGCTGACGTCAGTCACTTTGAAGATTTGCTCTGAGATGAGCATAAAACTGAAAGGTTGCCACAGATCAGCTCTTGGATATACCGACGAAATATACATATATCTGCATGCAAGGGCCGCCCCACTGAATAACCTATCTTTCACGATCTTTAACGATTGATTTCCTATTTAACTTTCTTAATCTCTATATATATAACTGTTTGTCCTGACTGACTGACTGACTGACTGATTGGTGATCATCGCACAGCCCAAACCGTAAGAGCTAGAAAGCTGAAATTTTCACTGTAGCTACCTTATGTGCTGTAGATGTACGTTAAGACGGGGTTTCGGGAAATTCCACCCGCAAGTGTGGAAAAATCGCGAAAAACGTTTGTATGTAACTTTTTTGTTTACCATCCGATCAGCCTCAAACTTATTTTCAAAGATCTTTGTTCAAATTCATTTGAGGGGTGTTTCACACTTTTAGGAAAATCCGATCCTCCTTGGTGGAAATGGAGGTCAAAGATTTGGTGGGTGACGTTTCGCGCTCAAATTCATTTCAAGAGATCTATAAGAAAAATCATTTGAGACGTGTTTCACACCTTTCGCAGAATTCAAACATCTTCGGGGGAATGAGATTTAAAGATTTTTTAAGCGAAGTTTTAAATTGTGTCCGATTTGCTTCAAACTTATTTTCAAAGCTCTACATAAGAATGTAATGAATACCTGTTTCAGCGATTTGGGAAATTCCACTCGCAACAGTGGTAAATTGGCGGAAAACGTTTGTATGAAAGTTATTTGTTTACCGTCCGATCAGTATCAAAATCATTTCAAATTTGTTTGAGAACATTGATTTTATAATATACGTGCCACGGGCAAGGCCGGGTTATACCTGCTAGCAATAATATAAATAAGTTAGGTAACAAAGAAATGTTGGCTTCGAAAACTCCAAATAAGTAAGAAACTGTTTTTAATTTTAATAAATTCTATTTCCAGCCGTTTCTACAGTACGTTGGATCCGATTATTGTATGAAACTTTTTGCAAACATGGATTCTCTAGATCTCGACTATTGTCTTGATGGTGATCGAATACATCTAGGTAAGTTATTTTTATTTATTTCTTAAAGAGGATATAGTCAAAAGGACCTCGAAATAAACAATTATTTAAACTGTTATACTGATTTATGTGCCGATCTCTAGATCGTCTTCTATGAGGCATAGAGCAGTTTGTGGGAGTCTTTATTGCTTGGTTAGAAGAGTAAATAAGTTTGCCCGCATCAAGTGCTCGACTTCATAATTGCAATCATTTCTTATTTGAAGCGATTTCTGGAATTGATTAATAGATGAGACCATGACACAAGCACAACAGCATCTTTTATTTTCAGTCCCAATTCTAGGCGTCAACATTCCGCTTAGCTAAGTTGGAAAACTTTTTGCTTTTTGCATTAGCAGCTGGTTGCCAGCAACTTGGCCAACTCAGCAGTGTCTGGCCCAATCCTCACTCTCTCTCTCTCTCTCCCTCTCTCTCTCTTTGTTTTGCTCTATATGGAACTTTAGTGCAGCTTTGGTCCCTTGGAGCTGGTTGCAACTGGTGTCTGCAGCATAATTGATTCGCCAGCCACGCTGCGTGTGTGTTGAGTTTGTGTCTTGTGTGTGGTTGTGTCTCGTGTTGGTGTTCCCTTCCATGTGTATGTATGTATATGTTGCCGCTAAACGTTTTGCTGACAAGCAGTCACTGCATCTGTCCATGTCTCCAACTCCATCTCCAACTCCAACTCCGATTGCTGGCCTGCATCGCATGTCGGCAACTTTGCCTCAATGCCGTCCTGTTAGTCAATCAGTGACTTTTCTTTAGCAACAAATTTTCTAAATGAAAATGCAACATCATTTATCAACATCAAGAGGCAAACGGCAGCACATTGGCCACATCAAGTGGATGCTTGCCTGGATGCCAGTCGAAACGCCAGTGAAGTGGCTAAGGCTGAAGCTAAAGTTTAACTGCAGCTTGGCCAGCCAGTGCATAATGGAGCAGAAACTGCACTGAAAGTTGGACTGGCTCTTGAACACTTTGATGGCACACCTTCGGCCACAGCTCGTACTCATTAGAAGCCAGCGAAGAGCCAGAGCCAAGCCAAGGCGGATTTGCATGCACTTCATTAGCCACAGCATTCAAGACACCCAACCCAAAAGGCAAGAGAGAGTCCCACATAAAGTGTCCAGCGCAGGAGTCGCCACATCAATGCCAAAATTGCAAGTTGTCTTGAGATGGTTTGTTTGCCTTTGTCTCGCCGGGGCAAGTCAACAGCCAAGTCAACAGTTAACAGGCAGCAGAAATAAATTACAGACGACTTTGTCATCGTGTTCCCCCACATGTTGGCTCACACTTGGCCAAGACGCCGCCTACTTCATCGCCTCGCACATTTCGGCTAAATAATTGCAATTTTTATCAGAGAGCACAATAAATGCCAGGCGACCAGTCACTTAGGAGTGTCTGCCAACTCATCAGCCATCTTTCCTCTTCTCCCCTCTCCCCTCTCGCCAAGCAGCAGCTGGTTATTATCCTCATAGACATCGATGATGTTGTCGGCGAAAGTTGTCGTTGTCGTTGTCGTGGTTTAGTGTTGTGTTTGGTGGATCCAAGAATTGCTTTGGTGCTTTGCTGGTTGACTGCTCTCATCTGGCATCGGGCATTTAATTGGATTTCTGCCCAAATTGCGTTTATTATTGCGGTCTTTATGAGGTGTGAAGGGGCCAATGATGAACACATTTGCCCAGTTGAGCTCAGGCCCCGCTGACCAGAGACCAGAGAGTAATTAAGTTTTTGCACGGTGTCCGAGCAAGGCGTGTGGTTTCTGTGCTCTGTGGCTGTGGCTCTGTGGTGCTGCGCATAATGCTCCTAATAACAGACTCCTTAAAGGCAATTGCCAACTTTCTTAAAGCTCACACACAAGTCCTGTGCCAAGGTATATGCATATATATTATGCTTGTCTCTCGCCCCTGTCTCTTAGGTAAACTGTAGGTACATCCGTCTGACAAGCGAAAAATTTCATGTCAATTGCAGGACATAAATCAGCAGAAGGAGCTAGCTAAGAAATGTAAATGTAAACGCTTTGAAAGCCACCCAGGCATGGCCTCCATCCACCCCACACATGTTTATCTACTTGTGGGGTAGAGAGGAGTGCGGCTCATCGCCTTGTCGAGCGCAGCAAATGGTGACAATTTGTGAAGAGTTCAGTGGAAAAGAGAGCTTCAATGGAAACTGCGTTGGATTGCAAATACTTTCATGTTCGTGCCGCATGCTCACATGTGGAAGACGACGCGCCGTCCTTCTGTCCCTGTTTTCAGTCCGCACTTTTATTTGCCTGACCCACTTTGAGACGACTTGATTACAGTTTTCAATGCAGGCGACTTGAATGGCGTTTTGATAGCCTCTAATGCAGCTATCTGGCATCGCGATGCAGTCCACTTAGTGCCAGTTAAACTCGTACCCCCTTTACTCGTACCATCCCCCTTGCTCTGTTCGGCTTTCACAAGAAATACCCTGCAGGCACTTTCACTGCCAGCTTGAATTACATTTCACTTATCTTTGGCAACAAGCTCTCTGCTCTTCTCTAGCATGCAAATCCTTGAACTAAGAGCAGCTGCGGACTCGACTAGCCAGCCTCCTCTCTGCCCCTTTGCCCCCATCAGCCAGCTCGCACTCAGCTGCCATAATGCTGTACTCGAAATATTTTTGCATCTTCTCGTGTCTGTTTCATTTGTGACAAAGTGTCCAGATCCGGATCCGTACAGCTGTCATTCTAGCATATCTCTGAGTTATATTTATTAAAAACTGCCGCCTCTTGTTTGGCTTGTTTAGGGTAAAAGCACTTTGAATTTATGGCACTGTGATTATTGCTTCACTTGTCTACAGATATCGCAGTCTGGCTGCCACATAAATCCCTGGCTCTGACGTTCTGTCGGGTCTCGCTGGGCTGGGTTGGGGGGCATTGGAGTTGTTCAAATTTAAGCCGACAACTTCCGCTCGCCCTTTCTCATTTCGTTTCGTTTTTGCTCTCTTACCACGTGGCCGTGCATTCATCCAATTAGACGCTTAATTGTCTGACAAGCAAATTGCTTTGTCAATATTTTCACCAAGTCATCTCTTGTTCCCTCCATCTAGCATTCGACCTAACCTCCAACCCCTCACTACGCCGAGTGTCTGCCGCACGCACTTACTTCTGACAGTTTCAAGCAGCGGACTTTATTACCCAACCCTCCGGCTGGCTATCGGGAAGCGGGTCTCTGGCTCCCGTCAGGCATGAGGTAACCATCAAACAGGCTTTTAAGTTTGACCACAAGTGTTGCTGTTTTTGTTGTAGCTGTCGTTGTTGTTGCTGCTGCTGCTGCTGCTGATATTATTGATGTTGCCTTGCCCAGAAAGCTTCCTTTCGTTTTCGGGCTGGGTTTCTGGGCTATCTGGGGTGCCTGTGTCGTGTCACTTATAGACTTCACTTTAAGTTGTCAATATTTATAAATGCTTACACGCCCAAGAGCTAGTCGCTTGAGGACATGTCCTTTTAGGCTAGATCTCTCTCTCTCTATATATCTCCCTCTATCTCTTTCTCTTTAGTCTAAGGAGTTTCAATCGTTCCACTAGCTCAGGCAGTTTTCTTATTTGAAGGGTCAATTAATATACCTGCTATGCCGTCGTAGGAGATAATAAATTCTTGCTGAAATCTTTGCGAGACCTTTGCAGTTTCTTAGGGTCCTTGATGCGAGCCAAGAAACCCATTTTGAATTACAAAAGAAACCATAAACAGCAACATTTCACTTCCCTTAAGCCCGGTTCAATAGCCGTAAAACCGAACATAATTTTTAGGGCTTAACGATGATTTTATGCAAATCGCAATCGAGAGAGCAAAGGGCACACATATGGCCTGCAATTCAGTTCAATAAAAGGCAACAAATGCCTCTTGATAAGTGTAAAATTTACAATTCCAATTTTTACAACAGTTGTGTGGGGTCTTTAAACTGCCCCCTGCACCAATCCACCCCATTCCACAACAGGACTTAACAATGATGAAAAAATTGCGTAGGCATACAAAATGCCCCGCTAAATACTTCGGTCGCAACAAAAGGCCCGCAACTCTATTGAAAATCTGTTGGAAAAGGGGGTTGGGGTGACCTAATAGGACGACAGCTGTTATCCAAGAGTATTCAGGCATAATTCTCAATTGTCTGAGCTGTTGCCTTTGACGCCCAGTAATCAAATTAAAAATTGAGTTAAATTTTTTATTTTCTCCCCGCATAGACTGGGCGGATCAGAGGACTTAAGATAGTCGACTTGATTGCTGGCATTGTTGAAGGGGGTTGCTCTGTTCCTCTAATGTAGTCATTAAGGGTAGCTGCCAGACAACATTCGGCACCCGAAAGTTCTCTATGTATATCTCCATCTGAACATGTGTTAGGTGCGAGTGTGTGTGTGTGTGTGTGTGTGTGTGCGGTTAACTTTGAGCTACTGAGTCCTGAGGTCCTTAAATGTTGTTGCTGCTGTTGTTGACGACGTCGTCGTAGCCGGCAAATGAATAAATTATCAACTATGTGAAGGTACTTACCGAGTAGAATGAGTGCTCATGTAGTTGCTAGCTGATGTTGGCTTTTGGGGGGGGAGGTAATTGCAGCGCCTTGTCGTCTAGGCCATTAGAACCTGGCACTAATGGGACCTTCGCCTATCGGCTGGTGCTGGCCAACTTGGAGTTGCCAGCCAAAAAGCCACAGCGACATTAGCGCATAAAAAAGGCATTTGTAAGACATGAAAGGCAGTCAGTCAATGGCGGGCAGGTGGCTTTTAAAGGAGCCCTTCTTGGGCACGACCCGGGCATGGCTGCCGGGCGGCAGCAAGAAAGAAGACAAATCAATGCAGGTGTCACAAATGTCAGACGACAGCTTTGGCCCGCCCGTGAGGATATTAATGTCGCTGACTGAATTGATGATGACGATTGTTGTTTGCTTGTCTGTCGGGATGGCAGCTGGGGGCACAGACGATGGAGCCAGGCGGACCTGCGCTTAAGCCGATTTGCCATCTTATCACAGGCCAACCCAAGGAGCACGGCACATGGCACACGGCACACGGCAAAGCGATTCCGATACCAATCTCTGCCCGAAGCGCCTCAGTCAGCTTTCATAATGTGCTTTTCCAGCCTGGCTGCCTGTCAATTGACAAGCATAATAAATCATGTGTTATAGTATTAATCAACGTAAAGCCTTCTTCTTCCACCCAACTCGTAGATGTTGTATGTTGTGTTGCCGTTGTTGTTGTTGTTGTTGTTGTTGCGGTAATCGCATGACATTTATTGCAGTTACCGTTCTGCCTGCCACTCGAAGGGCCTTCGGTTTAAACTGACTTAAAGCCAACTGTGACTTTCAGTTGATTCAACTGTGACTTCAAGTGGCCTTTAATTGCGAGTCACTTCCTTTCGCACTTTGTCCTGCTCCCCGAGCTCTGGCATTGGCTTCAATTGTTTCTCTAATTGCCATTTGTCGCTCCGCCTTCTTGGGCCGAGCTGTCTGGCCAGCACATTAAGAACTTGTAAAGTTAAATTAAGTGTTTCGCCTACTATGCAAAAAATAAAAATAAAAGTAAGGTTAATTGTGTATGGCTAAAAAAGTTTACCAAACTTAGACCTAGCGGAGTTTGGTACTAGGCCAGGCGCTAGCCTAACAGATATTTGGGAATTTCTTCCGTTTTTGCATATAATTCCAAATATTTCTCCTGTTTCCACAACTTTCCAGTCAACCCACGCTAATTGTTGAATTGAATGCTTCTTATTATATAATTTGCAGACTGTAAATGCAATGCAGTCAAAGATTTAACTGGGAATTAGTCTTTATTGTCATCAGCATACTTATCGCCAGCGACAGGACAATTATTTGATATATTATTGAAACGGTCTTGCACCTCAGCTCGATGTGGGCGTGGCGACGAGAGGATATTTCGCTGACTCGGGTAAACTGTAGGATAGCCCATTGTCGTCGGGCGGGTCTTAGTATTGCTGACAATTGATATATTTTCAATTATTTAAATGACAGGCAACAAATCTTAAGTGCTTAGACAATTTGCCCAAATGCGACGGCACCACAAAAAAGGGCCAAGCTGAAACTATCTCGGCCTTAATGTAATTGCTGCCCCTCGCCCCGCCCCTCGGCGGCACGACATGCAAAAGGACCACAGGCCCAATGGAACGCTCCCCGGGGTAGTCTTGTGGGCGGTCAGCTGGTGGCATTTAAATAAACTAACGTTGACTTTTCCAACTACACACACAGATAAAATGGTATGTGTATGTAGATTTTTCCAAAGAAAAATACATTTCTTTGCATTTTATTGCGCTTGAGGCAAATTTGATGATTTCAGTTTTTGGCGAGAGCTGCTGCTGCTACCCCTCGTGAAACTTAGTTCTCCAGCTGATATCAGTAAAAGACGCAAATCAAATAAACTAAATTGAATAAAGACAAACGACACGCCCCGTTCAAATGCATCCTTGCCAAAGAGGCGAAACTTTTATAAGAGTAGGCGTGGCCTAGGAGGCATGAAATTAGTTGCTAGTTCTGTGCCTTGCCGTGCCCCTTGTCGCGTTCTTTGTGTTTCGAGTTGTAAGTACGAGGACAGAAATCGAAAACAAAATGTTCGCATAAAAGAATTATCTGTCCTTAAGCTGGATTATCTCTGGCCATAGAATCCAATTGGCAATTGAATGGAAAGATGCAAGAGATTCGAATTGTCAACTTGCGGCCGAACGTAAAATTTATTTCCTTCCCCCAAATTGACAGCCACTTGAAAAGTTCAAATTTTGTCCATGTGTGTGCGTCGCAATCTTTTATTGGGTTGGTTTGATTTTTTTTATTATTAAATTTTACTTGATTTGCCTGGCTCCAAGTACAAATTTATGGGGCAGAAGCATATGTTTTAAGAATTGGGGGAGTTAAGGGTTGGACTAACTATGAAACAAAAATCGAGATTTTTTTTGCTCGCTTTAATCTTTATTCACATAACAGAGTCACGCAATAATCAATAATCTATAAGTCTTCGACTAATTATCCACAGAGAGCGCCTTCCTGATTGGCGGACTTGCTGCCTTTGCTTGTGTTTTTCTCTAGTTCTCGCAAGACGAGTGTCAGAAGCTCTACTTCACGCTTAATAAAATCTACGGACTTCTCCACTTCGCGCCGATGATAAGGGGCGTCGACATCTAGATGCAGATACCGTGAATCTGGGAGCTGTAGGCAAAATCATATAGAGAAACATACCGCGGCGCTTGCACAACATGCGATAAATTATTTGAATGCCATCCAGCGCACGATCCTTGTCTAGATCGTTGTTGCTAATTGTGTCCTTGCAAAGGCTTAGGGTTTTCTCCCACTTGAGCCCCAGGGCGCGCGATTGGTTGTAGGATCGTTCCAGCTTGGCCAGATCGTTCTTTAGACCCAGCACAGTCAGAGCTGCCTCGCTGGTGATCTTCACCATACGCTGGCGCATATCCTCGATCTCCTGCAGTTTTTTGTTCTCAAGCTCATTTATTTCAACCTGGGCGAGCACTGTTCACAGAGTTTATCCTGAGTATAAATATGTGCTTAGGCTTCTCTTACTCACTTAATGCATCACAACGATCCATGCAGTCCTTGGGCGAAACAAAAATGTCCGATTTCTCCACCACATCATCTAAGACTCGCTCGTACGGCTGAAACTGGCTAACAGTTTCTTTAAGAGTATTTCGAAAGGTATTCAGTACGCTGATCGACTTCTTGAACTCGTCAATGCACTTGCTTAGCTCGTCATGGAGCGCCTCCTCCTGGCGGATGATCTTCTCGGCGGTACGCTTCTTGTCCGCGCAGTCCTTAATAAAACCATTCACCTCAATGAAGCGCTTTCGCAAGCGCTCCTGCATCCTGTACATTTGTGCTATGCGCTGGTGGTTCAGCTCCGTCTGGCGCTGGGCATCCTCCAGCAGCTGACGCTGTAGCACCAGCATTGCATCATGCTCGCGAGCATTGGCTATGTAGAGCATCTCAATGGAGTCACCCGCCGAGTCCCAGTTGGGTGGTTTCCTGCCATGGGAGAATCAGCTTATTGCCGTCTGTCAGCCGGTTTGACTTTACTTACACGAAATATCGCTCCTGTTGGCGAGAGAGCAGATACTCGCCCACCGCATCCTCGGGATTTAAGTCCAGATTGCCGATGACATCGGTCTTTAGAGTGGGCTTATGGCGCGGCATTTTTCTGGATTTTCTTGCTCTCTGGTTAAAAATATAATCTGAGCTTTTGTTCTAAACGTTTTTTTTTGCTGTCGATTAAACGTAGTGTGAACAATATGAGCTAAGTGAGCCCATTGACAACCAATCCAAGGCTCACTACTAAAAAAAAACCGATAGGAATAGGGAATAGCAGCCATAATATCAACCAAAATATCCTTTGAACTTTGATTTATTGCGATGGGGCGTGCCTGGGCGGGGGTGTTTGTGTGTTGGTGGTAGACATAAATATAAGATACTCAATCAGTGTCTACTATTCTAGAAGCTGCAAGTCAAGTCTTGTGACTATAGCTCTTAAAACTTAAGAGACATGCTGAAATAACAGGATTTCGATATCGATTTTTATCGATTGCTTGGAAACGGGACAAGTTATTGACAATCGAAAACAAACTCGTTCTGAGCGGGCATTAGTAGGAAACATTTCAAGTCTCTAGTTCGTATTGGTTCTGAATTCAACGCTATGGAGAACTGATTTTCGAGGTTCTGTTGGTTACCCAGTTACAGGCCAACTACTGATGAATGTTACAAACATTGGTTGTCATGAGCCCGTCGTTTCCCAGGCAACGATTGGTATTTGTGTCCCGAGTTATACTTCAAAAGAGACTATTAATTTAGTGTTAAACGTTTTAAATATGTGTTCATTCATTTATGTTCAGTACACTACAACACATAGTTACAAGAGATTTTGCTCTTTTTCTTTTTAATTGTGCTTTAATTTGCGTTATTAAATTTAAACTTTTTGGAAATGCCACGAACTAAGCCGACGAAGTCTATCGATGTGTTGGGCAATCTGGATTTGCGGCCCGAGGAGGCAGTGGGCGACTACATTCAGTCGAAGTTACAGGACAAGTACTTTATGTAAGTGGATCCTAAAGTGGTGCAAGGATGTAGCTCTTCTTAGCTGGAACCTCTCCCTAGCAAGCCACCGACTGCGGATGCCGCTGGCGACTCCATTGAGCTCCTCTACATACATAATACCCGAGAGCATGAAAAAATGCTTAGACTGCAAGAGGAGATGCTGGTCGATTCTAGGCGCCAGGCGACAGTAAATGAGGAGCGAGTGAAAAACATGTACAGGACGCAAGAGGTACTGAGGCAGCGCTTTATTGAAGTGAACAGCTTTATCAAGGACTGCGCGGACAAGAAACGAATCGCAGAGAAGGCCATCAACACTGAGAGTGAGCTACACAAGGAACTCAGCGAGGACATCAAAAAGTTCATGACCTCCATTAGCGAGCTAACAACCTTTCGGGAGGCGCTCAAAGGCACAGTCGAGGAGCTGCAACCCTATGAAAAGGTACTCGAGGATGTTGTGAATATCTCGGATATCTTTGTCTCGCCGAAAGATTGTATGGATCGCTGCGATGCACTCAGTAAGCATAGATGACGGAGTCAAGACCTTGTCCCTACTTATACCTTGCCATATAGTGCTAGCCCAAATAGAGATCAGTGAACTGGAAAACAAGAAGCTACAGGAAATCGAGGCGATGCGTCAGCACATGGTTAAGATCACAAACGAGGCAGCCCTCGCCGTACTGGGCCTGAAGAACGATCTGTCCAAGCTGGAACGATCCTATAGTGAATCACGTGCTCTGTGCCTTAAGTGGGAGCAGATTCTGGCACATACTAAGGATATTATAGCCGCCAGGTATTTGGAAAAGCAGCGATGTACGGATGCCGTTGACACTCTATACCGCATTCTTTGTACAAGACGCAGTAAGTGAGCTATTGGAACAAAACTTCTTAAGCATTCAATGAATTTTTGGTCACAGATATCACTCCTGAATTATGGCGCCAAAATGTAGAGGGCCAATTGGATTTTGTCAAGATGGAGATGGAGATTTTGCAAGAGCTGTTACGAGAGTTCGAAGACAAAAACGAATCGGTCACTGCGCAGAACGCCGAGGCTTACTGCTAACGAGGCAATCAAATTTTAAGTATTCGGTTAAATAAACATATATTCTCTTATAAAAATACTCGCAAGTGGCCAACTTGCAGATATCTACTATGGGGAAATAGTATGTGAGGATAGCGATAATTTGATGTTCCAATTTTGAAGGCTCTATCTCTCTGATATGGACTCTCTTCCATTAGGTTCTTCATTACTTTTGTCGCGTTGCCCCCCTTTTTGAATATGTTTATTTATATTTTTCATGCTCTTCGTATCTGTTTCTCCTCCTCAACTTTGAACTTTCGGCTTTTTGTAGCTCTTAAACGTTATTAATATCGCTTGTTGATGCCACTTTCTAATTGCTTTTACCTCATAAATCTTGCCCCACTCGGACGCTGGCTTGCTGTCCCATTCGTTACTCTTGGTCTGAGTCCGAGGCCGGGTCCGACTGAAACTCTGACTTTTGTCTCGCTCTCCGCATCTGTAGTCGCCATAAGTCACAAAATTGTCGGACACTCAAGACAAATGTGACGCTGCATTGGCCGTTAGCTCATTTAATTAGAAAACTGGAGACAAGGGCAGATGGCCATGGCGACGGCGACGGCGACGGCTGGAGTGTAAGTATCTAACCGGGAGTGCAGTTAACGGCCTGTCGCATCAATTGCACATTACAGACTGCACGAACTTAGCTTGACGGCTTTTTAATTACGTCAGTCAAGGAATGTCCCCAGACTCCGCCCCTCTATTGCTTTAGCCGGGCCATACCTTTCTCACAATTAGCGGAACGGCTGGCAATAGCTTAAAAAAAGAAGAAAAGTATTGTACTGTCAATTGCACGACTTGACACTCGGCGGGCGCATATTGAAAAACTTTTTTAATTACCTCCACAAAAAAGGTCGTTTTCAATTATTCATTGAAAAGCTTTCGATCCGCCGTTTAACCTGTCGACCAGTTGACATTGTGGCCTAAGCCCAGTCCACAAAATAAAAGACAACAAAGAAATTCGGTTATCTTTAGGCATGCCAAATATTATATACCCTATTTCCGGCCGATTCTTCCTTTATGAGCCATATGATATAAGAGTCTGGTAGGATGCGGCTTTTCAGATATGCTAGAAGCATGGTCAGCCGCATTATTCTTGACTTTGGTCACGATATCGTAAAAAATCGTTCATAGTGTTAATCATTCCTTTGGTTCCCAGAGTGGTCCGATCCGACCGACTCTTACATATGTACTGCCTGCATAAATTTATATATATATATAGATTTATATAGCTTTAAATGTAAGAGACTAGTTTGAATAGAAAGAGTCAGACGGATAGAATTTTATATATCTGACCTAGAATATACATATATACTATATGGTGTCCAAGATATCTCATATACATTACACATTTCAAAGGAAAATTATAATACTCTCGAGAAGAGTATAATCTAAGCTTAAAATGCTCAACAGAAGTTATCGGCTTAACACATTTGCTGGACTGTACAAGTTGAATGCACTCTGGCCTAAACCAATTGACAGTTTTTGCTGCATTGTTTTGCCATTGATCCAGATATTTTCTTATTTAAATTATTGTCACTTTGATTGTATTTTAAATATGCGAAAAGTGCCAAATAAAGCGCTTAAAGACGACACCTAAGTGTAGGAAAAAGTTTCAAATATCCGAGTCAAATAATTTCCATCCAGCAGAGCTGAAATTGAAATATTGGTGTGCTGCAGCGTGCTGACAAATTCAATGCCAAGAATAAATTTTAGATTTCAACTCTTTCGACTGTGGCAGGGGCCCGGGGGGGCGGAGAACTTTGACATTTTTATGCCATGTCGTTGTTCTGTCCGTGTTTTGATTCCCATTTCTTGAGACATTTCCGCCCGTAGAAGCTTGAAAGGTGTTAGAACGCAGCCTTCGCTATGGCTGTTGATATATAGACGGGTCTGGAGTATAAGAAAACATTTTAATTAATGCTGACAGCTGAAAACGTCGCGGTCGCTTTTGTTGTGTAAATTTCTCGATTTTGAATGCCCTCTCATCGAGCCATTGGGCTCGATAATTATTATTGGATTTCCTTTTGCATTTACTACTGGTTTTTCATTTCGCTTCGGCTTGTGTTTTCTTCTTCGTTTCTTTTACTTTTCTATTGAGCAACGCGTCAACAAATTAATCCGCTTAGCCCTGCATTTTTACCTTGTTGAGTGGGTGCTCCCGCTGGAGCTGCGAGACTAGACAACTGCCAGACCCAGGCCATGATTCAGACACAGACCCCAGACGTATGTATAACCAGACAGTTAAGCTTTAATCCTTAATAGTTGGCCATGGCTCAGTCAAGGAGGGTGGGTAGATTAGGTTGGTATTTGCCTGAAGTTTTCTACGGATTCCTTTTGTTGTTGTCGGGTGTCAAGGTGAATAAAGCCACTGGGGAATGTCTTAACTCAGTTGATTAATGGTTTCGATTATTAAAACATATCACATAAATGGGGTGCGATAAGCAGCGTTTCTTGCTTTTACTTAACAATGTCATAAATATGTTAATTTGCTAGTCTCTCAACCCATTTTTCATTTCAAGCTGTATAAAACCATAATCTGTAATACAATTTGTAATATAATGAAAGATATTAGATATATATGCTATTCAAGAAGCTACATGTCAAATTTGGATTCTAGCCCGCAACACCTGAGATTTTTTCAAACAGGATTCCTATATCAATTTATATCGATTACTTAGAAACGGGCGGATTAACGATAATCGGAAGCAAAGGAGGACTTACGTACAATTTCAGGTCTCTAGATCATACAGATTCTGAGATCCTTACGTTCATACATACAGACCGACAGACAGACGGACGGACAGATGCTTCCTGTTGCCTGTTACATACATTTGCACAAAAACATTATACCCCTCTTACCCATTTTAAATGGGTTCGGGCATAATTACATTCGCCGATTCCTAATTTGAACAAAAATTTAGCCGAACATTCTAGTAGTAAGTTGTAAAATTTTAAATCTAGTTTAGGTCAGGTATTTATAGGTGTTTATAAAGTAATCAACAGAAAGTAAATGCAATTTATCACCTTAGTCGCTTCTAAACTTAATCTAACCCAATTCATATACATCTCAAACGAATTGCCCAGTTTTGTAAGATATCCTCATTATATCTCGACCGTGATCAAGTTCACTTTTGATATAGTCACCAAAACTATTCGCCTTTGCCAAATTACGGAACACAATAGAAGGGTTGTCTATAAAAAATAATCATTTCAGCACATTTAATCATAAATAACCATATGATTATTTTAATGTAGTCGAATAATACATATATAAATTATAATAATAGTAATAATAATGTTGATAATATTTTATCATCAGTTCAAATAAATTTAAGATTTAAAAGATAAAACTATCTGGGCATTCCTGAAGTGTGTCTGATTCCAAAAGCTATCTAGTAAATGGGACCGTCATGTCGGTTTGCTTGCTAGAAACAACAACTACTATTGCCTGTCGGGCAATGCACTCCCTGGGTGCAACAGCAGCAACAACAATTTTCACTGTAATAACAATATATAACACACAAATTTGAATAACAAATTAACTCGCACACACACACACACACACACAGCACATTGTATGACATCTCAGGCAGTGTGTGGCGTGAGCCTTGAAATTGCCATTCAGGCAGTCAGTCAGGCAGTCAGCCAGTCCGGGCTTCGACTTGCTGGCACAACATAATTGAATGGCTGCAGGACACACACGACAAAGCAGCGCAGGAGCGCAACAGCAATACGGAGCAGCAGCCGTAGAGCAATAGCCACAAAATATTTGCTTATGTCGCTGCCTGGCAAAATGCAGACACAGAAGCAGCCACAGGCCGACCACGAACCACCCAAAGATCCCTCGGCCCGATTGCCGTCCAACGTCCATCAAGCATCGACCGACGCGTCGACCAATGCGACTTACAGCAACGTTAACGTCAACGTCAACGTTGCATAAATCAACACAACGACAGCGACTACTGCGATGGCAACTGCCACGGCAACTGCAACTGCAAGGGCAACGGCAACATTGCTGCCAATTTCGTTGCAGTGAGTTTCTGGCCCAAAGTTGATTGAATATTTCAAACTATGCATCTTTAATAAAGCGCAACAAAAACAACAACGACGCCTGCGGATATTTGTGGGCGCAAATGCAAATGTACAACAGCAGCAGCAGCAACTGCGGCAGCAGCCCTCATTTGAGGTAACTAAGACTTTTGACTAACTGTCCGATGACCTTAAGAGACCCGTTCCGGCTGAGGGCCTCTGGCTACTTGCAGGCGAGACGCCTTCTAATCAACTACCCGACTTCAAGATTTGTTGCCTTTCTGGCCACTGAAAGTTGATGCCAAGACTAAAGCAGTGTACAGCATCTAATTGAATCTGACCGCATCCAGATGAAGTTGTCGTCTTTTGCGACATTTTTGTTTGGGGTTTGGCTTAGCAGGCGGTGGGCAATCGGGCACTTCTCTAGAACTTTGTGTTTGTTTAGTTGACCGCAGTCAAAAATAGCTTTGAAAAAGTTTCGGCTACGAAACTCTTGACTTGGTTGACGCTGCCTTGATGATGCGTCCCGTCCAAAAGATTCCTCAACATCTTTGTCAAAGTCAAAAGTTTGCCATAGTTCAAGTTAATGTTGTGTGACTTTTGTACTTTTGGCCACTGCTGTCAGGCAATGAACCATGTTTGATGCCATCAATGATGCCCTGACATAGTATTGGCAAAAAGTTTTAATAACTTGGCCAATTGCCTGCATGAATTCTGTGTTGGCTAATGCAAACTTTCGAATAGCGCTTGACACCAGATTGTAAGGAATACCCTGTACCCATAGTTAAACGATGTACATTAAGCTTGGATAGTGCATTTTTATATCTGAGCTCCTTTTGTAGTAAAGTGTGCAACGGAGTGAGATCCAGCTCTTTTTATGACCACGGACAACATCCGCTTAATTAAAATTCTCTATTAAAATTAACTACTGCGGCGGCTAATGCTAAATAATTCCGACCGTTGGACGCGTCGTATACGCAACGTGGCAAATGCCTGGCCAAAAGTTGCACTGCCGCAACCTAAACCAAGCTCGGAGAGCCAGGCAAATCAGCTTAATGCGGCTCAGCTCTGCCAACCTGGCTAGCAGTCCGTCTCGTGCTCCGCTCGGGGCCATTTTCTGAGCAAGCAAAAAAAACAACCTAGCCCTGTTCACAATGCGAAAATTTAATTTAGCTTTTGCTTTTTTCGCTGTTAACCCCATGTATAGGTGGCTGCAACAACAACAACAATAGCTCACTCGCAACATGAGACGCATTACACATACGCAGTGTTATCCGTCCGAGTCTTTTTTTCGCCTCGCCTTTGGTGTATGTAAAGGTGTGTAAGCGTGTGTGGGCCAAACCACAGGAGATTAATTTCGTGTCTGTGCATTCTTTTCACAACAGAATAGCAGACAACAATAGGGCAAGCGGCGCAACACGCCCTAATCTCCAAGCCGGCGGGGTCAATGGCGACGCATTAAAGTCAATACTTGTCCACAAATGCGACCCCCCTATTTTGAAATTCTTAAATAACTTCTTTTGAATTACAATTTTCTCTGGCACCTAGCAGGTGGTCAATTTAACTATCAACCGTCAAGTGCAATTCAAATTTCTTTGCAGAGATTCCTGTAGATAATTTCCCCCTGCCTGTGCCCTCGAGGAGGACTCGTGGATAAGCTAGATGTCACACTCGGGCACAACAGGTGTCCATTAAGTAGCAATTAGTCGCACGTCTGCTTAGTGGCTGCTTTGATTACAGCTGGCGAGTGGGCGTGTTCAGTAGGCTCAATCAAATTTACACGCTTTCCAATATTATGAGCACGCATGTGGCCCCTCCACCTCCCACCGCCCCTTGAGGGTGGGACCTCCTGCTGTGGCTGCTGCTGATGTTGATGACATGCTGCTGACACTTTAGTGCGCCGCAACCTCAGGCTCCCTCCCGACTTTGATATGGGCAAGTGTATGGACTGGGCGGGCTCTACAGCCAAAAGGTGTGCCCAGTGCCCTGGTAGCTGTGCATAATTGGCAAATAGTTCAGCAGATTCCCGGCCCGACTGCCTGCTGGTGCGAGGCCGTTAAGTGGCTTATTGCCCAGTATCGGACGCAAGGCTAACAGATCCTGTGGCTTGTGGCCACATAATTAGATGCATGCACATTAGGTACTTCCTTCATGTGAGATAGTTACGGCGACTGATTTCTTTCCTAAATGTCATTGCTGAAAGCAATAAAGTATTTGCTTTGACCTGTCAAAATTAATGCTTATCCCACTAACTCCACGACTGTGCCTATTAAAAATGGTGTCCTGTAGTTAAATGTCATCTTCAGCTATTCAAAAAAAAAGAAAAAAGTATTACCGACTTGGAACTTCGAAATATATATTCTCATTCTTATCATCATTATCATTTATCTACAAAATATCGAAAAAATCCCATATTGCATACACAGATTAGGAATATTTCACTTTTGCATATCTCTCCCACTTCCGCCAAAACTGAATATGGGGCAAAACTTTATGTTTTCACTGGATAGTTTTGACTTTTACTTAAATTTAAACCACAATTCCATTTTATAAGAACCCTATTTGAATTTTCGAGTTTTTATCCATAATTAATAAGTTATAAACTAAAAAACATTGAAATATTTTGCACCTGCATACACTATACGAGAACCAAGTTAAACTTATCTGGCTCATGATATCTCCGAAATGTGCTTAAAATTACATATTTCTTCGATTTTTAGATATTCAGCTCCGACAGTGTGAAAAAATTGGTGAAACATATATGCTGAAGACTACTTTCTGGTGTTGCAAATGAGTTTGTCTGCCTATATTTAATACTAGCGGTATGGCTAATAGAGCTAAGCCAATAACGTATTGCTAAGTTTTCAACAAAGTTTCTACTTATTTTTCATGCATGGTTGTGGATTTGCCCATAAATTTTTTGGGACTACAATCACTCCGCATATATATTTATAGATCTATGATTTTTACTATATGTCAAAAAGAGTATATAAATTTAGATTTTTCATTCCACGGAGCGGATTTCTCAAATGAATGTATACATATAGCGGGTAAACTTTGGCCTTGCCCATGTTACGTATAAAATAAATTCTCTCAAAGATCTTTGAAAATTAGTTTAAAACCGATCGGATGGTAAGCCAAGAGACTATTCATTAAGTTCTTATGTAGACCTTTGAAAATACGTGTAAAGCAAATCGGACAATATCAAAAAAAAAAAATAATGTTGACAGGTTAAGATTAATCTAGAGGCCAAACCATGAACAAAAAGCCACGCCTTACGAAAATCGAATGAGATTTGACCTAGTTATGGAATATTTCTACCTATGTCAATATCGGATATTTAGGGAACTATTTTCACATGAATTTCGACCAAAAATAATGTTGCCAGATTTTGATGCCAAATTGATCTATAGGCCAAACCATGAACAAAAAGCCACGCCTTACGAAAATCGAATGAGATTTGACCTAGTTATGGGGGTGGGAAATTTGGACCTATGTCTATATCGGATATTTGAGGGAACTATTTTCACATGAACTTTGACCGAAAATAATGTTGCCAGATTTTGATGCCAAATATATTTAGAGGCCAAACCATGAACTTAAAGCCAAACATTATGAAAGTCAGATGAGATTTGACTTATTTAAGGGCCTGGGTCATTTTGACTTATGTCTATATAGGATAGTAGCGGGTATAGCCCGGCCTTGCCCGTGGCAGGTATGAAATAAATTTTGTAAAGCTTTGAAAATAAGTTTGAAACAAATCGGACTCAAATTAAAACTTCGCCCAAAAAATCTATGAATCGCATTTCTACCTAAGAAGTTTGGATTCTACGAAAAGTGTGAAACACGTCTCAAATGAAGTTTCATATTGATCTTTGGAAATGAATTTGAGGGTGGAATTTCCCGAAACCCCGTCTTAACGTGCATCTTCATCACATAAGGTAACTACAGTGAACATTTCAGCTTCCTAGCTCTTACTGTTTGGGCCTTACGTTAATCAACAATCAGTCAGTCAGTCAGTCGGACAAATAGTTTTATATATATGTATATAGATATTAAAGATTAATCTTCATTCCATTACAGCCCGTACCTTAAACTTCACTCAACCACCTTTCAGCTAATTGCCGTCGAGCACATTAAACATAAGTCTTGCTAAAGTTTGGCTTCACTTTCAACCCACTATAGGCAAGTTGTGGCCCCTGTTTCCCTTTGTAGCTGTTGGCAAATTTATCCAAAAAAGTTTGTGACGCTGGCTCATAAATTTCAGATGTTCGGCATAACCATAAGTTCCCACTTTCCAAGTGCCGCATCGCTTAAAGCCCCGCACAAAGCACAAATCCAAAAACTCATTACCGTAATTAAGAATTATTCAAAAAGTGAGGGAGGAGGGGTAAGCCTAATGCGGCAATAGACAAAATTGTTGTAGAGCAAGGCACGGCGCCTGTGGTTGGTTGGACAGGACATTCAAAACAAGCAATATTAAAATTGATTTTTGGCCAAAAACCTACCAAAAGTTGTCTAATGCGCATCGTTCTCATTAAGGTCAATTGGCTGGACCAGCGAATAGCTGTGGCAGCGGATTGGAGGATTTCAAGTACGTCCAGAGAGCTCTTATGTTGTATATTGGGTCGGTAAAATAAAGTGTATATGTAGGTAGTATATCAAATGCCAGTTGCATACGGCAGGGGAAAACCACTTAATGAATTGTTGTGGAAGGTAATGACAATTGGATTATAATTATGAGTTAACATCGATAAAAATTGCATTTAAATTCGTTCGCTCACTTTTATCAGGTTAATAAAAATGCCCCATTATTGTTCATTATTGTTGTTCTTGTTGTTGTTGTGCCTTAATTTATTTTGAAAACTAAAGTGACATTTACAGGCAATTATTGAACAGTTTAATTGCATGACAGGCCATTGAACTGTGTACAAGAGCCAATCGTCCACACACACACACACACACACACACACACACACACACACACACACACACACACACACACATACACATACACACACGCACAATTTATATATAAACATATTAGTTGAGAAACCCTCGCTACAGAACCGCAAAGTAGCACTTCAGGCTGCGCTTCTGCCATACGCGCATAGCTGCCAGCTATGGCCGAGTCTACGGGCGCGCTCAGCTTTTGTCTGCCTTCGTCCCTCAATGGCGGCCGCCATTATGTTGGTAATATCTGCATGCAACGGCAGAGCGGCCACAGCCACGCCCACAGTGGCGGGCATCGCTTTATAGAGTTGGCTTTTGTTCGCAGTGCCGTTGCGGCAACCGCATTGAAATTAACTTTAGTGCCATTTAAAGTTATGCGCTTCATAAATTGCAAAAACAGTTTCAATTAAAATGCGGCCATCATAAAAAGGAAATGCTGTCGACTCGCACAGCTCCTGCAAATGCGTTGTGCTCGTTGTTGTTGCTGCGTTGTTGCTGCGTTGTTGCTGCAGATAGAAACAAAAGGCAACATCATCGGCAGCCGCCCAACGCCCTGGCCAATAATGCAACCGGGCAGAGGCGTCGATTCTTCATATTGCCAGGGGTTCAATTCAAGCTCAGCTTCTGTCTGCTGCAGCTATTGTCTTTTTATTTCGCCCACCTTTACACCTGTACCTATAGTACATATATCTATTTCTAATTGGTTTAGCTCTGTACAGTACCCCCTTGTGCATTGTTGCATCTGCTTCCTACACTTCGCACTCAGCAGGCTCGCTTGTATGCCTCACGGTCGTCATCATAATTTGAATGCAACGCATTTAATTGCAAACTCGCGTTAATTATTATTGAACAATTTTAAATGCAATGCACATCTTTAACTTTTTACGTCATCTGTAATTTAGCTAGCGCCTTCCGAAACCAGCCCCAACCTATGCCTTTTGCATTGTTTACTTATCGGCGCCTTCCAAGTTAACCAAAGCGCCGGCGGCTTTTTCGCATTTCGGGACTATTTCCTGGTTATCGGTCACGAAATTGTGTGCTCTCCATATCCTTGCCGATTGTTCTTGTTCTTCCTGTTGTTGTTTCATGGCATCGCTCCCGGCGCTTGAGTCGATAAAATACGAGCAAGTTCAGTGGGTAAATTCGTTTAACTTGTTCTAGTTAAGGGTCGCGTAAATTTATTGAATTTCACAATTTGGCAGCATATAGCATGGGGCAAAACTTTAGGTAAGGATGCGAGCACTTGAGGTGAGAGGGTTGCCAAGATCTTAAAAACTTTACTCAACTTACCAAAGAGCTTTACAGAAATTTAAATCGTGCAAATGCGTGATGCCCGAACTTAACCTTTCAGGGTAATCGATATACTATGCGCATATTGTGTCAATGACGATTTAACTTGTACAGCTTGTTAATTAAATCAGAAATATTTCAATATTTTTAATTAATTCAATATTTAACTCTCAGCATTCGGAATTTTTCTCCACTGAAAAATCATCCGTGCCCACATCATATAACCTACCTGTTCCGCACATTACATTCTTCGTTAGCGGCAGCTGATGAACTTCAATCACGGGAAGCATTCACGTTATAAAGCGTTTGACGCGATCTATATATACCACATTAAAAATTAACTAACTACCCTAGCAAAGAAATCTTTTGACTTTTAAGATATCTTGACCTTATCGCCTTATTCAGGTACTAGAATTAGAAAACAGAAATTTCATCGTTTTTGAATATTTTTAAAATTATTTATTTATATGAAAGCTATATGAGATAACTTACAAACTATACATACCGATACTCACCGAGTGTGTGTCTCAATGTCTATGTATGTATTTAAAAAAGCTAGATTGCTTGTAATGGCAGCTCCTTTTTGGGTTCAGTGTATCCTTTGGGGACACTCTCTATGTTTAACTTCTAATCTAAAGGATTGTCAATCTATATATCTGGTTATGGAATATGAGCAGAGTTCGACTTTATTAGAATTAATAATAATGAGCAAAAGTTCTCAAATAATATATTATACTATAGGGTATTCGTTTATCGACCTTTGCTAATTTTTATTCATTGCTTGTACGCTTTGGAAAAAATTAAATTTACAGTTAATCAGACATGGCCACAAATGCGTTATAAGCAAACAGCAAAATGAATAAAAAAATCTGGCCAACGAGGTGGACAGTGGGCTCTGGATGGTGGATTGTCTGTGTGGATATTGGGAAGATGGGCGGCTATCGATAGGGAGCAATGCGCGCTTTTTGCGACGCATCTGCCGGCTTCTGTATCCGTTTGCGCGCTCCCGCCACAGCCCCCCTTTCGGGCTGCACATCCACGGGCACATTGAAAGTCATAATTGTTGAATTTGCCATGGAGGCTGCCTATAAAATAAATCAAGGATAATGCTGCGCGGAATTAAAAATTAAACGAAGTGCGCCATTTACTTTTGCACACGGCATCGATCCTGGAGCTGGGCCAGGGCCTTCTCATATTGCATACATCGTGCGTGTGTGCATTGCCGATTTTTATAGACGCTTTTTATTGCGCATTTCCATTGATGTTGAAATTTTCGCCAATTTTTTTTTATATTTTGCCCGCCCGCTTCGCGTGTTTTTCGCTGAACATTCGTTCCGTACCGCGCTGATTTTATTTGAATGAAAATTGGCGAATTGTATGATAGACGTTGGTGTGGGCGTGCCAATATGGGCGTGGCGCAGCGTATGCGTAATATTTTACTGACTGATAGGGCCCCGTGGGGAAGGTGCAAGGAATAGTATGCTGGCGCCCTGTCATTGTGTGCATTGAATTCAATGGCGGGAACCGAAGGGCGCGTAGCGTGGGGAACCGGGGGACAAACATTTGCTTGGATGCGCATCTGTTCAAGTGGCTGATTATATTTAAACTGGTGGATTGGAGAGCTTACCCATCGCGGAAGGATGCACTGGTATGGACGGATAACGAAAGCAAAAATATCCGCAAGGAATCCACATCAATTCTCTATATCAAATCGAACAAGTTCTCGCAAAACGCTGACACAGCTCAAGTTCAATCCAATTCTGGCGCTGTTCTGTCCTCCATATGCCACTTAAAAGTTGCGAATGGCCATTTGCAAGCGTTGCCCGCATCTCAATTTATAACACAGCAAATTTGTGGGTAAGATAAATTTGTCAAAGCGAGCAAACAAATAACTTAAAGGACACACGAACCACTCGCTCCCAGTGCTCCCCACGGTATCCACCCATGCACGGTGCCCGTGCCCGTGCCCTGCTCGGCTGTATCATTTATGCCAAATGACCCTCATTATTTTGTCTTATTACCAAAATAAATTGAGTTGGGCTTAAAAATTGTGTAACTCATAGCGCAGGGAGATAGTGTCATGTGTAGAGGCAAATGGCAAATGCGTAGGCCTTGAAGAGGCCCGGAAAACTGTAACTAAAATTAAATATTAAAGTTGTTGTAAAATTGCCCTGAAATTGAAATCAAATTGAATTTACCTGAATGGGAGCGCCCCTTAGAGCCGCATTGTAAATCCATCAGGCCAACTGTCAAAACGGCGCTCCCGCAGAAATGCCACACCACACCTCCCACTCGCCGGGCACGAGGCACGAGGCAGGCACTTTAATTGCTGTTGCCATTGCCTTTGTAAAGTGGCAGAAATGCTAAATCAAATATTGACAAAAGTAAGTAATATTTTTGCCTCCTTGAGCTACTTGCGCTGTCTCCTTTCCGCCTGCTGGCGCTAGCAAGTAAATTCGATTAGGCGCCTCGCCTCGAGACATTTAAAAAGGCCTTGTGCCAAATTGAATTAAAAATGCATCATGAAAAGGCCGAAGATTTGATTAATAGCGCCTACAAGCGGACAGCAGAAAGGGAATGAAAAGTGTCACGGAGAAAGGTCCTCGGAATAAATGGCTCGGCAGGCAGGTCGTCCTGGACAAGACAACCAATCTTAAAATGGTTCTCAACTCTGGTCCACTGACAAACGGCAGCACCCTCGAGCCCAAACAGCAGCCCTATCAGTTGGCTAATGAAGCCATTCCACGACGAGTCTAAACTTCCAGAAACTTGAGCTTCACGCACGTCCTTACGTGGTTAGTGGATAGGGGAGGGAGGGTGTAGGGCGGCAAGTAGCGAATGCGTCTCGTAAAAGTCAACAGCCATATGGTAAGGTAACAAAATATAACAAGCACTCCTCGCAAAAGGTCCTCTGAATTGCCAGCGCCAGCTACCCCTTGCGACACATTACCGCTACTATTACCCGTTCCTGTTGTTGGTCCTGGTTAGCAGGAGGCGTGCTCCTCAGCCGTAAAAATAAAAAATGTGTATATATATTTCAATTAGTTGCGTTTATTTTTTCTGTGTTCGACTCGAATGCGACCATAAAATGTCTCTGGAGTGGGTTCTAGTTCATTTATTCGAGTCCCTCGTAAATTATGCCGAGGCAATCGTAAATAATTTAGACTTGTAATAGGTTTTTTCACGACAAGCAGATGTTCCCGTTGATTTGGAATGCTCATAAAAAAGAATGTCGCAAGAGCATGTAGGAAAACGTGGAATGGAAATGATAGGTGCTCAGCACATGGCATAAAGATAGCCAGCAGATAACAAACTATTCAAATCACATTTCATATTGAATTTGCCAGCACATTAAGCGCATTATAAGCCTATATATTTTACGGAGCCCCATCCCACCCATAATGTTGCTTCCTCCTCCCACAAGCATAGCGCCTAAATCCGTCAAAGCAGTGCATAGAAATAAAATCAAATCGAATTATTATTCGGGTATCTGCCGGACAGACTAATGTCGTATCCATACATATATATTATACTATAACCTGGCAATTGGAAACGGGCATTGGGCAACTGGCAAGTGGTGCAGGTTGGAAATTCATTTTGTGTGCATTGAAAATTCGCAGCAAATAAATTCAATTTGTGCGCTTAGATAAAAAATCCTTAGCCCAAACCCAATCAATCGAGCGACTGACAACATTTTGATATGCCCAAAACAAATTGAATTTGCCGCAACAGAAAAGCGTCATAGTTATGTATCAAATCCCAGCTCCCTCTCGCTCCTTGCTTCGCCTTCCCTGCACGCTGCCTTCAGGTTGGCAACCGCCCAGAAACCATGCCCAGAAACCATGGCGGTTCCCTGTCTGGACAGCGTCTAGGCCACATAGTTCCGATTGGCAGGCAGTGGCTAAGCCAATTTTATGCAGAATTGCCTGAGAAATTGAAAATCAAAATGTTGTAGGTTTTCTCAGCTTTTTATTTTTATTAGTTTGTCCTGTTTCGTTTTCGGGTCTTACGCCACTAATATCATTATTTTCGTGATGTTCACTGCGCTTCGGTGATGAAAGTAAATAGAATACACGCCAATATATACATAATAAAAAATATAACCCCGAACCACATAAACTTGGGCGTGTGCGGCAAATAAACCTGGAGTAGGGGCACAATTGGGGATGCTCTGGTTCTCAGCATTGAATTTACCCAGTGGTGAATGCGCTGTGAATTGGCTGTGACTAGCTTTGAGAATTTAGGATGAAAAAAATAAAATTATAATTGATTCAGCAGTAATAGACATGTCCAGGTATAAATGCAAAGAAAAATACTTTTATCTTTTCGAGTGTTCGAAATAAAATCTGTAATCTTTTCATTTCGAATTTTTTTTGAGAATCATTTTATTTTTGTACTATAAATATTTTTATCATATTAATTATTATTTTTATTTTATTTTATTTTTTTAAATATTTTATTTTATTATGTGCTTGATACACCATAAAATATTCCCAGTCTTAGAATGTCGTTTCCGGCCATTCTTCCAGTCTTGTTTATAATTTATGTAGGCTATATAATTGTAGTTACACAGTTTCGTACGATTCTTTAGCATATATTTCCTACTGGGTAGTTGGCCGCCTCTCTCTGTGATTCAAGCTACTTCTGACTTTACTGCAATAGGCAGTAGGCAATTTCAGTTACGGCAGTCAGCAAAATAAAATGATTTCTCTTGGAGGCTGTGCGTCGCGTTTGCTAAAGGAGAAATATCATAAAATACGTAACGACGATTTGCCTGCCATCTACAGGAATGTTTTTTCTTTCTGTCTATCTATCTATCAGTAGTCCCACATGCGTGTCCTGTAGCAGGCGTAGTCCTAGTTCCCGTTCCCGTTCCCGTTTTGGCCGTTCCGTTTGGTTTTTTTGTTTTTGTATTTTCTGTTTTTGCATGCTCAGGCAGTCGACAGATAGAATTTTAGCTTTGTGTAAAAGTTTTTTCCCAGCCGCCCCCGACTACTCATGCCCAGCGAAGCGCATAAATGCCGTTGACAATGGACGCGGCATGTGCGGACGTGGGAGACAGGGCTGGAGATGCGGTGGAGCAGCATCAGCAACAGTGGGAAAATTCCATCTATCAACAAATCAGCTGCCAAATTCTTGTTGACGCGTGTAGCCGTTGACAATGGCGTTTCCCGCTTCCTGCGGCCCGCTTCCCGATTTCCCAGTTCTCCGGCTTTCGATTCCTGCTGGTTATGCAATATCATCGCCTCGCTTCTCCCTCTCCCTCTCGCATTGCGCTGCGCTGTGTCCTGTCTCACATAAACTGCTGACGCATGCGGCTGGCAAAAAGGAAGCACTGAAACAAAGGCAAAATAGCGATTGGCGAAATCAAATAAAATTGTTAAATTGAATAAAAATCGTGAGCTGAAAAACAGAAAATATTTGTGCATTTAATGCAATTGACGGCCAGCAGGAAGCGAGGAGTGCTCATCCATTTTGGAGAGTTCCGGGAGCTCAGCTGAATTTTGGAAAGCTCCGGGAGCTCAGCTGTCCGACAGCTGCTAATTTTTTGGCCCAAGAATAAAAAAACGTGCGTTATTAATGACGTCCTTCTGTCTATTTGGTAATCACATTATGGCTTACAATAAGGAAATTACCAGGACTCATTGTGGCCCAGACACAAACTCAGTAGCAGTCGCCCAGATATGACAAGATGGTTTGATATAAGTATTTATATTTATATATATATTTATATACATAGGCAATATTAATGGTTCAGCCAACTACAATTGCGCTCAAATTAGTAAAAGCATCCAATTCGTTATTAAAGTCCCAAAGATATTGCAGCATTAGAATTAAAAGAAATATAATTACTCCCAGAGCACTTGAAGTAAAGGAAATAATATAAGTGTAATTATTTAAGGCTTTCAGTAAATATTACATATACAACAACAACTAATTATATTCGATAGTTTTTTATTATAATTAAAATTTTTTTTTTTTTTTAGGGTTATCCTGGAATATTTCTGACCTGACGTAGTATAAAACGCAAACAGAAAGAAATTAAGGGGGACAAAAGAATGAAGAAAATTTGGCTTTGTAACCACAGATAGAACACAGATCCTCGATTTTATATTGCTTAAATTAGTGAGCCACTTCGACAGCTTATCTGCATTAAAAATGCACCAACAACAAAAAGTGTAAGTACATTGAAATTAAGGTGTGTAAAATCCAGAGTAAAACGTATAAAGAAGGAGGGGCCTTTGTCCGTCTCTAAATAGTCCAACTTATGTATGCAAAGAAGTCCCTAGTTACAACTTCACTTCTGCTTTGATTAATTAAACTTAAGCAGATGTAGTGAAAGTCTTTTCCTGATTAAGCACATTCATAAGCTTACAGCTAAAATTGCTAGACTTTGCAACGACTTTCAGTAACTTAAGAGGAGCTCAACTCAAGGAGATGCCCCTTTCATGTTCAACTCATTAAAGTTGCGGAGAAAAAAAAGAAGCAGGGTCTGTCAACTGCTGTCTGTCGTAAGCTTGAAGGTTTTCCGAACGCATCTCAATCTGAGCAGCAAGTCTCAAGCGGCGCTGTACACATTTTTTCTCGCGGTGGCGAGGAACTCGCACAATAAATGCCACAAAAAGGCGATGTGGCGTTCAAGACGAATCCAAAAAGTGAAGTTTCTTCTATCTCCGGCGCTCATCAACACAGCAAAATCGTCAAAAATCGCACTTATTGCCGCCCAGTGAAAGGGTCCTTGTCGAGGAGCGCGATGGGGCGAATAAAAGGAGAGAGCTAAGATGGCTCCCTTGAAACTTAATTTCCGCATTGGCTCTGGGGCCCGGGTAAAGTTGTTGGTGCAGCCAAGTCCTTGGAACAACAAAATGAAACTTAAAATAACAACAACTATTTGCTCGTAAACAAGAAATTTCGCTCAGCGCCAGACACTCGAAGATGAAAGAAGTCTGGAGTCTTGGTTCTAGATTGCACCGAGTCTTATAGACGAAAACTTTGTGGAAAAAATAAAAAACAACAACAGAAACCAGACCAACAGCACCAAAACCAAACTTTGAATTTGTTTTCCGGAAATCCGCAGGAAATCGCTGGATTTTGTCTCTTGTCTCGAGACACGAGACATAGAAGAGACCATACTGAAGGGTTGTCCAAGGCTGACAAATCGACTGCACTTTCCCTTGGTCCTGGCAAATTGTCTGGCATTTAGTTGAATTTCTTGGCCTTTCCTCACGTCTGCCTCGTAATTATGCGTCCAACAATTGACGATTGTTGCTTGGATTGCGGCCAATCCAGTTAATGTGCCAAACATCAGCATTAGCATCCAGTCCACCAGTCAAACAAATGGCCAAACTTACGGACAGAGCAGAACAGAACAAAACCTCTAATCGTTTGACGTACAAATAATTTCCAATGAGTTTGCGGCTCATTGAGTCCTTGACGTGGACGTGAGCAGTGAATTTCTCTAGTATTTCCTTTGTCCGGAACTGAGGGAATACGAGTGGGCATTTCTCACTAAATGATTGGGCTGTCTGAATCACAAAGGGTGGAATAGCTTAATTTGTATACCCTGAACCCATTGAAAATGGGTAGAAAGGGGTATAATGTTTTTGTGCAAAAGTAACAGGCAGAAGAAAGCATCTCCGACCCCATAAAGTATATATATTCTTGACCAGCATCAATTACCGAGTCGATCTTGCTATGTCCGTCTGTCTGTCTGTCCGTACGTCCTCTGTCTCAGAGAAGGTAGTTGTAGGTACTCCTAGTGTCCGCGCAATAAGAGTTTGGTTCCGACAATCGATTACTTGCCCCGTTTCCAATCGATAAAAGCTGATATAGAAATGCTGTTTTTTGAACAAATCTCTTAGGTTTTTTAAAATTTGTTTAAGTCACCAAACTTGACATGTAGCTTTTAGAATATTATATACAGATCAAATATCTTTCCTCTTATACCTTTCGGCATCCCAGTCTCTGCTACATATGAACTACCCACCAATTTAAGGCACAATTTTAATGCAATTGTATTTAGAATGTACAAATATATTGCACAGAAAGATCTACTGTTGAAATTTTCAACAAGATCGCTTTAGAAACACAGAAGTTATTAAAGAAAGCGTGTGGTTATCTATACATACATACATATATATATTAGCATATATGTCAGGGTATCCCCTAGTCGGGAACTTTTGAGGAATTAAAAGACACATACCATACATACTAAGAGAAGTTTCCCCTCACAGCACTTAGCATGCTGTCAGCCGTAAGTTTCGCCGCAATGAAAGTTGCCAACTTAAATAATATTCATTTAACTTATCGTATTCAGCACTTGTACTCATTATTCTACAATGGCTTAGTTACTTCACACCTGCCCACAAAATGTACCCACCCCCTCCTCCATGACGCCATCCAAGCGAGTGTCGAGAAAAACTGACGTTTTTTTTAAAGTGCTGCAAGAGAAAAACGAAGCAGCAAACGGCGTCAGCTCTGCGAGTTTTGCATTTTCATAAATGCCATAGCATAAAGTAAAGTTGCTGAAGCTGTTTTTAAGTATATAATTTTTGCTGGCATGCCACGCCCACCTGCTCACACATTTACGCGCGCAAACGCACAGACACATTACAGCAATTTTTTGTTTACATTTTGTTGTTTCTATTTAATTTTTATGAAATTGCAACTCAACCGAAGGCTGCCAAAAGAAGGCGAAACTTTTGCCATGGAGGTCGTTAACACGTTTACCCGCCTCCCACTCCCCATTCGTGTACCGTTGCCTCACCTCAATCCTGGAAAGGGCTGCCTCGTGTGCCACGTTTGCCGCGAAGGAGCAACAGTTAACGTGGCGTATGCGCAACGTATGCATTTAATTTAATTTCATTATATTTATGCGCATCTATAGAATTGTGCGATGCTGCCGCTGCTGGTGGGCGTTTGGGCCGTAGGCGTGGCATGCGAAATTGCAAAAACTTTGCACACTTTGTTAAATAATTGATGCGTCAGTTTGCGAGCAACGTTTATGAATTTAAGATTAAAGTGTCATTTAATTGCCATTTCGATATTAATATTTATTGCCTTCATATTTTTATGCGAGCTGTGCATTATTTAAATGCCAGCAAACAAGCATACAGTATAATTCAATTAATTATCGGCAAGTATTTGCTTTAAAGACCTGCCAATTTTGTACCACAATTTTGTTCATTTTATTTTCAAGCTCTGAATTCGGACTCCATTTGGGCCCCAAAAACACCGAACCATATTAGAGCATCTGCTATTAAAACAGTTTGTTAATTTGCATTCAGTTTTAACACTTTTAGAATGCCCAATTTGAATATGCATTAGTCTCGCCATCCCTCCGATCGGCCAGCACTCCCCTCCAGCGTTAATGAGGCTCATCTTTTTTGGGCAGACGGCACTTTCATAAATAAACATTAAACGCGGCAAATTATGCGAATGAATTTTGTTTCTGGCTAAGCACCCATTCTTCGATGCACCCATTATTGTTATGGCTATTTGAATTTTGGATTATGCCTTTGGAATGCTAACAAGGCAGCAGTCAAAGAGTTGCATTTATTGCATCTTTAGCCGCTGCGGAGCTAAGCGGATGAGGAAATTCTTTCGTTGAGTTTGATTAAGCAATATGAAGAGATTACAAGTTTGAATTGCAAACTCAACTTTAAAGTAACTGCTGCTCTAACTTTTACTTGCTTACACTCTCGCTCCCCTGTCACCATTTCCGTTTGACCAACTTATTTACAAGCGAATTAACTTATTATACATAAAGCAAACCTCATTTGGAAGCTCTTAATGCAACAAGCAGAAAGAAGCTTTGGGCTCGACTTTGCCTCACTTTTCTTTACCTCATTGTTTGAGTTGCTTTTACAATTGCAGTTTTGGGCCACAATGGAGCAGCCCAAACAGGCAGCCATCCAGTCATCCTGACGTTGGACGTCGCAGGAGTCGTGGAGTCGTGGAAGTCAAGCCAAGCGGAAATGCAGCTTTTAGCTAGTTTTTTAGCTCGTTTCCAGCATTTGTTGCATTGTTTTTGCTAAGAGATTTCTCTGCGACTAGCACAGTTTCTCCTCCTTTTAAATGTCATAGCTATACCTTTTCCTTTGCCATTGTTTTTCTGCGGCGCTTTCTTGTTGTTGTTGCTGCTGTTGTATAGATTCGTTGGAAAGCAATAAAGGGGCCAACGGCGATGCAAATGCGAATGCGAATGTGAATGATTTAATGCTCAAGTGGAAGCGCTAAGCGCGCTTTTAGCGAAATTAGCCATACGCCACGTTCGCCGCAGATGCGTCAGTTAATTAAACTTGCCAACAAAGGAGCCACTAGCTCCATCTTTGCCGCTCCACATATTTTGTATATAAAACTGTTCTGACTGCCTGATTAATGATCAAAGAAACTGACTTTACCTTTTGCACTGAAAGCTAACATTAGGGTTTACCACAAGAAGTGCAAGCGGTTGGGTTAAAATTATTTGTTTTTCTTTAATCGAGGCTTAGAAAGAGACACGGAAAACTGTTTTGTAGTTGTTAAGTAACTTCCATTCCTTAATTCCTAGTTCTTATAGTTGGGTCACCAAACAGTCAGCCAGTCAATCAAGAAGTTAATCATTCGGTCAATCAATCAGGAGAAACATTTTTACATGTAGAGACTTCTAAGCAAAAGCAGAGAAGAATTACAAAAAATTCGAAAAATTAAATAAACTTAGTCCTGCAAACATATTCCCTCATAATTGGGTTTTGACTGGCACGCTTTGTCTTTTAGCTTCTATTTGCATTTCTCTTGTATTTTCTCACTTTTTTGTTTAGCTCAAAACAAATGCCATAAATGCGAAGCAAACTTTTTAATTACTTTATATGCGAACATTTTTTGTTGATTTAAATAAATTTTCAATTGTGTTTTTGTTGGATGTTTCTGTTGCTTTTGCTGCTTTTGTTGTTGTTGTTTCTTGTTGTTGAATTATTATCATAAATTTGTGTAGCTCGAATGGACCCCTCGTTGACACCCTGTTTTATTTTTGTTTTTCCTACTAATTAGAAGTGTTCTTTCAATTCTGTGTGGGCGTGGCACGACCCGCCCCCCTGTACGTGTCAGGAAGTTTTTACAGAAACTTTTCCCACATTTCTCTGTTGATTGCTTTGACACTTTTGAGTAAGTTGTTTTTTTCTGTTTTGTTTGGCTGATTCAATTGGATTGTTTAATAAAATGAAGCATGGATATGATTGCAAGGCATTGTTTAATTGCTACTTGCAAGACAAGTAGACCAAAAGTGTTTTAAAGAATTTGAAAATTAAATTATGAAAAAGGAGATAAAATGAATAAAGTTTAGAAAAAACGTGGCAAGCTGTTCGCACTATCGAATCTTTTTAATTAGCTTGCTTAAAATATATAAAATACACAAACAATATTACAAAAAATCACTTTTTGATGGATTCAATCCGTATGAGCTTTTTGATACTTATTTTCATAGTAATCCATGTTGATAATCTCAATGTTAAAATTTGTAACCTGTCGGCAGACACACTGGCATGACTGTATGGACTCGGCTATTAATACTGATTTAGTACAAATATACATTTTATGGAAATTAGATATGTTTTTCCATGCGTTATACATTGCCTATTTTTCCAGTAAATTAAAATTAATGAGGATGCAAAATACATAGGTACTTAAAGCTTTGCTTTTATACAGAGCTCTCATGGCCAATCCATTTGTCACTGCTGCTCATTTTCAATTCAGCCACTTTGAGCAACAGCTAGTGAAAAACTTTATATTTCCAGCTCATTAACTGGGACAAACTACACACATTCCGTACCGGGGCAATCCCCCAACTCAAAGGCCACCTAACCACACATGCTTGACCTTCTTCTAACAAGAACTAACTCTAGAATTAAACACATATATTACAGGCTGGGGGCTGGGCTGCCAACTTGAAGAAGAAGAATACACTATGCGAACTTTCAAACTTGCTCTGAAATTGATAAAATATCTTAAAGTTAGCCCGGTTCGCATTTCCAGGGATCAGGGACCTGAGTCGCATTCACTGGGCTTAAAGACTTGCGCCAGGAAAGGCATAATTATTTGCAAGACCCATTTGTGCTAAGTAGGGGAAATGAGGGAAATGCTGCAGATCCTTGCCGGCGGTGGGGTATGGTGCGTGGGCTGGCTCACAGATTGCAACCGCACGCAGTTGCAGAAGCTGGAAATTTGCATTTAAAACTGTTGACGGCATTTTATTAAGTTGAAGATAAAACCAGGAAAGCCACAAACTAAAAGTAAAACACGAAACTTTGCCAAAACCTCCCGAGCGAAGCTGTGAAACAACAACAACGACAACAACAGCAACAACAACGACCAGAGAAACTCAAAGAGAAACTGGCAAGCTAGAGGGGAGTGGCTGGGGAGCCGCTGTGGCAGCGTCGCGCTCTGGACCTTCAGCGCCCGGCTCAGCGGTCGGCTGTGTGTGTAAAGGGATATGTAACTTGTGGGCTACACTACACAACCGTCCCCTTCCCCGACCCCGACCCCATCCCCTGCACCTGCCTCGCCCCCTCCTTTCGCATTGGTTGCTGTTTTTGGGGTTTTTTGGGTGCAGAAAAAAGTTGCATGTAAACGAAAGTGTTTACAAAATGAAGTTGCCACTTGAGCGAGTAAACAAATGAATGAATTCATTGCTTCCTGCGGCAGTCGGTGGGCTGCCAAAGGCCCCCCCCCTCTCACTCTCTCTCTCTCTCTCTGCTTAGGCGTCTCGGTCTGTGTTGTTCGTGTTGTATGTATTTGCCCGACTCGTAGGTGTCAAAAGTTAAAGCATCGGAGCGCAAAAGTTGCGCAATTTTAAATGATTTTCCATTTAGACATTTGGCAACGTCCAACTTTTGGGTTAGCTTTAGGGCGGATCTAGGACTAAGCACAACCGCTCCCCCAGTCCTGAGCGGGGTGTGAGCTGGTTGCGTGTGTGCCAAAGCAATTATTTTAGCTGGCAGCAATTTGCATTTGGCTTCGAAATACGTAAATAGATGAACGACGAGACCCCCATTTGGCACATGGTAAAAGCTGCTAATACCGAAAATTAGTTAATGCAACCAAGTCCGATTTGGGCGCACACGGTCATAGCTCAAAGACAGCAACTTAACCCTAATCCAATAGGGAATTTGTTCGATTTAGCTCAAAGACAACAACTTAACCCTAATCCTCAATCCGATAAGGAACTTGTTCGATCTAACGCACTCACGGCCCAGATACGCCTCAAACATTTGATATTGGAAAGATATCCAAATTAGACCTAATATTCGAATTAATTTACTTATTAAAAATGTAATTGCTTCAATAAAATGTATGTGAGGCTTAATTCTCAGCTATTAGGCCCCAAATCCTTCGAAGCTCTCTGTAAATTTAAACGCTTTGTGCAGAGATTGACAAAAACTCTGCCTTAAAACAAATTTAAAAGATATAAATATAAAGCTGATGTCATCTAAAAGATAAAACTGTTTCATATTTTCCACTTTCGCACTTCATGACCATAAAGCATTTGCTTTATGCCAGGCCAACGAATTAGACCAAACCCATCAAGCCAACAACTACAACCTAAACAAAACCCAAACAAAACCCCAGAACGGAACTGAACAGAGGACCCGAGCTGAATGCGGAACCAGCTTGAACTTTCGCTCCAAAATTGCGCAACAAAATGCAAAAGTCAAAATTCTGCGGTGCCTCTGGAGCAAGTGGGCGGTAAGGGCGCGGGGGCGCGGGGGCGCGAGGGCAAGGGGTGGGGACATAAAATGAGCGTTGCCAAAAATTCTGTGCTGCTGAAACCGAATGGATGCATAATCAACTTTGTTTAAACTTGGGCGCCATTTTCTTAGTTGTTGTTGTTGTTGCTGCTGCTGCTGCTTATGCTCCAATTGCCGGTTGGATCATTGTTGTTGTTGTTGTTGTTTGTGTTGTTGTTGTCGTTCTTGATGTTGCTGCCGGCGCTTATCTCTGACAAAAGGCGCCAAGTTAAACTCAAGTTAAAGGTTCATTTCATTAATTTGCAAGTCGCATTTAGTGCGCCGATGTCGACAGAAATTTGCATTTAAATCCCGTGGCAAAATGAGCAGAAAAAACGACAACGACAACAACAACAACGACGAGACGTTGCCTGGCTTCTTGGCTGGTTGCTTGGCTCATTGCTCGCAATGGAAGATTGCCATTTGGCGTTCCTTGAGGCGGGCGGATGGTGGGTTATCATATGATGAACTGGTCGCTGCTTAGCAGGCTGAGCCTTGGGCAACATTTTGATACCCTGGTAAAAAAAACTGACAACTTTGTTAGCGTTTGCTAGTTCCAAGTTATAGGAATGTCCACCCATAAGCGTCATTATTAAGATATTAATCCCAGTTAAATTTGGAAGGTACTATGTCACGTTTATAGATATTTTATACATCATATTGCACTCAATATTCTTGACACTCATGGGCATTTAATTAATGCAACAATTATGTGAGAAAAATTAACAATCATTACATAGCCATAAATCCCAGCTAAATTTGAAGGTATCATGTCACGGTTATAGATATTTTATACCTCACATTGTCAATATTCTGAGCACTCATGGGAATTTAATTAGTGCAACAATTATGTGGAAATATTAACAAAACTGAAAAACAATACCCAACTTTTACAGTGATACGAATTTTGTAAAAATCTGCTATAATATTTATATAACACAACTTTGGCCTCATTACTCCATCAGAATGACCCTTCGATTAAATTTAATATATTTATATATATATATTATATAATTTAAAAATTGCAAATGGAAATGGAGACCTGCAGACTTAGCTAACGTATATTTAATAGAGTATACGCATTTTGTCTTGCTGTAAATAGTTTGACCTGTGTAGACTTGTGTAGAGCAAAGTTTGTACCAAATTAAGTTGGCCCTTGAACTAGTAATGTTTTTGCAGTTCCTCTCTTTCATTATTGGCCATTAATAACCTGATATCGATAGGCGAGCAAAGCTTTGGGGTAGATTTAGGGCCCCGTTGGGGTCAGCCCGGCAACCGCAGCCCGAAAGCGGTGCGAGCGTTGCTCGGACCGCGGTCGCCTGCGGTTTAACACAAAATTATGTTTGCCACTCGCAATGCGAAGTAGTGCGTAGTGCGTAGGGCGTAGTGCCCGGCGCCCCTAATTGGCTGGCATTTAAGGCTTTAAGCTGGACATCATGCATACGCCGCGTACAACGTAACAGGACGAGCGACAGGCAGCTCGGCATTCTTGCCGCCTGATCCGTGCGACGTTTCTTTGCATAATCAGTGGAGGTCCCGTTGGACGAGAGTGCTGCAGCGCCGGAGTCCTTCAGCCGGAGGCCATTAAGTGCCGCGTGGGAAGCAACGCAGCTGCTCAAGCCTTGGGACATTGAGCGTCACAGTAGCTGTTAAAATAAACACAAATTATTTGTGTAAACTTTGAGCAGATTCCCCACCTCCCCACCTCCACTCCCGCTCCCATTCCCACTCCCACTCCAACGGCCAGTTGAAGGAATAAGGGCTTATGGTGGTGCCTAAGTGGCCCGTCCGACTCCACGCCTTCGGCGGTGGGGGCGTAACTTTGATATGGGGCTGGCCAGGCAGTCATCCAGCATTTGATTGATTGAAATTGATCGTCTAGTCGTTGGGGCAGGGAAAACCCTTTGGGCACTTGCTTAGCTGTCTCGAAAACTGAAAAGGAGTTGAAGCTGGCATGCGGCTGTCTTTCGGTGGCCCCCTTTCCGGGCATGGTTAGCTCCTTTGTTATTTTGCTTTTTCTATGCATAACATGCAAATCGATACGTCAATTTGTCTCGCTATTAGCAAGTATGTCAGCTGCTGGAATGGACGTGCAACGGAACTGAACCAGCTCCGCAGCCACTTTTAACTAGTTCTTGCTATGGTTCGTATTATTGTTCCCGTGCCACTCCACTTAATTGACTTCTTCTCCACTTTGGGTTGTCCTCGGTTTTGGGTTTCAAGCACCCATGCAGCGAAAATGAAAATATACTCGTAACTCATTCACATTATTGACAATGACAGGGACGGTGCGTAGCAGCGGGGCCCCTAAGCTATTTTCACACAAATCTCCGACGAATGTCAAATTCTACACAAATTTTCCCGAAGCCCATATCCCTTTGCCGGCCCCTCCCCGAGTGTCGGTTCGCTTCTTGTTCTTTAAACAACGCCGCATATTGTTGTCATTAATTAAAACGTTTTATGGATTACATGGCCAGGCAAGCATGGAGCAGTGGGACGTGTGTGTCTGGTCTGGTCTGGCTTCGTGTTGTGATGTGTTTTCCACCTACCCGACGATTTTTCACAATTTTTCAACTTGGCGCACGGCAAACACTAAATCACTTTAATATACAAAAATTTCAGCATTCGAAAGCAGACGAAAAAAAACCCACAAATATATAGACAAAATTCAAACAATAAAACATAAAAATGTCAGACAAGCGCCCGGGACAGGAAATCACCAAATGCAGCCCGAAACTTCGGCCCGACTATGTTCGATGTGTGTTCAATGCGTGCAGCCGGCGGGGGGGTGGGGGCAGCTGTGGAGGCCCCATGTCAGAGTGCGCGCAATGCTTCCTATAAAAATGTCACAATAAATACCCAAATACCAAGACGAAGCCCGTCCAGGGCGCGTATTTTTCGGGTATTGACTGTGACCCACTTTTCGGTAGGTTGGGATCGGGATGCGGCTGGGGATAGGAGGTGCGCAGGAATTTCAATTTAGCCCGGCGGGATGTCTGCGTGTTTCAGCTGCCTAGTTGCCTTGCTGGCTTGTTGCCTCGATGCCATTACCAGCGGCAGCGGAAATTAAACCCAATGTCAAGCAGACCACGTGGTGAGCCAAAGGAAGTGTGTTGGCCCATACCCATATGAGCATTTTAACCCTTTGTTGACTTGTCTCTCCCACGCCCAGGATGTCAGTGCCTGCCGCGGAACTCCTTCACCTGTCACCTGTCTTGTGTTATGTTTATGAAAAACGCCGAACCCGCAACACTCTGGACTACTTTCTGCCTACTCCATTAAGCGTACATCAAAGGCAATTCCCAGGAGAAGTCTCCGGCGACAAAAGCAACCACTTCCATATAGTCGGCACACCGGGTGCAGGTTCCGTCTAAAGTCTGAAGCTGCTTTTCGGCGGCCCACTCATTCGCCCTGTGCCAAAAGTGACACGACAAAAGCAAAATGCAAATGCAAAGTGTTTTCCATAAAGCAGTTTTTAATTTATTTTATGCAACTTGCGAAAATGTCAAAGGCAGCTGCTCCCCTAGCCCCCAGCACAAGGTACTTTCACCGACTACAATTTTCAGATGGAAATCACAAAGCTTCTATAGCTGGGCAGGTACTTGGCACGCCCCTTATTTGCTCTGGCAAGCGAAAGCAAACAATGAGTGGATTAAAGCAGCGGTTTAAGTAAACGTATCTAAGTTAGTCACAACAATTACTACAATTAAAAACTTTTGAAAGAATTATCATTATCAACAGTAGAGAATATTGCTGCTCACATGCAACATTAGTATGTCACCAAAAGTGTTTGCCCCTTAGAAATGCAAAGTCGATATATCTGATAATAAATTCAATAAAATAATTTGAAATTTTTAGTTTAAAAATGAAGCCATGGTAACATAAATGTTATTTATTTATCTATGCTAAAAGTTGAATTACCCATCGAATCTAGTTAAGACTTAGATTCGAATTGACAATATTTTATAACCATCAATATTTGCATCGAAAAACGATATAAACTATAAAGAAACTTGCTTTTAAAATACCGTTCAGATTAAATGACAATGGAAATTTCTTTACTTATATGATGTTCATGAAAGATGATTTTCACGTTCGTTAGCTAATGGCAAATGATAAGTTATCGTTATCGACATTTGCAATAACTGTACTTTCTAATACGAGCACTCTGCTTGGAAGTTTCCGACGCTGACTGCAAGTGTCAAAAACTTAATTAAAAACGCGTTGCCTGAGCTACTGCTCAGCTAGTTGGTGCTTCTTCTGGCACTTCGAATCCTTTGCGCACTCGAAAGTGGTGGGAAAACAAACTTGTAGATACTTCTACGCCAGGCACTTAATTAGACGTTAAACACTTGTAAAACGCTCAAGGATAATGGATGCGAGTTAGTTGAGGAGCCACGAACGGGCGGCTGGCTGGCATGGGTAATGCGAATGCAGTTGAGTCGAGTGAATTGACATGGAATACCATCTGATAATGATGGCCCATGTGAACTGGGCAACGTCTGGAATTAGCCCGGATTTAATGGGCCAACCAATTAGCAATTTTCGTTTGCAATAAGTTTTAAACATAACCTACATAGAAATTAAGTAAATTAATTACTTGAATGCCGGCCGTGTTGCACTCGCTCGAGTGATTACCGTACCAGGACAGGCGACCCCCTCCCGCTGCTGTGTGTGCTCTCTGGCTGCAACGTGTGTGTGGTGTGCGAAGTTGGTCATTAGTTAATTCACTGCACAGACAACTAGCTAACCAACTAACCATAAATGCGAACAGTCCGTCTGATTGGAGGGGAGGGGGGGCACAGTGGGGCAGATATAAGAAGCAGCTATCAGCAGCTACCAGTTAGCAGCAGCGGGAGCGGCAGCTACAAGCGCTGCTGCCAAAGTGAAATCGTGTAAATTGGACCACACAGACACCAAAACAAGCCAACATGACGACCAGACACACCAGATACCAGGCCAGGTGGCAGCACCACCTCCAAAACTGGGAAAGTTCTGCATACATTCAAGTTGCATGAGACTGAGGCCGAGGCAGAGCTAGAGAGTCGTTCATATGCAACACGATTGCGGGGAGTCAGGCATATATATTTTGCATAAATTATCATCAGAGACCTGGCCACAGAGGAGTGCGGCACAGCAAACAAGATAATGCCACAGCGGCGCAACATCATTAAGGAAATTACTTGTAATACACCAGCCAGCAACATCAGGTACATGGACGTTCAGCTGGACATGGACTACTCGACTACTTACTGGCCATCAAATGGGCGAGGGTAACCGGTGCAGTCAGCCCATTCCCATTCCACAACAGCTCGAAGCGGGAGGGGCCTATGCAAAATTATCATAACTGCGGCCCAGGCAAACTCTGTACTCAATATTTTAGATGCGAAAATAATTAATGTGAGAAGCCTAAGCTTTGGTCTCAAATTTGCTTTGCCAACCGGCGATGACTTTTCCCGCTCCCAGGCTAACAAGTCTCCCCCGACTCAGTCGTGTTACCGTCTTCTTAACGTGGGTAGCCTAATTAGTTCACTGCACGTACTCCCTGCCCTGTGGGGCCGTGGTAGACTCAGGCAATGTGGCAAAAGGCTTACAAATTAAGCTATTTGCCATAGTTGTTACGTTGATTAGCACGAGCAGCTAAATGCTGGAAAGGTGCCAGTTGAGCGAACACGGTTAGCAAACACACTAAAGATTGGGGCTGAAAGTTATTTGGTAGTTGATTTTGAGGATATTTCTGTTAAACGATAACGATACATTTGCTTAATCAGTTTAGTTATCATAGCTTAAATCAAACGTGGTGCCTGTTGCTCTTAAATTCCCCTTTTAAAAATAACTATTTAACAATATTATGAAAAAGAAAGTAGATACTAATCAAAAAAATAGACAAACTTCTCAAATTTCTGCACGTGTGGTGTCTAAGAACGAACAGATGGAGACGGCAAGATCGACTCAGCTCGTTTTCCGTATCAAGATTATAATATCTATTTACTTATGGTTGACATAACGAGTGTCAGCCTAAGTACCTAATACATAAGAACATAAAACTAAAAGTCTTTGAGCCAAATATTTTATTTGCTCGTCTGGCCAGCTTTCCCCATTTTCGTAGCTAATTTTATCACTGGCCTTCTTAGAGTCTACAACTAAGATGGAAGGTGTAAGTAGAGAAAAAAGCGTTCTCAAGCAAAAATAAAAAAAATAAATTCTTTATTGACTATGTTATTTTAGAATATATCATGAATAGAAAACGGGAGAAAAGGTAATTAAAAAAGCAAAGAAATTTGAACTAGAATATATAATCTTAAGTAGATAGAGTAATGAGATAGTGATACGAAATCACCGACCTTGTGGGGGAAATTAAGCTGCCTCAGTAAATTCCAAAAGGTATCCTGAAAGCAACGCTTTTATTAGAGGAAGATAAAGTTCAGTGGAGAATATGTGGTACAATCTATTATAGCCTTTGCAACATACACGAAAGGCGTTGTGCATAGCGTAAACTGTCGTGCACATGGGTAGGGATAAAGAACTATAATTCCTGGTAGATCTGGAGGAAGCAGACAATTGAAGATGCCCTAACAGAAGAGAAGATTCTATGTCGCCAACAATCAACTTAAAAGCAAACAACAGAAATTGCTTTTGAACTGATTCAATATGATCCTGGCTATTATTATACTGCGGGGACTAGATATTTAAGGGCAATATTCAAGGATAGGCAACGAATTTAAAAATAAATTAAATTTAATATTGATAATTTTGATATTTACAACACAAGTACAAAGAATAAGTACATGGTCCTTTCAAAGATAAGTTAACCAGGCTAACTAACAAGAAAATGTTGTTCAAAATGAAATAAAACCTCTGTCAATATTCAGGGCCTCTGACCGATGCGTCACCGCACACCACGCAGCACTTTCGCTAGGCCACAAAACCACGACACAGATTCACAATCACTTGCCTCCGAAAAGATGCTTCAACACCAACAAATAACAAAGGCATTTGGAAGTGCAATAACAACTAAGCAAATGATTCTGAAGGAACGTCGAACATTTGGTTTGTTGCTCGGTTGGCTTCGAGCTGGCTCGGTACATGAAATTCGTGCTGCAAATTACACGAAAATTAAATGCATGAATAATTCGAATGGTTGCTGTGGTCTCAGCAGTCCGAAATGCTCAACAGCACCGAGCCGGGGGCTGGGGGCTGCAGCTAATCAGGGGTGGGGTGGGGCCAAACAGTTGGTGGTGTGCTCATGCTTTGTATTTACACTGCATTTTATCGCTTTAACACTCTGACACAATGAATATAAATATTTAGACAGCAAAAACAGCAGCAACAGCGTACCCTGGCTGCAGGACACGACCAGCAGATATGCAGATACATATGCAGTCCTGCCAGTGCGTTCGTGTGTGTGTGCGTGCGTGTGTGTGTGTGTGTGTGTGTGCGTGCGTGTGTGTACTTGACCTGCGCATAAATTTCAATATAAATGAAAGGTTGTCTGCCCGTTGAAAATGGTTGTGCATTTCTTGCCAATTTCTGTTTTATATTTATTTTTTAAATGTCATGTTCATTTTCCATTTTCCAAATATTTCATTTTGTTGTTGCCTTACGTCTAATTACGCTACGCTACTACGTTACGTTATTAAAGATGTCCTTCGATCGATCGAATGGTATACGGTATGCGGAATCCGGAAGCCTGAAACCGGCTGCCGCTACAAATTTATTGTTTGCCATTAAAATTGACGCAAAAAGTCTTGTTTATGTGCACTTTTAGTTAACAAACTCATAGACCCATAAATTGAGCGGCAAACATGAAGTCAAAGTTCGCTCGAAAGGCACAGGCACTGGCTCCCAACAGTTTGTCCATTTGGCTCCTCGCCCAGTCCCACATCGATTGGCAAATTTGTCGCAGGAAATGTGCGTGTATTGCTGGCACAACTGAGGATGTCGAGTCCCTGGTAGGTGGCAGTACCTTGGCTCCCTTTCTGCTCTGCCGCCTTAAAGCGAAATCAATTTCCGTTATAGAACTGGTTTCGTCCTCTTCCTTGGGCCCAACTTTCTTCCTGTTGCACAAATAAATATTTTGTTCCGGATGTTTGGGTCACAATCGCGTTTCCCAACCAACAGATGGTTTGCTTGGGGATCTCAAGTTTAAAGTTTAAAATTGATTTCATCCCATTTATTGAGCCACACGAAATATTCACTATGTTTTATTTGTTGACTATCAATTGTTATTTAAATTAAGTTTTCATTTCATTTCAATGAGCTGCACAGATCAAGCAATTCTCTTAACAATGAAAAAAAAAACAATAAAAACTATTATTACTTCTGGTTTTCTTGTCTAATCATTGCATTTCTGAAAAGTGGATATTTTATATTATTATATATATTTTTTTGGGCTGTCGTTCTCTGCTCTTGATTTAAAATATAATTTCGTGCTTGTGGCAGCAAATCCTTTTTCCAATTTTGGTCAACCAATTCACAAAGCTTATTATTTACACGTGAAAACTGCCCTAATAAAAAACTCGTCCATGTATGTCACGAGCTTTTTTTGAATTACTCGGCCATTTATCCACAAATATTTATATGCCTCACTTTTAATTATTGCGTTGAATAAAATTTTAATAATTGCAGTTGGCAACCTTCACACATACAATAAAATATACATGTCGCTTTTCGCTGTATATTTTATTGAATTTACTAAAAAAATATATACGTATACATACACAGCGAAAAGCGACAAAGTCTTCGAGGGAAACAGCTTCATTAGTTGCCCAGCACGCAGCTTACGAGGCCAGGAGAAAAACCACGAAACTTTAAGACACGCACTGCCCAAACCAAACCCGCATTCCTGAGGAATCCCGATCCTGGCGAGTGCTGGAAGTCCTGGCTTTCAGTACTTAACTCTTAGTTTTCACTGCTCAGCGCACAGCGCCTCAAGTCACAAAAAGTGGCAAACTTTTTTCCCCTTAATTTTTTTATTTTACACTGTTGTTATTGCTCTTTGTCGTAGTCCTTGGAATGTTGCTAAAAGTTTTATTATGATTTTCTGCTGTTGCTGTACTTTTTTTTTTTTTGCCTTTGTATACTTTTTTCCTGTTTGTGACTTTGTGTTGACAATTGAAATTGATTTTGTGGTTCCTGACGCTGTGGCCACAATGCGAACTGTTGATTTTTCAAAATATTTTCTGATATATAATCACAGAATTCAGCATTGGGTTGATTTTGCTCTTGATTGCCGTATCGCAAGCAGCTATTATAAAAATTTAAATGAATTTAAGCTGCAATCACATCGTCAATAACTAGATAAATACAAATGTACCTGAATATATACGTGTTTATCATATAAATTTAATAAAATTTGTTGTTTAATCGCCGTAAACAAAGCAATCGCAAATGCACGAGAAATAAATCACAAAACATGGATTTAAACAGCTTCAAAGCGGTTTTGTGGAGTGGTCAAGAGCAGAAAGATTATGCTCAACATAATTGACATTTTAATGCGCTGATAGTTGGCAAACGATAAAAACAGATTTAATATTCTGATAATTTGCACAACAATTATGGAACTTAATCGAATTGTCAACGCGCTGTATTATGCATGTGCCACTAAAAACACTGCAACGTGCAGCGTGACGTATGCGCAATTTTAAAGCGAAAACTGACAACAAATTGACGCTCGATCGGAATATACTTACTAAACAACCGGGATTAGAAATCAAATTAAATAAGTACAATAGAGAGTACAATTATATGATAATCGATTGACAATCGATTAGCCTAATCAGAGGCAAATATACATGCAGCTAAATTGGAACACATACGAAATTGTTTAAACTTTCAACTTCATTTGTTGTCTAGTTACGTATTTAACAAACTAACTATGGAACAATTTCGTCGAGTTCTTTCCCACTGCAGCTAGATATCTTGGGCCCGACTCGCACAGCATGAAATCGATTCTGGATGCAATCATCATTCCAGCTTTTACTAGCCCATGAGATTGTTATCGCTTCACTGGCTTCTTAAATTTGGATGTGACATTTATCTAAAAGTGGGCTAATGAAAATTGCTTTCTATGCATGTGATGGCACAGCTGGAAGTCACCTGGACGGCTCGTTAGCTCAAGCGCCAGGCTGGGGCTATTTTTGAGTAAATATTGTCTTGATTCTCTGGCCATATTCATATGACGCGTTCATGCATTTTATTTGTTTATTTGTCGCTTGCATTAAATTGAAATTGTAATGCCGCAGACCGCACGACAGAAATGACACTCAGCCAGACAGACGGACAAGCAGACGGTCAGGCAAACGGACAGAGCAGACAGGGGACGATCAGAGACAGGCAGATGTCTGCTATAGCGGCTCTGTTGATGACAGTCGTCGCCCGTACACAACTACAGTGAACACTCTACACACACAATTCGAGCGCTGCATAAGCTGACTGTCCGTTTGACTACAATGTTCACTGTTCCCCATAAAATCGCGCATACGCCACCGCAACAATCTACACGCGAGAGCAGGGCTATAGAGCGAGGAGAAGAGAGGGGCGGTGGGGCGTGTAAAGCAAACGAAATAAAGGCGCATAGTTTCATTATCCTTCGGCTGGTAGACGAAGCAAGGACATGCGGCACGGACCCGTCGCTACATGTGGCGCATTACAAATTTTCGAAATGAAACTGAAATCAAATAAAGGACATGCCAGAGAGACAATTCCACATACAGACCCGCACACTTCCACAAACACACCCACACACCGCACACACTTATATAGAAGAACAAAAGCAACAACAATACAATGCAATTAAAAATTGGCTGTATAAAGAGCATGGAGAACAATGAAAACGAGAGGCGAAAAATGGTGAAGAATAACCGAAATGGGGAATGACAAACATGCTGCGAATTTGTAATTTGTAATCTGTAATATGAATTCGAATTTTAAAGATACATATTTCTGGCAGCTATGTCAGGTAAAAATGCGGAAAATGACGTGAGAATTGCAGCCCGATTTAATTGAGTTGGAGGAACCTTTTGACCGGCCATCTATGCGCATCAATCTGATGCGGCAGCTCGCACAAAATGGCAACAATCCAATCAGCAATTCTGTAATTGGCAGAATGTAAAATCGCAAATGAACGAATAATCGAATGTATGAATACTTTTTGCGGCGATTGATTGAAACCGGAAATTGGCAAAATAATGCAATGATATATGTAAATGCGGTTTACATACAAATGTGCACTTTTGATAATATTTGAAGTGAATAGGAAAATGAAGTGATTTTTACAGCCAAATTGAGTGGAACGGGAAATGAACGTATGCAACATATTGGTAATTAAATTAATTATTTTTTCTCTTTAGCTATGTATATAAATTATTCAATTTTAGTTAATACATATAAATAACTATAGCATATTGCAAGTGTATTAATATGTAAAATTCGATTTTTATATCTTTTGTCCATTGAAAATGTGTATAAGGGATATTTATGCAATTGTATGTAACAGGCAGAACAGGCGATCCTAGCAATGGGTCCTCCAAGTATTTCATGTCTATTTCTCCAAGAAATCAATAGTATAGACAGGTTCACAATATATCTCTGTTTGGCATTTCATTTTAGGCATCTCTAAGGGACTAATGGAAGAAGCAGTGTCGCAGCGTACAACCGAATACGTATAATTTTGAAAGCCCAAACTGAACCTTTTACCGAAGCCCCATCTGTGGTACGTACTATTCTGTTTGATTCCCTTATTCTTATTACTCATGCGCTAAACGAATTTATCAATTTTTCTCAATATGTCCTTCCATATTTGTAATATCGCTATATATCGATTTTTAGAGTTATTTTTAAGGACAACTCGAATAGTAACATATATGAGCTAGACAAATCAAACTGACTGATTTCAGCTTTAGGTTTTTTACTCGATGGAGTTCAGGTTCACTTTTAAAAATCAACTTCCCCATGTAACTTTGGATGTAGAGTTTCACGGACGGAATAGCTTGAAAATGGATATCTAAAAGTTGAAGCAATCAACTTTGGAAAATTAAATAAATTAAGATTAAAATTTTTTTACTTTCTTGATACCTTCTTGATATTCGTCCTGCAACTAAGAAACATGCGCTTTCTCTTTTCCACATCAACTATATTTATCCCCCTAGCATTCGTGTTTTTTTTTTCTGCTCTACACAAGAGAGTTCGCTCCGTGCTAAAAAATCCTTTGTTTGCACAAAAATAATTATTCGAAGCATTCCTTCCCTATATCTATTCTTATATTTATGAAGATTTTAGTTTTACCTCAAGCTATCAGGGAATATACATATATTTTACGCTCAAGTAAGTGAAGTCACTTTCGGGATAAGCTTGAAATGCGACTGTCATCAATTCTGGTTGCATTTAATCAAATCGATCTTGCTTAGCCTACAGCTGCTCCAACTGGCAATTATAAGAGCCTGTGAGTCCTGGCAAACATTTTTGCTTTTGCCTGTTGCCAGCTGCCATTAGTTGGTTGACTGACTGATTGCTTTGTCTTATCATGTGGCACGCCCCATTCCGAATGTCAAATACAATTCAATTTGGCCTGTTGCCACACCTACCGAGCGACTCTCTCACACCCCGACGGCTTTGAATTTTTTACTTCTGTCTGTTTGTTGTTGCTTCTAATCAGAATTTGTAACCAATTTTGGGTGCTGCGTGCACTTGTTTCCGTTTCCTTTGACGCTCTCGCAATCAGCAAGAGAGGCAGCCAGGCAGTAAGGACATCAATCCAAATGCTGCAGAGAGCCCGACCAGGCCGAGAGCAGCATTTGATTTTGCGATTGAATCAAACAATCAATTATCTTGTCTTCTGCGTTCCTGCCTCTTTGCGTTTGCATTGTTGTTTCCCAGTTGCCTGCAATTTTTATTGGCCACATTTTTGTTCCAATGACAAAATGACAGAACGAAGGCAAACGGTAAATGTCTTCAGGCGGAACAACCCAACAGCAGTAGAAGAAAGCTGCTAAAAACAAAGAACAAAAATATTTCAGCTCATTGTGTTCTATCGCACAAAAAACTTAAATAGATGCTAGGGAATATCCCAGATGCTAAGTACTGATATAAGCCATTTTTTTTAATCTTAAGCATGTTTTATTTTGCGCTTTTAATTTATTAATCGAAGACTTAAATCAAAATTGTACTGCGTGGGCGCAGGTGGGATCTACCTACCAAAATTATTAGGCTTTTGATCCTGTAGGTTCTTAGATCGACCCATATGACATACGGACAGCTGGAATGACGGGTAGCCGGATAGAGCGACGAACATAGCTAGATCGACTCGCGTATTTCTGCTGACCACGAATATATACACTTTATGGTACCGTACATTATTCCTTCTACCCATTTTTAATGGATTCAGTGTATAAATAGTGCCCAATATGGAAATATAAATATACTAGCAATAAATAAAGTTTAGATTATATGCAAATCTTATAATAGTGAGCTTAAATGGAACAAATTTTATAATAATACAAGTATTTCGTACAAAGACTTATAAGATTTTATATGTGTGTGTGTGCATATGTATGTGTGTGTGTGTGCGGGGGCGTGTGTGTGTTAGTGTATGCATGCATCTGTGTATGCATTTATGTATATATGCATGCATGCATGCCTTTTTTTCTAAGACCAAGCTTTTTTGTCGCTGTGCTGCAAATTTAAATAAAACGAATTTCTACCGTGCTCTACTCCTCGATTCTCAAGAATTCAAGTAAGCTCTGCCCTTTTCATACTTAGCTAGTAGTATTTTTTTGTGTATTTTTGGTGTTTTTTTGGTGTAGAATTTTAAGTTTAGTATTTTTTGGTGCAGTATTTTTGGTGCAGTATTTTTGGTGTCGTATTTTTTGGTGTAGAATTTTTTGGTGTAGGTTTTTTGATGTAATATTTTTTTGGTGTTATACATGTATGTACAATCAGGCATACATATATATATTTGAACAAAGGTCTTTGACAATGAGTTTAACGCCAATCGGATGGTAACCAAAAAAGTTTCATACAAACGTTTTTTGCGATTTTTCAACACATACGGGTGGAATTTTCCGGACTCCCGTCTGAGCGTGCCCCCTCATCACATAAGGTAACTACAGTAAAAATTTCAGCTTCCTAGCTCTTATGGTTTGGGTTGTGGTGATCACCAATCAGTCAATCAAAACTACAACAAAATCGAAAGCAATTAATAGTGGAAGTATTCGGCGACTTAATAGTTAAGAACATTTGTTTTCTATTGTTCCATTCTTAACCATTTTTATCTTTGGGTTTTAAATTGCACTTGTCAGGTTTACTTTTCTATCGCTTGGCTTTGCGTATTTTTCGCACACCCACTTAACTGTGTCAACAGGAAGTCAAATGCGATGCAAATGCGCACATACACCCCCTCTCACGCACACACTCACACATATATTTACCGACATGGCGATGGCAAAATGGCGTGCATAAATTTCCGGTCTGCCAACCGACAGCATTTTATGAGCGCGCGACGCAGCCGAAGATTGTTTATGGTGGCCAACAGTTGATTCATCGTATTTAATGGATAATGCTCGCATTCAGCATAAAACGGAACAGATACGTCACAAATGGAAAGAATGGCAAAGAGAAACGCGAAAAATACAGCGTGAAGAGTTGCTTTTTTTACTAAATTTATGTTCCTTTTCGGGTTAGAGAATATAAAATATGACTTCGTAACAGTTTAAGTAATTTACTCCATTCTCCGCTTTCTGCCAAGGACTTTGGTTGCTTTCTTTTCTTATTATTTTGACGACAGGCGCAAATTGTCTTGATAGACCAGGTCTTTTCAATTCCAATCCCCAATAATCAAGTAATGCCGATTGCTTATCATTTAATGAACTGCATAAGAAAGAAGAAGATAAAAACACCCCAACACATTATACCATATATAACATATAGAAACTATATATTAATGTAAGTTGAGCTTTACTTTGTGCAATAGTATATTGTATATATATATATATAGTGGTAGAAGGTTAGGGTCTTATTTAGGTCAACTTTATTATATGTGCATAATTACAAAAGCCAACAAACTGGGAGCCAGAGATAAGACATTTATGAAGACAGACATGTGGGAATTGCTGGGTTGCTGGTCTGGCAAACAAAGTGGATGTCAACCCACTCCAAATTCTTAGAATTTTCCCGGCCTTTTTGCTTTACACACTTCCGTCTCTCATTGTCAGAGACAGAGAGAGAGAAAGAGAGTCGACTCTCATATATTTGCTTTGCTCTAATAATAAGAAATAATGTCATTTTCTGTGTCGCCGTATTCCCTTTGCCTATTGTCTATGTCCTCATGTACAGATTGGAGTGAGGGAGGAAGAGAGGCTTTGAGGCTGTCGGGGGCAACGAGTCGGCCTTCAGTTCGCTTTACTATTCAGCCACAGGCTAAAATATTTATGCGACAAACGACAATTTTGGATTTATGTTTGTATTTTTTCGCCTCGGCTCCGGTCGGCACAGGACCTATAAAAGCAGCTGAGTTTCATTTTTCTTTCATTTTTTTTTCATTTTTTCGGTGTGTAGAACAGGAACTGGTCCATAAATAGCTCCGCCATGGCAGCAGCTCTTGTGTGGGAATTTATATGGCAGTGGGCAGGAAATTATGTGGGCCTGTCGAGAGGATTGAAGAGGCAGGGGTAGAACTGCTTTCATGGTCGGTTTGAAACTGGCACAGCAAATTAAAGTGGTTTTTATTAATTGAAGCACATTTTGATTCAAGCGATTGTACAAGTGTCGAGAAATTGTTTAACTTTATTTTCCATTTGAAACATTTTAAGTTGTCTAAGACCAAGTCGAAATATTCCTATTAGCCTTAATGTTGCCATGTCCCCTAACTGTTGCCTTATTCTTTGCCAACATTTTTGTTTGGTCATTGTCGTTTTTTCTATCTTGGCCATGCTCCTAATCGCCTCTCTGCACAATCCTGCTCTAAGAGCATTTTTATACTAACAATCTTATGGCGCATTATGCCACTCAGCAAACAACTCTCAAAAACACACTTCCTCACACACACACAGACACATAAACTCACAAACATTCACACACATACACTCACTAACATAAACGTGTAACATCAACATTGGATCCACTTCATTTTCAATATCAAATTTCCCAAAAATTTGCCAAACAGCAGCCGCAAACACTTGAAAATGTTCCCAGAGCTCAATTAAAGGCCATTAGCTGGATATCGAAAAATACTTCCCTGCTCAGACACCCGCCCTTGTCCTCTAGCTGGCTGTGCTGTGTATGGCCAAAGGATATACACGCATTGAATTACGCAGACAAAAGGCCAAGGCATTCAAAATTTCCATATGCAGGAATTCACATATCCATTCCTACGCCAAGCACCACTCCACTCCACTCCAATCTGGGGCCAGTTTGGCTTGGGGCGTATTACTAGGCGAAAAACCCTCGCCTTGTCGAGTAATTAAAGTTTTGCGCAAGTGTCGATAAATTATGCGGAGGATAGAAGATGGAAGATGAAGCCGGGAGCTTGGTACGGCAGAGGGGAGATGCTATGCAAATGGCTTACAACTTACAGCTTACAACACACAGCTGCGAGCCAGCCGAGAGCCGAGAGCCGAGAACTGAGCGACAGATGGACATTCTTTTGGCTTTCGAATGACAGGCACTTCATCATCGTGTCCTTCGGCGAGTGTGTAATTCATCACGCGAACAACCGCAGCCTCCCCTGCCTCCGATTCGCCCGCCGGCGTCATAGCAAAGCGAGCAGAGACATGACATGTTGAGCCTGCATTTGAGTTGGCCAGCCCAAGGGCGGGCCCGGGGAGTATGGAGCGGCACAGGAAATTACTGCGGCTGTCGCCTGTCTTGGCAGGCGCGTTGAGTGCGCTTTAAGTTTTGGGAGCCTCTTAGCGAACGGAACCTGGAATGCTATTAACCAAGTTGACATTAATCGCTTTGACTTTCTGTGCAGGAGGAAAGGGGCAAGCGACACGTGTGTGTATTACAACCAGGCCCAAGCAGGCTTCCGGCAGGCTTGTAATGTGAAAACAATTAAGTATGTAATATGTAAATGTGCTCGACCCTGAAAGGCAAGAGAACGAAGAGCCCAAAGCAGCGACCCGGAAAAAATACCTGTGAAATGAGGAAGCATTTTGAGCTGTTGCTGCTGACATGCGCTTCTTAGTAGCAGAATGTGCTAAATGACGTTGATTCCTGATGTTAAATACATATTAAACTGACACAGCAAGTCATTCGAAGCAAGCTCCATGACAGGATGCATCATAATATACTCTTCTGTAGTCCGTTCAAAAGGTTACGAATTATCTAACAGCTCAGCTATGTATATTCTTGCTCACTATCAAAAGCAGGATCGATATAGTTATATCTTATGAGACTTGATCTAAGACTAAGGCTAAGCTAAACTAGCTCATAGAATAGGATAGAAAACCTGATAATTAAAGTTATCTCTGGAATCTGTTTAAATAGATTGCTCCGAGAATTCGAATTGTTGACCACTCTTCCTTGACGTCTTTTTCGATGTTGGAAACATTTTAAGCACTCAATCCCTTGACTTATGCCTGGGCAGCTCATAAATTTAATTTAATATACACACACACACACCCTCACACCCCCATCAACACATAAATATGCATAATATTTAGCTGCTGTCGGCTTTATGAATTGAATTTGTAAGCTTGGCCAACTAACCAATTCCCAGTCTGGCCGTCTCCACCTCCAGCTGAAAGTTAAACCCTATTAATTTATGTTGCGGATAGAAATATATATGTTAGTTATCAGAGCCACAGACTAAGCTTCCATGCAATAACTACTGTTGATCCATTAAACAAGATTACGCATACGCCATGTATTCAGCTTCAGTCTTAATTATTATTATTGTTGTTGCTGTATTTGGTTGCTGTCTTCATTATGGACTCACTAATTTCTGTAGTTTACTGCACAATTAATGCAAAACTAATGCGCTTGTAGCTGGAGCTAAGCCAAGCCCCTCCTAAACAGATATCCGTATTTCCTGTTGCTATTCCTCTTGCTGTGATTCCACCCGGGGGGCTCTTTGAACTGACCTGCTTTTGCATTGAAACTAATAGGAGTACAATGCGTGGAGCACTAATGAACATGCATAGATTTACCATTTATTGTACTTAAACCCTAGTTCATTGACGTTATCCCCGCCCCTTTTGTATGCGTTAATGTTAATGTAATTATGACATTCGCATCTGTCTAGTTGCCTACAATCTAATGTATGCGAAGCTTGCAAATATTATTGCGGCCAATTAGACACTGGGATATGCAATACCAAATGCCAAATGCAAGAAAGATAAGCACAAGCTTAAATATTTTCCAATTGCGAATATTTGCAATGTATGGCATTCGACTTGAAAGATGTATGTACAATTATGAAAGATAACAGCTGCAGGCAGTTGCAAACAGGCAATTTACTGTGGAGGAATGAACCAATACCCAAGGCAAATGTTATTTGATGTACACTTTTATATTTCCACATATTTCTAAATGTCGTCAAGTTTGATGGCATAAAGCCTGGCAGCTTCCTGTCCTTCTTATCGGCATCGTTGGCCCTTCCCAACATTTTATGTGCACCTCATCCGCAGAACATTATCAAAAATCGCTTACAACCAATTTGATTTTATTAAAACGAGCGTCCCTCCCTCCCTTTCTCTGTAACTTACGCTAATCATAAGAGACGCTGGAAAAAACTTCAGGAAAATGTGTTCCCCATACGAGTCTAAAGATGACGATGACGATTAGCATTAAAGTTAGCTCCCAGCGTGTGGACTCCCATAAAACCGTTTTATGGACGTCCATAGGCAGGTGAGACCCGAATGCCCACCTGTCACCGAACGCGGCACAAACGTTTTGGCTTTTCTGCCAGGTGGCTTTGATGGAAGTGGGCTAAGTGGAAGACGCCTTCACTCCTCAAAATGGCCGCACATAAAAATTGTATTAAGCCATAAAACAGTGACGGGAAACAGACGCTAACTGGAACATGAAACTCTTACTTTATTTGCGGTCAAGGCAATTCAATTCACATTTCGCAACACCGAGTGGAGAGCACAAAATTCTTTATTGCGTCCGTTACGACAAAAGACATAAACTTGACATTTAACTTACTTTTGACAGAGAGTAAAATACCGAAAAGTGACTATTTTCTCGATACATTAAAAATAGTTTAGCCTAAGTTTATATAGAGCACTGACTGCTAAGAACTTCGGCTATGTACAGGAAAATTTTTCAGACTGTAAAATTTTATCTGAAATTTTGGTGGTTAGAGTGGTTAGAGAAGCGGTTTTTGTTTTCAGGTGTTAAGATTATATTTTAAATTATATAATGGATGTTATGGTTAAAAGGATCGCAAGGATATATTTTCTTATGCTATTGTTTTAAAAGGTGGCGAGTCTATGATTTCGATATTTAAGGCAGTCATTTATAATATGTTTCAGGGTTATGGTGATATTTATCCTGCAAGCTGGCCAGCTATTGATCAGATTTTTCCATTAAGTCTGACCAGTCAATTTTGCTTCATTTAATCGCTGCTGATGAATATAAAAATGTTTCTGTTTTACTTTTTTTATTGATATGCAAAGTGAAATAATGAAGCATCCATAAGTTAATTGCCAATCAATCTGTTTGAATTTTAGTTCGTAATTTATCAGCAGATTCATAGATTCATTACACTAAGACAATGCAATAATTCTTACTTGAAATATCAGAGCTGCAGTGTGCAATCCTTTTGGGAATACTTGAAAGTAAACTAAGTCTGCACTTGCTGCAAATAAGATTTCAATTCTTTTTGCAAACGCATTTCAATTTATGTTCTTTCGCTGGCCTGTTCAATATGCCAGTTACATACAGATGTCACGCCTCCACGTGCCGCCCACCATCCGGTCGTGGCCACCCGCCTTCGGCAGCATAAATCGCAGAGCATATTACACAATGCGATGCGTGCCTGGCTCAATGGAAGAGCCAGCCACAAAACTGGCAGCGACGTTTTTCGGTTCGCCTTTGCCCCTCTTAGTTGTGTTTGCATTTGCGTTGCCCATGGGCGTGCAGAGGGGGGGCGTGTAGTTGCGGGGGTAACAATGAAGGGGCACAAACTTTTTATGCTGCATTTGTCCTGTTGCTGCACACAGAACCAGATAGTCAGAGGGATGAGGCGAGGGAGGAACGATGAACTGGATAGAGTGCATCCTGGTGAATCCTTGCCGCTGCCGCTGCCGCCTCTCGTCTCCCTTCCGACTGCTACTACGTGTCCTGCCTGCAAAAGCATTCAAATTGTTTACCGTATGAGCGGCGCGCACGTGAAAGCCAAAGAAAATTGTAGTAAATTTTAAATGGAACGGCAGCAAAAATGTGCAACGTTTCCCCGCACCTAGCCAAGAACTGCTGCTTGCCTTGACGCAGTGTAATTTATTGGCAGCACGTTTATCATGCCGTCTACTCCGTCTGCGACCCCGTCGCCGATTCCTGCTCAGACGCAGCCTCAGTCATCTTGCCTTCACTGGTGAGCCCAAAAAATGCAGCCATGCGGCGCATGCAAAAATGCCTATGTCAGGCGCAGGATGCTAGACTAGAGTGGCTGCTGCTGCTGCTCCGGATCTGCCTGGTTCCCTGCTAGCCTGGTTGCCCGGCTGCCAGGCCGCCAGCCTACCACAACATTTGCACAAATTGCATCCAACGAGCGACGTCGGCAGCCTTTCCACATCCTTTTGTACTTACTTTTATTCTCGGCCAATGTTTGCCGAGCATTTTGCCAGTGGAGCAGCTTGAGGAGCCGTGTGGGGGCCGTTTCATTGTTTGTCTTTCGGAGCTGCGCCTGATGCAACATTCATTAAAATGTTGCCAATGTGTTTTTGTGGCAAATTGAAGCTGCTGAACCCCCACCGGTGGGTCCGAGATGCCGGAGTCTGTGGCCTCCCAAACATTTGGATATGCATTTACCGAGCTCTTGCATAAGCAGGCGCCTCTTTAGAGCGCAAAGGATTAGACTCAACAGAAAAAACAGAGCAGTGGGACAGAAATACTGATATGAATGCAAAATATACATAAATGTTATTTAAAGATCTTATTGCGGAGCGTTCAACCAACTGGAGTGCTTAGTGAATTCTCGAAACAGTATGACAAAAGGAATTTTGTGTACTCATTGAAATGATATTATTGTGAATTACATTTTAATATTCTTTCTATTTTCTTGACTTACACAAATTGGCCAGTGTTTAATTGTTGTTTAACTTAATCATTAATGCTTGCAATTTGGTTTCCTCCTGGCCAATTCGATCTGCAGAAAGTTCTCCGCAACTGTTGACACTTTGTTAGCAATTAGTTGAGGCAATTTGGGAGAGGGCGTCAAATGTTGAAAATGGAGTAATTTTGAGACAACTAATTGGCCAAGCGGAAGGACACGGCGAAATGGAGAGCGGCAGATGCAGAGGGGACGACAGGGAGAGAATAAAAAATCGGGAAGCTCTGGGAGAATATTAATTAAAATGCTGCTTTCTTTGCTATTTACTTAACAAATTGCTTCAAATGCGCATAAATCAAATTGTTCACACCATTCGACGGCTGCCAAATTCACAATGGTCCAGAGTCCTGCAAAATGCATATTCAATTTTCCATGTGTATTTCAATTATTTTGTGTGTGCTTAAAGCCACACTCGAGTGTGGCCACTTGAAAAGGGAACCACAGGGCTTGCACAGGATGAAGGGGGGCCCGGCATGAACACAAAAATAAGAATAAAACGAACGAACACAAAAAGAGTCCTCTGTATGTGTGTGTGTGTGTGTGTGTGTGTGTGTGTGTGTGTTTGGTGCCATTTCCTGTGCCTGGCAGCCTGACAGCGTGGCCTGTTTGTGATTCATGCGTTAAATGAAAATTAATCCGATTTAATCTGTCGCTAATTAGGTTTACTCTGGGATTTGTATCGCACCTCTCCAGCTGGCCACATGTTCGGTGTCGATTTCTGTTTGCACAATAAGTATTCTGCGGCCATGGTATCGAGCCATCAATTAGGCCAACCAATTAAATTCAATACTATCCATTAATGCGGCTCGCCTGTGCCTGATTTCTCGATGGCAGCCAGCTAGCTTTAATTTCAAATTCCAGCCCATTGCTGACTATCCGAACGCAGCCCAAATCAACGCTGCTGATCACACTCATACGCACTGTTGCCTTTCAATCTGGACTGCGGCTGAGCTGAGCCAAACTCCTGCAGCACCTGCAATGCTTTTGTAGTTGCTGCTGTTGACAACATTGTTGGTCTAGTCTGGTCTAGTCCTTGTGACTGCCTCATTTCCATAACGCACACTCACACACACAGACACACAGACACGCACAGATAGCAAAACAAAGCCAAAAATCTGAAGTTTCATTAGGAGAGGATGCGCACCTCCTGCATCCGCCAGCGCATGTTTTTGTGCCTTCGTTTTTGGTCATGTCAAAAACTGGCAAAGCCAAAACAGATTCTGCTCATCGCCTCTGTCGTCGTCATCCTTTTTGTCGTCGTCGTCGTCGTCGTCGTCTGGCTGTCGTCTGCTGTGCCTGCCCAGATAATATGCTTAATACGTTTTTATGTGGCTGGCGAGCTGCCTTTTGGAGCCGGTGCCGGGTGCAGCGCCTGCTACCCCGCTTTCATTGTTATTGCCAACTGGTATTGACTGTTGCCTCGCGTGAAATCAAATTTCCACTGAAATGACTTTTTGGCCCATAGCAGAAGTTTTGTTTTTGCCTGTTTGGCTTCTGGGCCCATTCAAAAGCCATGAATTATGCAAAGGACTCCTGCCAGGCATCGCGACTCATGTTGACTGCTGCTTCGGGCTTTGGTTATCAAAAGCTATTGACCCATTAACGGGTTTTGGTGTTTGGCAGAGGCACTTGTCACTGAGAGCGCTGCCGTTGCAAACTACAAACTAATTAACATAACGCATTAAACCAGCAAACTCTTTGGAATTATGTCAAGTGTCGAGCGGCAACAGCTGCATCAAAGGATTACGCTTCACTGCCTCACAGCGGCACTGACTGCTTGCCTGATAAGTTTTTGCAACTGACAACCCATTTTTGCATCCACCGAATTGCATTCATAGCCGGGAGCCTGAGTGCAAGCGGGGGCGGGTGCGGGTGCGGGGACGGGGGCGGTGCTGATGCAACGCGACTTGGACGCGCTTTGACACGCGCTCCCGACACTTAACGCAGCAGCGAAGGCAAGGGCTCAAAGCGGAGACTTTGTTGTTGTTGTTGTTGTTGTTGTTGCAGCGTCTGACAGCAAACAGCTCGCCGTCATTGACGTGGCAGCAATTGGAGGCGAGTCCGCAACGAGCGATGCCGCGCCGCGAGACGCTTCGCTGCATATTAAACACCCAAGACTCGAGTGGCGCCACCGAGCAGTGCGTCAAAGGCGACTGCATCTAGTTGAAGCAACTGCATGTGCATTCCAGGCTGCAGCTTTCATTCAAGTCGTACTTATTAGATAGGTAAGCTGACATTAGACACGACTTCAATAGGGGAACAGTCATCGAGAACTTATTGACTTCGATGTTGGCATCTTTTCGTACATACACCGAGGCATTCGCAGCTGTTTGGCAGACGGCTTAAAGAATTTAATTGTTAGTAAACTCACAGCTACTTCCCTAAGGAGCGAACTAAGCAAACGCTTTTCTTTTGTTAACCAACATAATTTCCTTACATTAGTGCTTAACATTAAAATTTGGTGTTCACCAATTCGAGGAAATGCATTGCATTTAACCAACATTGTTTCATTTAACTCGACATTAAATTTGCATGTTAATTGCATTATGGCTTTTAAATAAGTTAGGTTGAAATCTGCAAAATCAATTTTAAATTTTAAATTTACACACAACCAGCTCATAATGTATGTATAGAATATTACTAGGATGGATCGATAGATTATAATATGTTATTCCGATTCGTCCCGTCGACGTTAAATTGAGTATAAATAATAATGGAATGAAATAATGGAATAAAAAAATCCCCAACGTAAATAAAAAGGTTTGATAAAGTTTTACTTTATTTGTGCAATAGGCAATATGTAATCCAAATACTTGATCGGAATTAATAATATCCAAATGGCTTATTATTATTATTGTTATTATTTTCATTATTATTATTATTGTTATTATTATTATTATTATTATTACTATTATTATTATTATTATTATTATTATTATTATTATTATTATTATTATTATTATTCTTGTTCTTGTTCTTATCATTATTATTATGTACCATGAGCAATTTTAAGGTCTTTTGTGCCAGCCAGAAAATATTCAGAAAATATTTAGATTTAGTATATATTCGCTCTATTTCATAGAGATTGTATTATCGGGGCTTGCAAATTCATTAGCGCGTCTTTGTCCTACACTCTCGGTCAAATACTTCATCTGTGATCTACACGATATTCATATTTAGTTAATTTCAGATGTTAGAGCATGGTTAAGAATATTTTGAATCCTTTCTGATAACATCTGGCAAGGGTATCTGCCTGCTGTGTTGTCTGTTTCGAGCATTTGTTCGATTTGGTAACTGATTTTCCATTCTGCAAAATGTTGCCACAATTGCCGACTTTTTGGACTTGTAATTTATGGGACACAAAGCCGGCCATAATAAGCAATTACATAAAAGTTGATGTAATTATTAATTATTTAATGTAAATATGCGTATGTAACATACAAGTACATATGTATGTTAATAAAAGTGAGGCACGTTGCGCTGCTGGCGAATCCTCGTTGGGCCTGTCGCATATGTGACGCGCAATAAATGTATTTAAATTTATTGCATAATAAAGATTAAATATTTATTTACACAACGTTTCAATTAACTTTCGGCTTTGCCTGCCCCGTGCCGGGGCACGCCCACTCGCGCTTTCATTGTTTTCCTTTCGCACCAATTTAATTATAAAATTTATTGTTGAAAATTGCGCCAGCTACAAAATGTCGGTCCAAAACCGGAAGTAAACAAGTTGAACGACCTTCTCGCGTCCGCATACCGGCTACCGAGTGCCATGTCCCTCCGGCTGGGAATGTTCCACATATTATGCGGCCGAGCATATCGTGAATGTGCATGTGGACGTGCATGTAAATCTGGATGTGGGCCGTCGCACCCAGAAACTAGCCATAAATTTAAGGGCCACACGCGCAGAGCCAAATGGCAAATGGGTTAAGGATACCCCTAGGAGTCGGGCGACGGCGAGAAGTGGACCATTTGCAGAATTTTTGTGTAAATTTCACTCAATTGACATTGGCTATGAGTCGAGTCGAGTCGAGTCAGTGTTGGGGCTATGGAGTTGAACCGCACACCCCGCTATCTGAATTTGTGCTACCCCCTTTTGGGGCACTTCAAAGTCAACGCAGCTGCTGTCCGGAAAAAACGTGGAAACTGCACGGAAACGGAAGTCGCAGTGGCTGCTGCACCGGCACCGGCACCGTCCCGTCCCGCACAATGATGACATCAGCTGCGCTGGCCAGCGCCACACTTTGCCCTCCGCTGCCTGTCCCCTCCTTGCCGGCCAAATGCCCGTAGAGACAGCTGGAGGCTCAAAGCCAACGTGTGGCACGGGAGGAGCATAGGAAGCGCGGCTGATGTCGTTTTCAAAAATTCATATTCGTAATTGTTGACTGTATTGTCTCTAGCATTGTTGGCAACCGCACAGACGACGGCTACAGTGCGCACTCGCTAAATGCGACTGCAGCTTAACCAAAACTGTTCAATGCTTTTTATGTGCATTCCCTGAACCCATTGAAAATGGGTAAAAAAGGCTTAAATATTTTGTGCGAGGTGGACCCCATAAAGCTTATATATTCTTGGTCAGCATCATAAGTCGAGCATATCTAGTCATGTCGGTCTGTCCGTATGTATGAACGGGTGAATCCTAAAACCTATTCCGAGTTCGAGCTTGTGTTCGGTCATCAATAACCTGTCCGTTAGCAAGCAACTGATGAAAATCGATATCGAAATGCATTTTGTTGATCAACTCTCTTCAGTTTTAAGTGTTAGAGTTAGCAACTTTAGTATGAATATAGTATGTACAGATAAAGTATCTTTAATTTTTTTATTTTTTAGTTTATTTTTAATTTTGGTATTTTTGCTTAAATATAACCGAGTGCTGACTGAACACATATCGGGACTCCACTGTACTTTGAAATATTTAAGGCCGTATTTGCACTTTATCTCTGAAATTCTGGAGTATGCGAAAACATAAAATATGTTACTGCTAATCTCTGGCGGCGGAACTTTTGTGTTCCGGCTCAGTTTTACAAACACTTTCCGTATTTCCGAACGGCTTAACGCATATGCCTTGCATATTCTATGTCTGACAGTCGCCGGGAAGGGATTTGATTTAGGACCATTAAAAGCATATGGAATGCCGTGAACTTCTATATGGCTTAGTGACCCCTTTCTAACCACTGATGTCGTTCGGTTTGATCTTCTGGGCTGTCGGAAATATTCACAAACATTTCTCTCTGGGATCCAACCCCCATAGGGAGAAAATATATTTTTACTCTATGCTGATAAGCGAGCAAGTTCTCTCCCAATGCGGCGAGCTCAATGCATACGACTGCACTTAAGAAAGTGCCGAGTGCTGCCTGCATTATTGGTATAAGATGTAACGACCACATATCATATTTATGCTTATTAAAGCCTCTCCACACCCGCACTCGGCGGCGACGGCGACGCCCAGGCCCAACTCAGCTCGGATCCGGAGTCAAGTGCGGAGTCGCTGGCGTTCTGTTAATTGCAGCGGAGGCCGTCGCTGATGAGTTTAATTGAAATAATGCGCTTGCCTCTCGGCGGGGGCAGAGCCGGAAAGTGTTTTTGTATTCGGAGCATTAATAATATTTATTCTTTTTGTGTTTTCTTTTTTTTTTTTGGTTTTTTTTTTAGTCTCTAATGAAGTTTGTGCCGAGAAAGCGAACAAAAAATGAAAGCGACCCTGTCAAAATGTTTAATTGCCAGCAGCGGGGATCGAAACAGTGTGGGGGGGCATGGAGGGACGGGGACTCGGGGCGGGTCGATCCATTAGCCAAATGAAGCGCATGATTTGTCACAATTCTGGATTGCAGTTCCGCCCTCTCAATTGGGCCATTTCACATTCTCTCACCCGTTTAGGCACAGGCAGAGGCAGAGCTCATCTGGCAGAGAACGAACTAGACATTAATGGGTTAAAGTGCGCTGACAAATAACTTAATGCATTACAGTGAATTCGCACTAAATGCAACTGTGCTGCAAGTTCACTCGAGTTGAAAATAATTTGATGTCGCTTCGTCTCAAGTTTTCTGAACTTTGTGCATATTTTAAGACCGAAATGATCTATTGTGCTTATGGGCGGGGCCGCTTTCGCTATTGCCATCAGAGCTTGCGAGGTGAATGCGCAATAAATGGGCTATCCAGACCAATGCGACGAGCATGTTCCCGCCGCCTCCATCGACCAAAACTTGCGGCGGCAACGGCGGCTGCCCGAAAAGTTAAGTGAATTGTGCAAAGTTTTACGCTTTTCGGTCCCAACGAATTTGAGCACAGCAAAAAGTTTTAACCCATCTCTATCTCTCTCTGCCCCTCCTTCTGTCTCTCTCTCTCCATCTCTTTATGTGTGCGATAAAAAAAATGTGCCCATACCCATGACCGGCGCTAAGGTAAATATGCCCCAGCAGCAGCAGCAACAATAACAACAAGCTGCAGCAACAACAATGAGAAGCAACAATGGCATTGGCAATGGCCACACAATGGGACCCCATAAAATGTGCTGCAAAATGCAAAATGGCTGCTGCGGTTTCAATAGCAACTGCAACTGCAACGTCGACTGCGACTGCGACAGCAAGCCGACTGACGCTGTGAAGTTTAACGTTGTGAACTTTTATGGGCCATGATCCCCTGGCTGGCACCTGGCTCCGGGCAGGCGACCTCGCCCCATTCAGCCAGCCACCAGTTGCATGGCCAAACAACATTTAATGCAAGCACATTTTTTGCCTCTGCTGCTCCTCCTCCGGCTGGCTCTTGCCGGGAATAAGCAATAAATGTTGCATATAATATATTAGCATGCGCCCATATGATGTGAAATGAGGTGTGTCTGCGCAAACACTCAAGTTGATTTGATCGGGCAGGGCAAAGTGTCAAAAAGTCTCCTAGAAATTTAAAATGTTTCATTCTGTTTTTTTTTTCTTCAATTTTATACAACCATTTGAATCTAGCACAAAGCACATGATGCTGTGCTTCCTCTTCCTTCAGCCCCACACGAAGTGTTCTTAAAGAACTCGCTGAAAGGCTTTCTAAAGATAAAATAGAAATTATAGAAAGTCTAAATCGATATATTTATATAAGTCCCTGGCACAAACTCCTTTGCCATCAATAGGGATTCGTGGCTGATTTCGGTTGGATAGCTATTCGCGTCGTCAAGATGGCACTGAGAATTTAAGCTCACTTCTAAAAGGTTAACAAATAACCTTTTAGAAGAACAAGTCGCTGAAAAAATGAATTTATCAAAATCATTTTGATAGTGAAGTTCGATAAGTGCAGACAATTTCTCATTGATTGAGAGAAAGATAACTTTAAGCTTATAAAGAATTCTCATAACGATAACACCCGTTCACATTGCTCTAAACTGCATAGCTCTGATTTGTGTAATATTTCCTATCACAAGTAATTAAATAAAACTTCGTATTAACTTTTGTTTAACTAACTGGTGTAACTCCATATCCAAAGTTATATTTAAGATAAATAAATGATGAAATGCGTTTGAAGTCGATCGGATAATTGACAAGAAAGTTGCTAATTTTCCGACAATTTCTCACAGTTGGGTATTCATTAGGTTCTTATGTCGAGCTAATAGCATTGCCAATAAGTCTAATGTATGTACAAACTCGTAGTCAGCCACTCCCGACTAGAGCTCTCTTTCTGTTTAATTAGGTGTTAGTTGCTTTTTTACATTGTGAATAATAACAAATGGAATACACTAAGAAAAACATTCCATTGCTGCTGAATTTGAACCGGCGACCTTTTGCTTGTTGGTCTGACGCTTAAACATCTAACTTCTTGCTCATACTATGCGGGTCGAATTTTTGTCCTTAAAGGAAGCTTTGTGTGTTGGTCGCCGTTTAGTCAGTTATTCAGTCAGTCAGTTGAGACACATATAAAGTGATTTTATAAAATGTGTGTTGTTTAATGTAAGCTGCATAATCTCCCTTAACATTCCGCTTTAAACTAAATCGAATTACCAACGTGACCACAGGATAATTCGATAGTCAGAAACTTGGAGCTGAAGCTCTAGATATGCTTAAGAGCCAATCGCTTGTATATCAAATACGATAATCGCATAATGAAATTTGGATACCGAACAACGGACACCGTTGCAGAGGCTTAGGGCCGAAAACATGCTCGCTGGCAGCTTTACGGCTTCGGAGAGGCAATTTGAAGACATTACAAGATGATGTCTGGGTAACAGGTACACAGGTATTTCAAATATGTGCGAGCGTAACTCAATACCATAAATCAAGTTGGACACTTCAGTTAAGCTCCTCGCCCCGTTTCGACAATGCAGTAAGCCGACTTGGCAGTCGATTAATTGATTGTCTAAATGCACTTGTAAGCGACTCGACAAATCAATGAAGTGTAGAAAACAAGTCAAAGCTGCAAACAATGCTCAAGAGCTCCGTCCTGCAGCCACCATCCCCCATCCCCCATCCTCCATCGCCCAACTATCCGCCGCCTCGATTCTCTGCCACGCCCACACATGACGCTGCCGAGTAACGTCCATTGACGAGTGAAGAACATAATAGAGAAGGTAACTGGGTAAAAAAAATGCTGTCTGGGAATTGGATTTTGCGGTTTCACGTTTCGAATTACCATCGACAGCAGCTGACAGCAGATCCCCGGCAAAGGCGAAGCCAGCTCCGCGACAGGGTTAGCCATGGTTAATTGTCACTATCGTTGCTGATTCTCCCTACTCCTCTTCCCCTCTTGCCCCTCCCCTTCGCGTTTGGTATGCAATTATGCCCTGTTGCAAGGCAGTGGGCGGGTGTGTGTGTGTGTGTGTGTGTGGCAAGGTTGAGGGGCCAGTGGCAGCTCTTGACGTAACTCAATCGCAGCCATTGCTGACAATTTGCCAGAATTCACAAGCGAGTGACTTTGGCTGGAATTCGCTTGGAATTCGACTGGGCCACGCTTCGTTGAGTGCTCGGCCTCGCCAACTGAGTTGGCAACTTGGCAAGTTCATCAAGTTGTTAAATATTTAACATTTTTCACATCTTTCTCAATCTCAGGCCCAGCTCTGGCCAGCTGGCCAGAGCTCCTCTGCGCACTGCAGCACGTTTAATCGTGTTAAACATTTTATGAACGCTGCCCGTTTCCCACTTCGGAACCATCCGTAGCCGTAGCGCAGTACGCAGCTCGCCTTTTTGTTGGTGCACCAGAAAACCTTTTTGCGGTTGTCATAATTGTAATTTTGGTCACTGCAGGCTGCAGGCTGCATGAATTTATGATGAACGACATGGAACCACTCGGCCAGCCTGCGGACCGCTCTGCACGCCATAAATGTCACGGAGAAATATTCGCATGCACATATTGTATGCCCTATCCCGAGTACTATAAAGTCAAATGTAGTATATATTTGAATTTATGTAAATTTTAATTTCCACTGGTCGAAGAACACATGCGAAGACCGAAATCGCCCGCAGGATGCGGCTAAGTGCAAGTATTTTTTTATATTTTGGATTTTTTATATAATGGAAAGCTAAAGTTGTGCTGTATATTTAAGTGCATGGTAGGTCTATGTAAATTGAGAGGGAGTGAAACTGTAAAAATGGTATGCAGCTAATGTAACTGTATATTTAATCTATCTCTATATATAAAACTGTCTGTCCTGACTGACTGACGCACAGTACGAGCATAATGAAACTCAAATTTTCAGTGAACTAAGTGCTTTGGGAAATTCGAAATTCAAAATTCAATTGAGGAGCTTTTCACACTTTTCGGATAATCCTTTTCTGCTTGGTATAAATGGGGGACAACGATTTGGTGGCTGAAGATTCGCGTTCAATTTCGTTTCCAAAATCTTTTTGAAAACTCATTTGAGACGTGTTTTACAAAAACATGGAAGTGCCTCACACTTTACCCTCCTTTTGGATGATAAATGCGGGTCAAACGTTTTATGGGTGAAGCGTAAAGTTTCGTTTCATCTGCCTAAAACTTATTTTTAAAGCACTATATAAAAACTGAGTGAGTGCGTGTTGCAGCGGTTTTGAAAATTCCATTTGACGAAAAATTTGCATTTTATTGTTACCCGCATTTAAAGATCTTTGTGAAATGTTTTATGATATGTTTTCCGCGACATCCTTATGAGCGAAAGTTTATTTTTCGGTTTCAAGATTGTCACCACAAGGAACTGGGGAAAATGACTCAAAGGCATTTCCAGTAAACCGACCATTTAAAAAATAATTGCAAGCTGATCCAAATAAAATCCCTTAAGAGTGATACTTTGCTATATTTCTATGCGCGAAATTCCTTTCCTATTCGAATAATTTATTTTTGAAGAAAACTAAGGCCTTCTAAATAAATTTGGTATGTAGAAAATAAATTTATAACTACCCCCTTCAAATATTTTAGCTTAATGACTATGGTAAAGTGCTTAGCTAAAAAATGCATTGAATCGAACTTAAAAGCATAAAACATCTTAATTGTGCTTTTTGTTCGTTAGCAAGACCGCAATGTAATTCTAAATGTATTGTTATTTAGAGACTTAGAAATATATTCACTTAGCTGTTTGTTTTGAGATCAATTCACTTTTGACTTTTTGCGCAAGGTTTTGATTCGCATTCATTTGGATTCATCTTGGTGCCCCAAGCGGAAATAACAATTGATCCCATTCTGTTATGCCCATCTCGGGGCCTGCCTCAATTTGTACAGCAAACTTTGCAGGCCATGCAACATTGCAATTATTTTTGCAACACATTGTCAAATTGCAGTAGACTGCCGGCTCCTCATCGGTTTTATTGTTGGACGAACATTTGCACAATTTATACGTCAACGTTTATTTTATTTAACACTAAAAACCATTTGCCAGGGCTTAGAGCTGGGCAAAAAACCAACTACCATATATATCAGATAGTTAGCGATATGCAAAAATAGCAAAAATTGCATCAATTGAAATTGTTATCCTCGTTTAAATGGCTGGGGCGGTGAGCCCGGCCGGATTTCCAGCTGTCCAGCTGTCCAGTTGTCCAGTTGTCCGGCTAGATGGTTGTTATCAATATCTAAACATGGCTGAATTGCTCTTAAATAACCAAACAATAACTGCAAACTAAAAGTGGGATGAAGATGCCAACTGAACTGTTCTTGTGTCTCGTTTGGTTGTTGTTTATGCTGCGCAACTGTGGACCAAATACAACTGAATAAAAGTCCACAGAAATAAAAGTGTTCAATACTCTGGAGTGATAGAACAGGAAAGAGCATAATCAGAGTATGTGAACTATCTAAATCAACTTATTTTATTAGTTAGACTGGGTTACTTAGCTACGTAATTAACTTGAGAAAACATTCGCCAATTGTTCTTTTCAACTATTAATTAAGGGGGTGGCAAATCCCATCTGTTAAATTGAGTGTTATAGTCTCGAGCTAATGTTGACAATTATATTTGTCTGTTAATCATGATTTTGGTGATCATACTTTACATAATTCTTCACAAAGCTTGTATTTAACTTTGGTACTTCATTTGATTTGATAAGCCCATAACTCTCATTAAATTTTAAATTGTACTTCGCGTAAAAAAATGCTCTGAAAGTTGAAATCCTAATATACCGTGCGCTTGCAGCAACCACAAAGAACACACATTTATTGGGACGACCAGCTGGACAGGGTGTAGAGCCTCAATTTGTTTTAGCGCTAAAAATACAAATAAAATACGCTCATGCTCATCTGGAAAGTGGACGAGGGTTGCCCCAAACCCGCAGGAACCCGCACCAATTTGCAGCAGCCAACAACAGTTTACGTTAGATATTGTAAATTTTCATAGGACCCGACCACGGGCTAAAAAAAAAACAACAACAACGTCAAACCAAAACCATAAAAAAAGGGGGACGTGCAGACAGGATGGCGGGACGAAAAAATATGTCTATTTAAATTTGTTCTGTGGTCTCGTTGTGTTCGTCTGCGGTTCTTTTAGGTAATTTGCACATTTTACACGCCGACAGGACCAGGACGAGCACGAGGATACCGATGGGTATCGAATCGGGCCCCGGTCGCTATAACGTAAATATTGAAATGTATTTGGCAGCTGTGCTCGAATTTCGGCCAAATGTAAATAAGACCGATGGCTGTTCCGGCGGCGCCAAGAACAGTAGGCGCGAGGGTCCAGGTCCAAAAACACATTCATGTGTGTACATATATGGCATTATGGACTGAAACGTGATTTGCATTTTGAAGCACACGGGCCTATAATGGGTAATATGTAATCATAACGCGGCGCGAATTAAAGACGCCAAAAAATATTAATCATACGCCGCGCGGCGCTCATTATGCGGCTCTTGAGAAAATTTGTAAGCCAGCCCAAAGAGGCCACAATGAAAAGTGAAAGGCGCCAGGACGTCAGCCACAAGGCTGCTGCGAAGCCGGCAACTTCTTGCCAGGCACAAACGGAAGTACGAAAAATGTAATTAGAGCTAGCGGCGCTGCAGGCGCCCACAAAGTGTATGGAAACTCTCAGCCCAGAAGTGTAATTCCAGCCAAGAAAGAAAAGTGGCTAAAGCTGATTTCATTATAGGCGTAGCGACAGCAAGCGGAGCGGGATTTAAAGTGGGAATTGAAAAACCTTTGGCGGTAAGTTTCACAGAATGTACAGAGTTGCCAGCGAGTGGAAGGTTCGGTAAACAGTTTAAAAATACATCGTACATTGATAGCCAAATTATAGGAGCAAACGTTCTGGGTGTATGTTGCCTGCAGTCGGACACTTGCATACCTAATAACTAGCGCAGTGGGAGCCAAGCCCCAACCAACTGTGGGGGCGTTAGGGATGTGGGAAGTGGGAGTTGGTGGCTGGGTGGACTGGTGGGCTGGTGGGCTGGTGGGCGTGTGTGCATGTGGGTTAATAACGTCATTTATTATGCACTTCTTTCCGGCATTTCCGGTATTTACCGCGCACGCGACACGACACATAAATGTTGCCATAAATTTAGCACTGCTGCGCCACAGGACTCCAGGACATGCAGAAAAGTGTGCGGGCGGCTCGAAATGCAGCACACGTAGCAACTACAGCGATGAGGACGTCTTCAGTGCGGTCTCAGGTACAAGCTGCAGCTCTGACTGCAGCTCGGCGACTGCTGCAACTTTTGCTCAAATAACTTGCAATTTATTTAGTGTGTTGCGAAAAGCAACTTCCGTTGACGCCTCCGCCATTTTGTTGGCGCGCCGCAAACGCCATTTTGTAAAGGCAACATGGCCGTAGCGTCGCTAAAAGAAATGCAAATGTGTATGCGAATGTGAATGGGAATGGGAATGGGAATGAGTTCGAGATGGAGACGGAGACGGAGACGGGTATGTGAACGGGCAGGGGAATGGTAAAGCGAATAGCAACCGCATGCTTCCCACCTGTCTGCCACCTGCCACCTGCTCAACGCTGCACTTATTTATATGTATATATTTTTGCGGTTTATAAATTTTTACATTTCACTCGGTGTTTTTCTCTTTTTTTTTTTTTTGGATCTTACGGCGTAAACTTTACGACGTTTTATGCGGCGAAAGTGGCTGTAAATCGAACCCACGCGCAGCAGGCGGAGGAAGCATAAGGAACTTGAGCTGCTCCTGCAGCGTGGCGTTAGCTTCGGCTTATGTGGCGCACATAAATTTCCATTTCGTTGCAGTCATTGGTTTCACATAGAAATTGAGTAGATACTCATAAATCTTGGCGAGTTCAATAACATAAATACCAAATTGAAGGTTGAACTTTTTTAACTTTGCTGCATTTGCATTTATCTTATGCAGATTTCTCAACTGAAAATGGAACCGAACCACAGAATCGGAAGTGCATTAGCTGTGCTCGTATGTGTGTGTGTGTGTGTGTATGTGTGTGTGCTTAACCTAAAGTTTGAGTAAGTTTGTAAGGATTCTGTGGCTTGTATCTTAAACAGGGCTTCCAACCAGCTACAAAGTTTTTGCTCACTTAAAGATTAAGCACAAGTGCACGAGAGTTGAAAAAGTCAGTCACTTTAAGATACCCTGTAGCCTGCACCAACGGAACACTTAGCCCACCCTATGCACTCTCCTATAACATTGACCATTACCTAGCTTTAGTATAGATATCAAGACAATAGCCTTTGCCAATAATTTAGACCCAGACGGGACAACAAACCAAAACGTTGAATATTCTTAATCTGTGATTGCTAAACGAGACCTACAAAAGTGTTTGCTTTGGTATCAATTATAATCTACATTTCTACTGATTTAAATTATTTTGGTTTAATGTAATGGAGGAGCTAGCTCTTACGGATACCTTGAAATGGACGCAATCATACGGATATACGATAGTAAGACTGACTTGAGCTTAGAAAAAATTTAATATAAATTCACCAACTTGGCAAAAAAGCCAAAATTGTGTACCTATCCACGTGCTATTTCCTGTCCTTGCCCGGTTCGAGTATTTTGCTTCAAATTGTAGACATTCTTCCATACAATTTCAATTATTTCATTCCATTTAATCTACCCGATTTGTATGGAACTTTAAGTCCAAGGCAATTTTTTATAATGTCTTGATGTTTTTAAAATAACATTGAATAAAAAACAAGTTGGCGTCCTTTATTTCAGAAAATATTTTTCGAAATGCTCATACTGGAAAAAATCTTTGACAAGCGAAAATTATTCAATAATTTTGATCTTTAAATTATTATTGTACCAGAATGTGTTTTCATATTTACTGAAATTATTGCAGTAAGATTAGAAAAAATCCTAAAATATATTTATAGTTGAGAAAAAAGTTTCCAATGACATAACAATCGCGAACTAACTTTTAGGGCGAAATATGTCTGTCTTTTTATTTTTGTGCGTATATCCTCTCATATCTTAATGCTGATCAAAATTGTGATGAGTAATTCATCATACCCCTCTAAGCATTATTTTTGCTAGAGGGTATAAGACAATAGGCCACACACATTGCACATTGCCGACTAATTAACTGCGAGTTGGAGGGCCACCAACAGCGCAGCTCAATTGAAGAGCATTCAATATTGTCGCTTGGATGCGGCTCCATTTATCGCCCCCCTATTGGGTGGGGTGGGGAGTTGACATAAATTCCTATCACAACAAATTACAGCTGCTGCTAGAGCGAAAAAAATCGACTCAGACGACGGCTTTTACTTCGCTTGTGATTGCTCGCCTGCAAGTTTTTGTTATATTTATTGCCATAATTGAAACTCAATTTTTATTATTTTCCATTCACAATCGGGCCGAGTCTAGTGAATTATGCAAAAATAATTATGCGCAAAATGCAACAAAGCAACTCGCTTCAGTTTGGTTCGGGTTAGATTTACAAATTGTGTGCCCCTCCCTGTTCAGCCACCCCCCCTTGTCCACACCCACGCATGGAAGCAAATGCAGTTGTAAATATGTGCGTTTATTTGTCTGGCTATCTGGCGGGTCCTGCCATTTGTTAGCCTGTTTATTTGTTTGCCTTGTTTGTTGTTTTCATGTGCACTGAAAAATTTAAAGCCCATTTGATTTGCATGCATTTTCACACAGCCGCTTTGATATGTGGCACGAGTATCATTTGATTTTCCATACAATTCGCCAATGTCCAAAAACTGAAAACAGCAGAAAATATAACAACAACAACAACAATTTAAATGGGATGCGCATTTATAATTGTTTGGCATTGTGTATTCCACACAGAGAGCTCATTGCTCATCTGCAATGCAGACCCGAGCCCGAGCAGAGCTAAAATAATGAAAATGTAATTTCATTGGCGAACAGATCTACCAATTCACTCAATCATTTCAACTAAAACGCATCGCCACGAACCCAGCCCCAGAATTTGTTTGCTTTTCGGGTGTTGTTGTTTTTTGCTGAATGAAATTAATTTTCATTGATTTGGCAAATGTTGAATTCATAATTTTGACGCATTATTTTTGTGTGAATTTCGAATTGTGTTTATCCCAAACGATGACGCATTAAAAGATAATGGACTATGTGGAACTGGAAACGTGCTCTCTGTACGCCACAAAATTTGCATTTCAATGGGACTAGCTAAGTATATAAATTTGCGCCTAACGAGCCCAAATGGAAACGTAAGAAACTAACAGCGTAGTTGAGGCAACAGTTAGCTAAATATATTCACATTTTGCTTTAAATTCTACTTTAATTTGAAGTCTCAAAATCGATTACTTGCTGGCCTTACAATCTTTTAAAGTGGAGTAAAAATTATTATATTTTTATACCCTGAACCCATTGAAAATGGGCAAAAGGAGTATTATGTATTTGTGCAAATGCATGTAACAAGCAGCAGGAAGCATCTCCGACCCCATAAAGTATATATATTCTTGATCAGCATTAATAGCCGAGTCGATCTAGCCATGTCCGTCTGTCTGACTGTCCGTCTGTCCGTATGTATGAGCGCAAGGATCTCAGAACCTAATAGAACTAGAGACTTGAAATTTTAGCTGTAGGTCCTCCTAGTCCGAGTCAATAACTTGCCCCGTTTCCAAGCAATCGATAAAAATCGATATCGAAGTCCTGTTTATTGTGAAATTTCGGCAATTAATATGAGCTAGAGTCATCAAACTTGACATTTAGCTTCTAGAAAAGTATATATATATCAAGAATTTTTCTTTTTATACCTATCGCCTGTCGGAAGAAGAGGGTTCAGGAAATCCCCTAGTCGGGAGCTCCCGATTAGAACCTCTGAAAAGGGTAAATTTATTTGGGTAAATTTATGTAACAGGCAGAAGGAAACATATGCCACCCCGTAAAGTGTATGTATTCTTGATCGGAACGACAAGCTGTGTTAACATGTCGACCTTAGACGTGTGAGTCTATCTGTCCATCTGTTCGTCGAGTTCAGTAATTACAATTTTAAATATTTATTCTCCTATACCTATACCTTATTCATTTCATCGACCAATTTCCAGTATATCGATACATTGATAAGTTCCAATATATCGATAAAAACGATTTTTTTAGGCATCATTTTACCCTCACCCTCGATTTGGCAACCGTTTCCCATAAGTCTAGATCGGTGACCAGTTTATGTGGCTATTGTTAAATTGTTAAATTTATTTCATAAAACTGACATAACTTCTGGTACAGATACACGCCCCTTCTGGATCTTAGCCCCAACGAACAGAAACCTTGACATCCTAATTAACCAGCTTGGCAGCTGCTTCATGCCACTCAAGTGGCCAAGCAGCGTGGCCACTTCTCGAGCGACCCCAACGAGCAGCTGAAATTTCAAGAACATTTAACACATTGCCAAATCTAGCGTAACCAGAGCCAAGCCAAAGCCTCGCACTCTCTGGCTCTGCAGCTTTGCAAGGAAACTACAAAATACCCACGCAAGAAGTTCATGAAAATTTTATTTACACGCTGCCAAACGGCCCGAATTAATCTCTTGCCAAATTTATTTGAAAAAGTGCCATAAAAATGCATACAAAAAAATTCAAACACTCTACCTACCCTTCATAGCGAGGGTTGTTGGGCGAGGGTGAAAGGCTGGACAAACAAGCTCTATACAATATTGCTGGGATTCTCCTTCTTTCTAAGTGCTTGATTTTCGATTTGTTTCTTAATTTTTACGAATTTGTTCTGTGCTCTCGGATTTGAGCAAACACAGCGACAACGAGCAGCCACCCAGAGAAGAGAGCCTGCGGCGTCCACTCATTCCTGCCGCATTGATCCATAAATACTTCCCCTGTCAGCAGCTGATTTGCCTCTGATTTATTTGCAAATGCGAGTTTGCTTTTTATGTTTTTATTTTTGTTTACTTTATATTCGCACCACGAATTCAGCAGCAGCAGCTCGCAAATGGGTAAGGCTGTGCCAACTTGCCTTAACTCCCTCTTCGGAGGTGTGAACGTGTTTTCTTTCATTCCACCCAAGCACACACCCTGTCCTCCCACCGATGGGCCATTTTCCCTCATTTTCCCGGCCTCCTCTTGCCTGCTTGCTATTCACTTTTGCCCGAGCAAAACACAGAATAATCATTTCAATTTTAATGCTCCAATAATTTGGAAATAGCTACGAAGGGTTATTTAGACTTTTCCCTCTTCTCCGACTTGTGAACTAGCTGCAAGTAAATTCGGCTAAGTATATACATATAGTCGAGTGTAACCCTGAGTTCATTAGGTAACTGCTTTTTTATGGGAGGTTCTCTGGTTGATTTCTGTTTGCACAAGCTGCAAAATGTGGGTCAAATAAGACGAAGAAAAACTGCAATTGAGGTTGTCCTTAAGCTGAATCCAAAGAATATTTAAATAAATAATTTAATCACATTCCTTTTATATCATATGTTGGGCAGATCGAATAAGACTCTCGAGAACTGTCTTTAATTGTGATTGAACTGAATGTAAAGAATATTTAAATATTGTTAGATATCCTTATCTTTTATGTAAAATGTCCTCTAATGAAGCAATTTTCAACCCTCCACAAAAATGAGTCATATGTTAGAGAGATCAGGCAACTAGGAAATCAGAGTTCACCCCCAAGACTCTATTCCCAATGCTCGGGTCGCAATGAATAAATGCGACAAATGTCAGTTAACGCCTAACGCCTACCAAGAATAAAAAAGGAGTCACGATGTCTAAATAAATTTGCATTAGCGGCCTGACAGTGGCAGCGGCAGCGGCAGGGATGTTGGAATGGGGGTTGCTTGACAGGAAGGGGTCGTCGCCACGTTCATATGCATAAATTATCCAGCAAAGGACGTACGCAACATTTTCATTTGGAAAACCAAAAGCAGAACTTGTTTATATTCAAATTAGTAGGCAACACAAACACAAACAGCAACAGCCAAATCCAACAACAAGGACGACAGGAGGACCAAGGCTGGCGCCCATGACTCTATAACTGTTTTTATTGTCTGCAAGGACGAAAGGGTGACAACGACTAACGCACAGGACCTTGAGCTTTGCCATTTGCCATTTGATTTGCTTTGGTTTTGGTTTGCCTCAGTTCGGCTCGGTTCGGTTCGCTTTGGTTTGGCGCAGTAATGAGCATTTTATTGGGATTCTCCCCTAAAACCGGAATGAGCCTTGCGAGCCACCATCCTAGCTGACAACTTAATTAAGTTTTCATTGTGTGCGTTACACGCGGTACACGGATGGGTGGGTGGTTCTCTGGTTAGTTTTCTGGCACAAATACCAGTTTCTGGGCAATCAGCGCACATTGTAGAGAACGCGAATGTGAGCCCCGACACAGATGCCGCTCCCAATCGCACGCCTGCTCCACTGTAACTGACACAGCAGCCGCGCCGCAGTTGAGTGGCACTTCAACACCGGCGGCAGCCCGGCCAACCCACCAGCTCCACAACCCACCAAAGTGGTTCCGCGCCGCCGCGCTATGATAGATCGACCAGGCCGGACCAGAGCAAGCAGCTGACTGTGCAACAAATGGCTGCAATTAATTTCGAGCGTTCGTTAATTAATTAATAACTGTGTCTGTTGCCGGTTCGTCGTGCTTCCCGGTCCTATGTCTTTCGCCACCACCCCCTCCCCCCTCATCATGTTGACACTTTGCATAACGACTGCGACACGGGCAACAAGTGGACAAGTGGACCTTGTCAAGAAGTTGTCCCTGCCCTGGCAGCCGTTCGCTTGGAACGAGTCGCTGTTGCTGCCACCGCTGCAACTCATTAGAGTGCAATTGAAATATGATTGTTGCAATGAAAATGCGACAGATGATCAATCAAACAGGTTCGAAGTAATTGCCAGAAGGTGTTGTGCAAGCTGACAGTCAAGATACAGTTGTACAACTGTCATTGAGTATACTTAATGTGGAAGGGTATATACATATACGTAAAGGAAGGGTATGAATGGGATATTTTTTAATATACTGACTTTTCTTTATTTAAAAAAATCGATTCTTATTACATCTACTTTTGAATATTAATTTTTTAATATACTGACTTTCCCCTTATGTTAGACAATCGATTCCTGACTACATCTACTTCAGTATATATCAACTTTACGTATTTTTTTTTAATTTGAATTCTTTGAATCAAAACATTTAAAGATGTGCAGAAGACAACGGAGAACACTTGAGCTCATCTGGAACTTATTTCCTTTTGAATTTAATTCTATGGGTCTTGCTTCATTTCTTGAATTCCTCAATTTTAAACGACGCAAATGTCTTGGGCACACATTAAGCAACATTTTACACTATTTTGGTTCCGCCCCAAAAACAATCATTATGATGCTCAGCAGCAGAAATATTTTCATAAAGTGCCCAAAACTGTCAGTGACAAAAACTGAAATTACTCTCCCCCACTCTCCCGCTCCCTCCAAATGTAAAATGCAAAGACTCAAAGGCATTGTCTGATGCACGCCCCAACTGGACTCATATTTATTTAAGCAATCAACAGACCGCTGCTGGCCAAACCTAGCCTGGCCTAGCTGGCATGGAGTCATCTCTGCTCCTTGTGCAAATCAAAAACACAAAACTAATTCCTTTGACAATGCCACACGCCGCCACCAGCCACAGAGCATGGGCTGGGGGAAAGGAAAAATGGGCTTGGCTATGGGAGCTGGGTCTGTTCGGCTTAACGAGATGTTAGCTGAATGGCAACCGAGCTGAGCTGAATTGAATTGAGTTGAGTTGAGTTGTTTCTGCGAAGCAGAGGGGCCTGTCAAAGATGCATTCAAGGATTAAATTAATGTCACAGCAAGTGGACAATAGCCCCTTTCCCAGAGGGCACAGCCAGCTCTGCAATATTAACGCTTAATTGTTTGTAGACAACGGGACTAGGAGAGGTGAGGTAAGCTACCTGCCACGGTTTCGGCTACTGCTGCTGCTGCTGAGATGAAGTCATAAAGAACTGGCAGCTGGGTAACCTTTAAATATGGAAATGTATGCCCAGGGTCGTAGATTGCCCCGGGGATCTGTTGCCCTCGTCCATTGCTGCTCACTCCACTTCTTCCTCTTATGTCCATGCCTTTTCATACTTTAAATCAAATCGCATTAACATTTCTTTACAATTTTCTGCTCAGCATCGTGACAAAAAATAAAGTGTTTGTTGGTCGGGGGCCAAAGCGCATAAAAAGGATATTTGACACTTTTAAATGTGCGCTTATTGTGACTAGCCATCTCTCTCCCTCTCTCTCTCCCTCTCTCCCCCTCTCTCTCTCTCTCTCTGCAGCCATGGTCGTTTCTTTTGTCTGTTGAACTATTTGCTGCCTGGCTTCTTGAATTTTTGTTATATTTCTTTCAGACGTTCTTTTTTTTTATTGTTTGCTTTTGTGTCTTGGCCCTTGCTGCTTGCCAATCCCATTCCCATTCCCATTCCCGTTCCTATTCCCAATCCCATTCCGCTTCCTGCCTTGGAAAATCAAATCTATTGTCATTTTGCCAGCTCCGTCTAGGTTCGTTCTGAGCCTGGGCCTGCGCTTGGTCCTGTGCCTCAGCAGCACTTTGTCGGCGTGTCGTTCCCGTCAACCTTATCGTCCTGGCAGCGTTTAAAAGCCATAAGCGTTTGCTTTTATTGAGTTTTTATTGTTTTTTATACGCTTTCCTTCAGGCTTACTGTTCTTCTTTTTCTCCAAGTTTTCTCTTTTTCTACGACGTCACTGCTGATAGTTATATTATCAGGAATCAATGATCTATAAGAATTTTCGCTGCGTCTTCGCGTCACGTTTCTGACTACAGTAAACTCTGCCAATAACTGAAATTAATATCCACCTAAGCCACGAACATTCATTGACTAAAATTATTACTATTTTTATTATTCATTATTTTCAATATTATTACGACAATTTTGATAGCCAAAAGCCCATTGAAAGGGACGAAAAAAGTATAGTATTTTTGTGCAAATGCAACTCCGACCCCCTAAATTATTTATAGCCCAGTCGATCTAGTCATGTCCTTCTGTCGGTCAGTCCGTTCCTCCATCTGTCCGATCTCACAACCTATAGCTGCTAGAGACTTGAGATGCTGAACGTAGTCCCGGCACAAGTTCGCTTCCGATAATCGATAACTTGCCGCGTTTCCAAGCAATCGATATAAAACGATATCGAAATCCTGTTTTTTTTAACAATTCTCGTAAGTTATAAAAGCTAGAGTCACCAAATTTGAAATGTAGCTTCTTAAATAATTTGATAACTACCGACATCCGTCTAGGGCGAAATGCATTTGATGCTGGTAGAGTAGGGTTCAGGGTATCCTCAAGCCAGGCACTCCCGATTTAAGCACTCAAAGCTGTTACCTTACGATTATTATAAAACTCCATCCATTCACTAGTGTGGATCCTCGTAACTGTTTGTTCTGTTGCCGCCTTTTATTTTCTCGTGGCACAACTTTATTTTATTTTGTCTTTAAATATTTAGAGCTAAGCGCCCTTATAAAAATAACTTAGCCCATCGATGCTTATGATAGGTTGATGGTAATCCCCTTGAATGGAAGGGCCTGTGTCACATGCAGCAACTGCAGACGTTTTCAAAGCCTTCGACTTGGCACTTCATTGCCAGACAATGGGCACTGTGCTCAACACGTCAAATTTATGTCAATAACACTAGCCAACACGGCATTGGGCTGCTGTCAGCATGGTCGCAGCTCTCTCAGTCACAACTCTGTCTCTATCTCTGTCTCTCTTTCTCACGCCCTGGGCTATTGCAATGCCGCAGCGAATCGCAGCTCGAAAATTCATTTCATTTCATTTCCAGGAAAAATACACAAAACGAAACACACAGAAAGCAGCTCCATAAAATTGAGAAATGAGAAATATTTTGCAATCATTCGTTGAAATTATGACAAACGCATTTCTAAGCCATCGCATTGATTGAATTTTCTTTGCCCTTTCTTTGGCAACTCGCGCACCATCCAGCTACCCCCTCCTCCTCCCAATAATGGCATTCTTCTATTGTGCCCGGATTTTTGCACCTTTCAACAGCGCGTTGCCCGAAGCCGGATTAAAAATCTATGTCAGCTGTTCGGCTTGTTTGAATTTCATTTTCGGCTTGCAGTTGCAGTTGGATTTCCATTTCCATCTCCATTTCCATTCCCATTGTTGCCTTTGACTGTCAGTCGACACCTCGGCCTTTGTGCTCATAATGAGGGATTCCGACAGCTACAACTGCATATTATGGAGCGCTTAAAAATCAATTAAAGACATTTTCGCTGCGAAATGCTTACAGCTCGTCTTTGTGGCTTCCCATTGTATTCACCTTTGTGAAAATGTCGCGCGGCAAATGAGATTATCAAGCATTAGTTATAATCCTGCGTAGGCAACAAACATTCCCTCATATGAGGTTCTAAATTTGTTTTCTTCTATGTCAGTTAGTTTTCTTTGGAAAGCCTTTCAGTCGGTAGTTTTCCGTATACAATGATTTTTATTTGGTTTGTGCTGGTACTTAATCCACCCAGGCAACCCCCTTTCTATAGCATCCGTAACTGCCTCTAATTGACATTGACATTTGAGTTCGGAGTGCCGTCGAAATCAATTTTCATAAATATTAAGACAGGCGCATAATTGATGCCCCCGCTCCCCTGCCCCTGCCCCTGCCCCTGCCCCAGCCCAGGATCGACAGAACTATTTACATTCCCTTGGATAGTTGCAAGTTGATTGATGGATGGACCAGACCATTGACTTGCCGCTTGCTGAGCAGTTGCCTCCAGGCAACCTCCGTAGCCGTAGGCAGTCCCATTATTTATTATCTATTTACCAAATATTTGTTGCGTAAATTTGGATGCCAGTCCCAAGTTGCCCCCTCCATAAGCCAGCCAGCCCCCTACTCCCCCTACTACTGTGGCCATATCAAAATGACTACTAATTGACTGATTTTTCCGACTCCCTCTCTCTCTTTCTCATTCTCTTGGCCACAATCGGGTTTTATTTTCTTTGCGAGAGTTTTTGTTTTATTAATGCGACTGTGGTAGATTAAAATCTGACCGCCCGCTTTCCCCGCTTAGACAACAACTGCCTGCCGGTTGGCCGGGGTAGCGGGGGGTATCTGTGTGGTCGAGTGATCAATCATTTGATTGACATGCTCTGTATGAGAAGGATGTGCTAAATGTGTGGGTGCTTGTTTTCACTTGCAGCTTGTAATGGACATGTTGACGCCACCTGTTTGGCCAAAACTAAAACAGAAAGTTGTTTGGCCAACCAGCTGATGCCTCTTTGGCAGCTATAGAGAAAGCGCCTGAGATGATGTTGAGCAAACTAAAATAATGGCAAAGATTTGATGGATAGACTAAAAAATCGGACTATCCCATAGACACGTGGTACCAAAAGGAAAGGCATTTCTACACTGCATCTTTATTTAAGAAAATTGATTAAAGAGAATATAAATAAATCCTGATCTGTGTTCTACAATTGCATATTGTGTGACCATCAGAGAACAGACTCCTGTCTCGTTCTAAGCCACGTTTGATATCTAACATCAAAGGCACGAAATGAACTCTGCTTGCTCTGAAACGAGCTCTTGTTTTAGGTGCAATGCTGTAGCTGACAGCTTTTGACAGACTGCAGCACAAAGCAGATGTAATTGAATTGCGCCAACTAATTGAGACAAAAGCCTGGCAAACTAATCGCGAAACAAAATTCATTGACATGTAAATAACGCACCAGTTCATCTATATGTGTACACAGATACACCTCTTTTGTTCTCCACCAACTCTCTCTCGCTCTCTCTCTCGCTCTCGCTTGTCTCTCGCATAACTTATAACAAAACAGATGCGACGAACCACAATGGAACGGGATTTTTGTATATTATTTGATGTGCCTTGAAACGAAACAACAACTAAAGGAAAAATGGGGAGGATGGGGTCAGGGTCTGCCGACGAAGGGGCTATGAGCGGGGGGGGGGGGAGGCGTTGTTCATCACGTGACCGCGCCATTTTGTTGTTAGCTATGGCAGCACATTTTTTTGCCCGAATACACACACACACACACACGAACATTCACAAAAGCTACAACAAAGCAGCAAACAGGCCGCAATGGACAACAACAACTTTTGCTTTCTTTTATTATTGAAAATCGCCAGCACAAAATAAAAATGAAAAAAACGCAAAAACAACGTAACCAAAAATGGGCTGCTAATTGCTTTTAAAACGCAAAAGCCAGCAAAAGAGAGAGAGAGAGAGAGAGAGAGAGAGAGGGGGAGAGAGAGGGAGCGCGAGCAGAAGCGAGTGCAGCATCAGCAGGACCAACATTGACTTTGGCAGGACATACGAAAAAGCCGCAGCTGCCTGGCAGGCTGTAATTGTTTACGGCAAAGCCCAGCGAGAACAGGACGCACAGGAGAGCACAGGATAGACCAGCAGCAGCAGCAGCAGCAGCAGGATACACATAAATCATGGATAATGGCCAGCGTCGTCGAGTCGCCGTCGCCGACGCCGTCGCCGACGTGCGGTTAAAATTCGTAATTCGATGCTTTTGCATTTGCTTCGTTTTTGGCTTAATGCTTGTTTTCATTATTATTTTTGCTCGTTTTTTTTTTTGCTTTGCCATTATTAAAAATTGAAAACGCATTCAATTTATTCAGTCGCCGGCAGCAAGGTCGTCCTCATCCATCCGAATCGATTGAACGGCACCGCGGCGGGGGGCGCTGTGACTGCCCCGCCCCTCTCCGACTGGGATTAGGGCGTCGCTTGAGTGACGTTTCGTGGCAGTTGTGTGAAATGTTGGCCTCTCGTCGTCGCGTTTTTGTCTTTAAATCAATGTTAAAGCAATTTGTCACGGCCGCCGCATGGTGACAATGAACGGGCCATCCATCAGGGGCAGCCGGGGCGAAGGGGTTGCCACTCACCATTCGCAGGAGCAGGACAAAAGCGCCATTGTCTGGCAAGAGTGTACGCAGCACTGCCGTTGCCATTGCCATTGCCATTACCTGTCAAGTGAGTTGAAAACAAATCGCAATGGGAATGTCAATAGGCCAACCGCCCAATCGAGAATGCAAAGTGGCGGCAAAAGGGCGACTCGATAGGGGCCGGGCCCCCAGCTCAATTGATTTAGGATTTAAACTGAACAGAGACATCGATAATGATATACACGGGCCACAGCCAAAGAGAGAAAGAGAGAGCAGAAGAGAAAGACAGAGCAGCGGTGCGATAAAATCTGTCAACGCAAAGCAAGCGACTAATTCGACCCAAATGAAGAGCGTGAAGAGTTCACTTTACACTGAACAAAATAAGTCAACATTCACATAAATGTTGTTTAATGAAAGTTTTGCAAAGTGTCAGACAGCTACTTTGATGGGTTTCTTCGATGATCTAAACATTTTCTTTTCTGTTTATGTTTGTATTACACTTTTGGAGATTCATTTACTATACCAAGTATATAATATTTTATTATTATTATAAATATTATTACAATTGTTGCTAGTACTTATAAGAAACAAATACGAAAAGTTAACCATACCTATAAAATAGCACTGGCTACCATGGGTTTTGGCTAAGAAAAAATCTCTTCTCTTAAGATTTTTAAAATGTTTCTATTACTGTTGCATATTTTTGTTGAGTACTATCAAAGGTTCATAAGTATAATTAGAGTTTTTCCCTAGCATTTCCATTGTATACTGAGAGCTACGAACTTTGCAGCATAACTCTCATGTAAGCCAATGAATCTAGAATGTGCATAATTGAGTATCATTCGGTTGGACGAAACATATCAACTCCATTTAAGTCAAATGCATGCTTATAAGTGCAGAGAAAAGGGGGAGAGCAGCATGGGAGGAGGCACATGAACTGATAATCCATTTAGGCAAGCAGAAAACTAAAATTTCAATTAAATAAACCAGCAGCTACGGCATCGATTGCGGCAAGTTTAACCCTTGCAACATTTGCGGCAACTGCAAATGCAACAATAACAACAGCAATAGCCGCCGACTCAGGTTAAAGTGTTTGAAGTGTGGCGTCGATGTCATTGATAGCCAGCGGGGCGTCGGCTTGCCAAAGGCATTTGTGGCATGCAAAAAGCCGCAGCTGCAGCGGGGGCAGCACACACACACACAGGAGTCATAAACAACGCAACGGATTTCCCGCAAGGAAGCCAACGTCGAAAAGGCGGCAAAGCCAATGCCAATGCCAGCCAGCCATGCCGGCAGCTTGGCCTCGGGGAGCGGGGGAATCAGCGCGTGCAACGCGTGCAATTCGCATCGATAGCGATAATTACGTGGGCGTGTCTGGCGAGGCGGCGACAACCTGCTGCTGCTGCTGGAGCTGCTGCTGCTGTAGCTGCTGCTGATTCCGCTCTCTCGTGGTGCATCAAAAGCAAATGCCGCACGTGGCGGAGACATCGTCGTCGTCGTCGTCGTCGTCGTCGTCCGCCCATTCCGATTCCCCCTGCAATTCGCAGCGTGGGTGCAGCCAACCAGCCGCAACAACCACGGCCGATAATCGCGCCTGATCGGCGGCAGTTTTGCAACTGCGACAACTTTGAGTCAACCTTTCCCCCTCTTCTGGCTTGGCTGCCGCGTAAACTTGCACTTCACTTAATTAAATTGCAACCAGCGCCGCCTCACGGATGTGCCGCACTGGAGGCAGTTCCTCTGGCTTTGGCGCGACGTCACTTGAAAGTCGCCGCGCCATAATCGAATTATGCGGCAAGTGCCGCCAAAAAGAATTACGATGGCGAAGCGAAAACATTATTAAAAGCTCATCAGCAATTGGCATGCAACGCAGCGACTGTTGCGGGCCCAGTCCACAAGGTGTCCATAGGAATAGGAATAGCAACAGGGATAGGGATGGGGCGCAGAACGAAACACAATTAAACGGAAACAGCAAACAGCGAAAATGACTTCATTAACCAACATTTTAAGCATGTCAAAAACAATGACAGCTTTCAACATTCACAAACTGTAGGTAGGCAAAGCTCGAAGTGGTCAACAGTAGAATCTTGTGCGCCATAGCGTATATTTAATCAGCAATACATCATGATCAGCAGAACTATACATAGACCTATCTATCCACAATGAATATATTGCGTTGTTTTTGAAATTAATAAGAGGTTTTCTCTTTCCGCAAAAAATTGATTTGTAGAACCGTTTGATCATGCTCGATGTCATTATCAGCAGAACTATACATAGAACTATCTATCCACAAATCAAGTTGGTAACAATAAAATGAATATATTGGGCTGTTTTTTGGGATTTATTAGAGCTGTTCTCATTCCGCACAAAATTTATTTCACACTTTTTATCTCAGATTAGTTTGAATGTTCTTTATCTGCTGGACTTTTGCATTTAAATAGATAATTAATTTCAAAAACTCGCTTAATATTTAAAAGTATGTACAAGTATATAGATAATGTTCCTGAATGTTCCTCTTACTTAATTTTCTCGGACTTAATTTCGTAATGCACACAATTATGACTTGTTAGAGGAATCTAGTCGGGAGTATCCCACTCGTCCCATTTTCAAAGCCATTCCAAATTTTTCTCAAAAGTCGGTGGAAAATGCTTTTCAAGGAGATTTTTTCTTGTTTCATCCGATTCCCTTTAATCTTATATCCAAATCCCTACATAAGAATTTATTAAATACATGATTCAACAATTTTGGATATATCCTCCACAGCTCTGGTAAATTCAAAGAAAACAGTTGAATAACATTTTTTTGCTTACCATCCGATTAAGTTCAACATCTTTTTCAGATGTTTGTGAAAATTCATTTAAGACTGTTTCACACTTTTCTCAAAATTCGCCACTTTTTTATGATAACTGCGGACCAAAGGTTGTAAGGGTCAAATTTTAATTTTGTTCGATTGGCCTCAAACTTCTTTTCAATCCAATATATATATATACCTAATGAATACGTTTTTCTGGGAACATGGAAATTCCATCCGTAACTGCGGAAGTTTTGCGGAAAATTGTAAACACTTTTGTTTATCATCGGATTCAGTCTTTTTGAGACATTTCTGTAAGCATTTTCATTGGTTTCTTGGATGGCGAATTCGGCTAAAAGATTTTATAAACGAAAGTTTTAATCTTAATTAAATTTAAAAGTTAAAGAACAAGATTTGCCACGGGCAAGGCCGGGGAATAATAGGACAGTTTTCTCAGCATTCTCCTTAAGCTGGATTTCGATTCATACTCCTTGCTTATTCCTCGTTTCTCAGATGCCTTAATGACTCATTCAGAGAACCGAGAAAAGTAATTTAGAATATTTGTATAAAAATGACAACAGAAGCTCGAGTAGAATTCTGTTAAGGGTCCAACCAGAATCACCTCAAGCTGCAATCGCTTTGCAATTCAATTGAAACGAAGCCAAATCAAACACTCACATACCCGTATCCATATAAGTACTCACAAATGTGCATATAACGTGTGCACATTGCCATGGCCATTATCGGCAACATCAGCCTCATCACCGCCAGCAACAGCAACAGCAGCAGGAGCAGCAGCAGGAGCAGCAACACTCGCAGCCGGCACATCATGAGGAGCAGGAGCCGGGGCAGGAGCGGGGCATCGACCATCGCGTCGCCCATCTCCATCAGCTTCAGCATCTGTGATGCAATTCACGTGCAAGTGTTTTTATGTTTGTTGTTTCTAGAGTCGTCGTCGGTTGGGTCGTCATGAATTGAATGCGACAGGAAAATTATGTCCACACATTAAATTGACGCTGGTCGAGGCGGAGGGGCGTTGACATTGGGCAGGAGCAGCGGAACTACACGGAACACGTTTGTACTAGTGCATCAGAGAGCTTGTCAACTTAATTTATGCTCGATTCCGGCCGCCTTGTGACCTGCCTCTGCCTCTGCCTCTGCCTCTCCGCCCCTTTGCCATAATACCCGGCTGTATTTGGCAAGAGTGCTCAGCTATGGCCATGGCTATTCATCCATCGAGTCCGATTGCATTCGCGGCCCCGCGAGTCGTCATCATCGCTCAAGCGTCTTGTGGCGACATTTTTCATGTCTTCATGTGATCGAAGGCATAAATTATGCACACGTCGAGATCGCAGATCACAGCAGAGTCTAACTAGAGCCACGGCAGGGCAGGGCAAGGTACGGCAGGGCTGGACCAGGAGCAGGGACAGCAGTGCCAGCCCGTTTGTCTCAGCCCGAGGCATTCAATCTTTGTGTCAACAGAAATTATTTTTAACAGCAACTACAACAGCAGCAACCAAGCAGCAAAGATCTGAGTTGAAGACTCGGCCATGTCGCTGGCATGAGATTAATTGGCTCTGATTACAAATGTATTTCGAATATAGCAAATGCAATGGATCTCGCAACTCGCCACTCTCGGCACTCGCCTCGACTCCATTCGTATTCGTAAAATATGCATTTGGATCCATTAATGCTGAATAGTGTTATTGCCTGAAATAAATACTTATGCCTGCCAGCTTTATGTGTACAAAGTTCCCTGAAAGATTCAAACAGGAATCATTTCAATCATTCTTTAAACAAGTTTTTATTCTCTTTCGCTCGTGAAATCTCCTACGTTCCAAATCGGTATAGCATTTTTCTATATATATATATATTTATATATATACTTCTATATATAATGTAATGATAATTTCGATCCCAATCTGAAAATAGATGGCATAAGAATATAAAAGTGCCTTTATACAATTCCCGGTCTCGAAAAGATTTTTCAAAAACATTGAAGCGCGACTAATATTTAACTATTTTATGAAAGATATAAAAAATATGCTTAAGCCAATAGGATGGTTAGTGTTAAACAAGCAATTTAATCTAATTTTCCACAGGTGCAGGAAGAATTTTCCAAAATTCCGTGCGTTTCCTAGCTTTTGTTTTTTTCTAAATATACTCGTCCGATTATTTTACTATCAACAATTTGCAGTAGACAGGCTTCTAAAAAACATCACCAAAAGAACAAATGAAAAGTTTGAGTAAAAGCAAGAGACCCAAAGAAGAATAAAATAAGAGTGAGTGCAAAATAAGCAATAAACGTAAGAGTAACATAAAGTATTTGACTGACAATTAAACTTGAGAATCGCATAGTAGAGTCTTTTAATTTACAGCAAATTTGTTCAGCGTTTCCCATAAGAGAACATAGCGTATACAGAAGATTAAATTTCCACAGCTGAGTTGAATTGCTTAATTATATTCTGGTCGATTTACAATCTTCTTTTTAAACCAAGTATGACTCAATTTTTAGTAAATGTCTATTTGTAATACAATTGATATAATTGCTGACAGTGTACATTGGATCTGGGCACTTGGGTCTTTATATTCAAAACTCTCGCTTAGGTTGCTTATGCATATGCTTAGGCTTTTAATATGTGTACCTAGTATGCCTAAGCCTTATCCTCAATTTACAATATCCCCATTATCCCATTTACTTAAGAAGTTTAACATAATTTCCATCCTATCAAAAGAGTTTTGCGGCTTGCCCAGATCGAGTTGCATTGTCTGTCAAAGTTTGTGCTCGGCGCGAGTAAAGCACTTTGGAGAAATACCTTAATAGTTTATTAATGATTTTGTTGCTGCTTCTGCCTGTTGCAGCAGAAAGTTTATTAAAAGTGTATGCGGCCCGAGAGCCTCGAGAGTCTGACGGCCAGGCCAAAACTATCTGCAACTATCAAACCGGGCCAACACTTTGCTTTCACGTTTCCTTCACGTTTTTTAAACCAATTATAAGAGTATGCCGTGCACAGGAACACAGGAACAGAAGCTGTCTATCGACTGAGTCAGCCCGGCAACACTTCTGCTGCCACTCTGACCTGCCTCTGCATCTGCCTCTGCCTCTGCCCGGTGGCGTCTATGAAGCCATCATGTGGAAAAACACTTAATTACTTTAGAGGAGCTGGCGCACAAAAGTGTAAAGTGCCCGGCCACGCCCCTTCCATCGGAGCACAACTAGCCGAGGGTTGGGTTCATAAACAGTTAACTAACTAAAGTAACTGCCAGTCGGAACAGAAGTTCTCAGCCGGGATAGAAGCCATCAAACGTTGCCAGCCTGCCTGCCTGCCTGCCTGCCAGACCCGACTCTGATGTGTAGTCATATTTAAATTAGATTTGCCTGAAATCGTGCGTGAATGTCAACGGCGCTAGGAACTGGAACCGGAACGGAACGGAACGGGAAGTAGAACTGGTTTGGGGCCTTGGGTAAACAGCAGGCCAAAGAATTTTGCGTGTGTGTGCTCTCGAAAAACTTGCAAATTGGATTTCGGTTTTTGAGTTTTGGTTCAGCTCAAGACAAGCTTAAGAACTTTGCACTCACACACGCATAGCTCGAGTGTTAAAGTTTCGAGTGCTCGATGGCGTTTCCAGTACCGTGGGTGCCCCATTAGTCGGGCCTCGAAAAATGCGCCCGGCTACGCCAATTCGCCAGTGTCTTTAATTTAAATCTTTCGAATTTTGGGTCAATTAAACTGAAGCTGCTCTCAATCAATTAAAAATACACAGCTGCAATTGTCTGGAGAGGCCCTCCAAAATGAACGCGACATAGTTAAATATATATTTGAGTTCTTTAAAATCCGTCGAGAGGCGAGGAAGGAAATGAATAATTTGGTCGCTCGGTCGGGGCCTTGGACATGTGCTAGCAAATGGTTTAAATTATACAAAAATTTGTCTTAATCAGCAATTGTCTTGTGCGAGTCAGAATTACGAGCTGGGAAACAATTTCATAGCATAAACTATCAAGTAAATAGCCCGGCGGTTGAGGGATAGATTCCCAGACACCAGTCCAATGAATTCCAATTTCACGGTCCATTATCATATCAAAAAATCGAATGCACACTTGAGCAGAAAGTCAAACTCGAAGGCGAACTTCAACTGAAACTGAAACGGAAGCATAAATAAGAAACAATTAAAGGCATTTTAACGCGCATTTCATGCCGAGGCACCGCAGGACATCAGGCCAAGGCGCTCTTCCTTGGCGTGCATAACACAGATAATAAATGAGGTTTAGGGCACGCCGAGAACGGGGGGGACGAGCTAAACTGTTTTGACTTTGTTAATAAATTGAAAAATTATGATAATGCCCCGAGAGGCAGCTCAAGTACGGGCGAACTGTTGTGTGTTGTGGGCACACAGTAAATTAAAGCAAAAGGACTCGAAGGACGTGCAGTGCGCAACGCAACATTAAACAGGCGACTGGCAACCGCCAACTGGCAAGCAGCAAATGGCAACGGGCAACTGGCAACTGGCGAGAAGGACATTAAGGCCACGGACGAGCGATGATGCAACATATTCCCGCTGTTCCCCATCCCCTTCGCTCTCTACACGTCTGCTGCTGCTGCTCAGTTTCTCAATGTAACCAAGACGCCGCAAGTGCGCAATTACATTCGACCGTGTCCTGCGTGCATATCCTGCAGCCGGCGCCGGCGGCAACGGCGGCAACGGCGGCGGCTTCGTTGCAATAAAGTGTCACTATAAATAAATAATAACGCCCACGAAAACGCTCCTGGGCGGCAGAGCTCAGCTGCTGCAGCCGCCCGCTGTGCAAAAATATTGAAAAATTGTAATTGTATCTTACAGATACAATTACGGCACGGCCAGTGACACGTGACCGCCGTAACGCATCACATCGAGTGCCAAAAGTCACCAGCGTCATTTGCCCGCCGGCAACTGCAGCAACGCCGTCACTTAATGGACCAGAGTTCCGAAAAGCAAACAACAGTAACGCTTGATTGCGAGCGCTGGATCACAGGGGAATATTTAGTTGACGCTGCTCGCAAAGGGCAAAGGACCAAAGCGAAGCTGGGAAACCGGGAAGCCGGGAAACGCGGGCAGTGCGTGCCAAAGGCGAGCAATGCAAACAAACTCATTCAAGCGCAAGCCGGAAGCGGCTAACGTGAACGAGACGAGTGCCGCGGGCGCAGGAGAACAGCGCAATGTGTTAAATGTGAAAGGCTCAGAACGACTGAAAGTGTGTTGCAAAAAGTAAAAGTGGGCGATGGAAGCATACACAGAAGGCTAAAAAAGGACAAAGGTTCTCTTAAAAATTGAAACTATCTTTGAGCGGTTAATTTTAGAAAATTCCCTTCTCGCTAGATGGTTTGTCCTAATGACTGACAGCTGATTTATTAACACATTTTTCTCTTTTCCGATCAGCTTCATTTTAAAGAGCTTTGTGAAAATTTGATAAATTCTTACAAATAACACCCATTTCGCAAAAGTCAACCACGCGGAGGGGAGACAGCGAGAGAGCATAATCTACATAATATAGAGATAGTTGCTAGAATTTCAAAAAATTAATATTATGTCTTTATAGAAGAGTTTCATCGGTTACGGAAAATTCATTTTCTTGGCTGGACATGAGGGCTCCAGGCTAAAATAGCAGGCGGAAAATAGGTGAAAAAGTGAATGGATAAATTTTAAGCAATTCATTTGAACTGGTTGTATTTATGTGTTTAAGTGCAACCAACAAAATGTTGGGGTAGCTATTAAGCTACAATTATTCCACTCTTTTGACCAAATCGTATTAGGATTGGCCATGCTTGGACTTGTTAATTTCGCCATAATTGCGACAATGATCTCCGGTTAGACTCACCCAATTACGCTAAACTATTTTATCCCAATTCCAAAGGCTCCCAAAACGCGTCACCTCACAATTTGTTTCGCTTAAAGAGACGCTCGCACATGACCATTCGCAGTGCTCATAACACAGGCTTATCGCAACCATTCCTAACAAAGCCTTGAGCCATTGGAACATGCATGAAACTAAAGCGGGCAGCATGAAAGACGCAGGCGTGCGGAAGCTGGGCCACTTGAAAATCCGCAGTCACAAGTAGAACCCAGTGCTTGGAAGGGGATGGGGCTGAGTTGGGCTGCCGCAGATTTGAATCCGGGGAGGCCAGAGCGAATCAATTCTGCTTGTGGGACTCTGACATTAATATGACATTTATTTGTCACAAGGCATTGGCTGCTCCGGCCGTTGTTTCGATAGCCCGCCAGACGCAGCCCAAGACGGGCAACTGGCGACTGCCCCTGCCCCTAAGATCGACAGGACCAGACGCATAAATTCAGTTGCCGTTAAGCACTTGGCCGGTTATCAATGGGTTAATAAACGTTATAAAATATGAGTTCATTACGGCTGAGTTATAAATTTTTGTGCTTGTTGCACTCGACGCGACGTTCGCACTGCAGGGGCTATAAATTCGTGACGCCTGCAGAGACGTAGCAGGAATAAGTCTCGGCGAAGGAGCAGTAGCAGCAGCAGCATATGCCACAGGCTGAGCTCGCTGGGGCGCTTTTGTTGTAGTTGTAATGAGAGATTATATTGCTTTGTGCGACTTGGCATCGGGCACACGCGTGTCCTTGTCTGTGGCATGTGCTCGACTAGATCCAGCGCTTTTGAGCCTGGGCTTAAGTCGGACAAGCCGAAACCACAGTGTCCTTCGTGAGAGATGTGCACCGAGGGTTGCTTCTTGTGATGAGTAGATTGAAATGATAAATTAATCGAATATTAAACATATTATACGACCAAATAGCACGAGGATCGCGGTTCGAATCCCAGGCTAGTGTCTGGTAAATCCATGCATATTGTCTTTCCATATCCAATACTTATAAAAATCATAAAAGAAACGACCCCGTACATAGAGTATGCTTCCCTAAACTGCTGACAATGGCTGCTAATTCCGATATTGTTGTCCAGCAAAAATGAATAACTCCAATTACCCATTGTGGTCGAACATTTCTCTCCGTGTGGCTTATCCACGTAGCTGCCAAGTTGGCAATACTAATCACGAGGAACGGACAATGGAAACTGATGCCATAATTGGGACTGATGTCCGAAAACAATGCGCATCCGTTGCCCGACAGCAAGATTTGCCCAGATAATGAGCATGGATAATACGCGTAAAATGAGCCAATCCCTAAATGAAGTTGTCCGTTTAACCCTCGGCTCTGTTCTGTTCTGTTCTGTTCTGCGTAATCTGGGTCTGCTTTTTGGCACCTGCTTTAGAGTAGGCACAGCTTCACTAGGCCGTGACTGAGGCTAAATGCAGTGACTGCGGCCGTGACTGGGTTACTTTTGTGTGGTCTCTCGCAGTGGGAGATGACACCAGGGTCTGTGTCCTGTTTGCCAGACAAAAGAAATTGAACGAAATGAAAAGAAAAGCAAACAAGTAACAGACAATAAATAAACAATTGATTGGTTATTCGTATATTTTCAGGGACTGTCGTGCTCAGCGCGTTCAGGACATGTGTTTTGAATTTGTCGCCTGCATAAATTTCCACAAACTGATCCTTTCCTTTCCTCTGCTTTCGTTCTTGAGTGCGTGTTGTGCCTTACAAATTTCATGCTAATGCCCATTTCCTTTGCATCCAGCCTATCCAATATCCAATATTGTGTAAACAAATGATGCCAGTAGGTGTCACCTTACAATTGGTTTCCTTTCCCTACTCCCTCAGCGTGGCCGGGCAGGCTCTTAGGGATACGCTCAAGTGTGTGTCGCCTAGATCAACTGCCTGTTGGATTCGAATCATACCCCCCCTCCCCCCCTTTCTGAGTATGGGCGTATGTTATATTAGTTTTGAGTCATCCACTCATTGACAGTCGTCAGCAGCTGTTTCCCCCCGATGCAGGCCATTATCGTCAGTGTTTATCTCCTGGTCGTAGCCGCCGCCGCTGCTCCTCTACTGAAATGCGGGTGAACTATTGACACAATTGTTTTTGCCACAGCTCGCCAGCCGGCTAGACCTTTTCCCCATCCACACCCTGGCATTGTCTCTCTCAGAGCTCGGGCTATTTTTAATTATTTGTATTATGTTTCAGTTGCCTGTGTCGCGGGCCTCGTTTGTTTTCGGAGTCTCCTCGACTCGTTAATAACGACACAACGACTTTCAGATAATGCCAGTGGACAAGAGCGGACGCTTTTTCAATATTTGTCAATGGTTGAGGTTATGGTTACGCAGTTGGCCACTTAACCGACCACCATGGACTGGGTTTCGGTTTCCAAATCGGTTACATTACTTCAGCTGCCGTTGTTTGTAATGTTATGTTTGCTGCTCTTGCAGATGGGGTTGGGGTAATGTGGTTACTGTGTAAGGTCAACGCTAGGTTTTCTCATTATCGACCCACTAAATGCATCTCAGACTTTCACTCTGCGACACTCACGCCCATTGCTGTTCTCAACATATCCAAATCCACTCATTGCCTCATCCATCATGATTCGGACAAGCCGAAAATCACGATAAGTCTATTCAAAATTGCAGCTCCCGCTAACATAGAACGCTTTATTACCAGATAATTTCAATATTTAGCCAAAACATAATCAAATGTGCCATATCCATCACATTTAAAGGTACACACACACATTAATATACAATTAATTTTATAAGCTCATAAAAACGTGTGAAGAAAAGAGAGACGGAAAAAACCGCACACAGAGTTACAAAAATCAGATAAACTCGCATAAATAGGTAGGTACCTGGGAGGGGATGGCATAGAGTGTGCTCATGGCGATTGCATGTGATAGAGCGAGGGGGAAGAAGCCATAGAGAAATTATATATAATCCCGACGCGCAATCAGCGTGTAAATTATAAGCGGGCCTTGCCTCGAGGGGCGGGGCTGGGGCGAGGCTTGGCTAAAGTACCGCAAACTTGCAAGCGGTTGTGAAAATAAAGTAATGCGAAATAATCCTTGGGTTGTTATCACACACACACACACACACACGCGCGCGCGCACATACAAAGTGTATCTGCACAGCACGACATTTGCTGAGCTCGCGTGGCACACAAAAGCCTAAAGAGCGCCCGCATTCGGGTAGGACGAAGGGGAAATCAAGAGGGGACGTGGAAAGTGGAAAATGCAAAATGGAAGCGAAGCCATGACAGGAACAGGGACAGCGACAGCGACGGGCACTGGGACAGGATATTTACACAACGGGGATATTTGCTTAGACGTCTGTGTACATGTATTTGTGCCCGTGTCTGTGTGTGAATAGCGGTAATTTGAGCAGAGCAAAATATATTTTATATGCGGTGAATACATTGTATTGGGCATGTGTGGAAAATATATCAGATTGTCGCTGCGCTACATTGGCAAAGTTGATGCAATTGCGGTCTAAAGGTAAACGTACATAAATTATTATCGAATATATAAAATTGAAAGCGAATGTAATTGAATACTTGCAGGGTTTATCGATCGATTCATAATCATAGGCAGCCATAGAAGTAGGGTAGATTTTAGTATAGTATAGAATTCTTAAAATATATAAACTTATCAAAATGTTGTTTCTGTATTTCTGTTAACATAAGGTTCATTTTAGACAATTTTTATTAATATTAAATAATATTCTATGCAACAAGAGTAGCTTTTGTAAAGTAACAAAAGTAATCAAAAATAAGCAGCATTTACTACAAATTTAGTGTTTTGGGTTGAGTAATATTATTATTATCACCTTAGACTATAGATAATAGCAATTGTTTATCTGTATATGCCACCCAAAATTCATTTTGTAGCGCCTTCTGTAAGCGAATATTGCCGACCTGCCCTCGCTTAGTTATTATCCTTTTCACTTTTCTCGCATCTACCACGGCAGTTATAATGGTTTTAATGAAATTTTTATCTTTTGTTGCAGGAAGCCCGACAGCATCAGGAGCAGCAGGAGCAACAGCCACCTAAGCCGAAGCCGACGAGGCGTTGACAAGCCGCATTGTCATCAATTTTGCCTTTGATAAAATATACATATACACAACAGGGGAAGGATGATGGATACACGGAATAGGTGGTTGGTCAACCGTTTAATGGGCTTATAGTTTAGATTATGAAACATTTTTTTAATTTATGCACAATTTGGCTTGGGCCCACAGCAGAAGCAGCTCCCACAAATAGGCCATTGTCACAAAATACGGAGGCGGCACAAGCGATTGCTTTCGGCAGTGGGAATGGGGGAAAAATATGGCGAGTACCGCATGAAATTAGCCCCGAAATAAGGTAAAATGTGCGTGCAATCGTTTGTGACCTAAGGGTTAAACTGACCCCGAAGAATGGACCTAAATGGATTAACGCTTCAGTGAGAATTCATTTAAAAACTGAATTGAAGCGACGCATAAGCAACACAACGAACTCGATCCCAGGCTCAGACGAATCCTTTTTTCCAATCAATTGTTCACACAGCCAGACTCCAGTGCTCCGTATCGAGTGCTGAACGGTTTTGAATTACACGACGTCTGAAATATGAGGTTGAGTAATGCTTCAACATTTTCTCAGTGTCGTATCGAGATACAAGATGCCAGATATGCTCCGCTCAAGCGCAAAATCTATAGCAATTCGTGGAAGTAACATGTTAATTGAGTTATCAATGGACGCTAAACACCTACAAGATCTCGCTCGAGCCTCGTTACCAGCCATTGTCAGACACGATATCTTTGAATTATTATTTCATTAAAGCAATGAAGGTTTTCGAGTGTCGTTTTCCGGCATGAGAAAACCCCTAAGACCCAACATGATACCTATCTTTTGCAAAGGATTGTATTTCACGGGCTTCTCTTTATGCGTTGACAGCAAAAAAGATCGATAGTTTTTATTAACAGAGTGATTTATTGCTTGAACTAGTTTACTTTAGTAAGTTTCTAAATATCTGAACCGAAAAGATCCAGATACACATTTCTTCGCAATATGGCACAAAAAGTTTCAGTGGCTATAAGTCAAGCATATCCCAATGGCCTGGCCTCAAAGCAGCCATGCAAAAGAAATAACTCGTGTACTTTTGTATGCCACAGCATTTTATTGATAAACTTGTGCCATAGTCACGGACCACAGCAAATCTCAGGACCACAACTCGGTCCAATGTGCAATGAGCCCAGGAAAAACCAACTACGCTCCGTGCATGACTACGGCAATAGCCGCTTCCATTTTACCCTTGTTTCTGCTCCCTCAAGACCCTGGCCCAATCAAAACCCAGTTGTCGCCGCCCAGAATAGCCTTGGGAAACACTTTTTTCCACGAACTCCCAGAGAGCTCAAACTTTATGGCACTTGTTCTGGTCAGGAGCGAGATGGGGAGGTACACACGACACCATTTGCAAATCGAGACAACGCGATGCAGTTGAGGGTCCCCATGCTCGGAATGATTAACCAGTACGCACTTTGGATTGCGAGCTGCTCAAGAAAAATTAATTAAAATCAATAAAATTCTAAAATATTGTGCCATACGTTGGACCGCTCCTCTCACACTTGAGCAACGATGCGAAAAAAAAAACTAATGAGCATTTCCCTACGCTTATGGCGAAAAGTCAGTCCCAAGCGCCTACCGGTTCTCCCGAGTGTACGTGAGGACGCCTCAATGGAGTGTTTAATTTATGCGTCACATATGTCACCAGCAACTAAAAAAGAAAGAGACAGAGCATCGGACCTCCCTCTACCCACGGACGGAGCCCAGGTACACAAACCTTCTACTAGCTCTGGGCTCTCACGTAGGCTACCCGTCTAGCCGTGGCCAAAAATGTAATTAAATTTCACGTTGCACGAGTGCTTCTATTATTGTTATAGAAGTTCATATGCGGAACTTGTTATTTTCCCGTTCCCGTTCTAGTTCAGTTCTCCAGACGAATCAAGTGCCAAAATAATAAACAAGCTGACAGTTAACGGCGTTTCTAACGAACCTCAACTGGGAGGACAGTACAAATATTCTACGTTTTTAGGTAAGTTAAGTTATTATTTATATTTATATATATAGCTCATAGTTTCTAATACCTCATAATATCTTATAATCTAAGTTTGTTCCGTCTAAACATTATTATTTGGCTTTTTGCACCATTGAAATATATTTTAGGTTGGTAAACTGACAAAAGTCAGAGATCACAAAAGTGGAACAATTAACAGCTAGATTACAAATTTCTGTGAAGAAACTTGTTCCATTATAAGCTAAACTCGAACAATTATTTCTCCCATCTGTCTATAAAAATTTGCCATACTCCTTACAACTCTAGCTGACATTTATAGTTGGAAAACTGTTATTGCTTTCCAGTAAGTGCTGTTTAATAGCAACAAATTTCTTAGTGGCCGATTGCATAAAGTTAAAAAAAAAAAAACCGTACTATACTCGTATGCAGCCTAATTTGCGATGGTCGTATTATATTAAACTTGTGCTCAACCTCAATGCATAAATCGCTTTCCTGTTCAGGTCCCACTTACTGCTAATCAGCTTTATTTAACCATCTTGACTACATATTGAAAAGGAGGAGCAGTCGAGCCACAGTTGAACAAGGATTACCATTTCCATCCAGACAATATTAGAAGATAACAAATGGTGCAACTTGATGCGATACAAACCCAAACCCAAATCCAGGAGAAGAGCCAGGGGCAGGCTTGGGCACAGACACAACACCGAGACGAAGGCAAATCCGGAGGCATCATTAATCTTCGACCACATTCAATAATCATACATAGGGAGCAGATAGCCCAGCTGCCAGACGAGCTAAATGCCCGGCTGCCCGGCATGCATGCTGTGCACACTTAACCCCACAATGCCCCCGATACTGCAGCAGCAAAAATAATACAAGAGACAAGAGCGAGCAACTGGCAACTGGCAACGAGAGCTGAGCACTGAGCATCGAGCAAAGCTTTAAATTATGCCAATGATTTGTTGCATAAAAGCAAGTGGCAAGTGGCAAGTGGCAATACGGCAATGTGGCAATATGGCAGCTTGGCGATATGCTCGCAAGCGGATAGCCAAAAATGAAAGCCGACAAATTGTGCAACTGCAGTCGAGGCCGGCGCAAGCCCAAGTCAGCTTGCCTCCACTACACACACACACACACACACATATGCATACACATGTGTATGAGCATGTGTATGTATGTGCATTTGCTGATTTTGGCAGCAAGTGGCATAGCCACATTTGTCGCTTCAGTGGTCCACCCGTCCGCCCTCCGCCCTCCGCTGCACAACCTTCGACAGCAGTCTGCATAATTTTTATTCTATGCCTCAGCTGTAATGTACGGCCCTCCGAGCTTCCTGCACAGTCCAACACAAGAAGAACAATGACAACAACGGCAGCTCCATTGACAATGGAAAATGATTGAGTTGCTTATTCGACAAATCGATGTTGAAATACGAAGGTGTTCAATGCAATCCGAAAATTCCACAAAATTTATAAAAGAAAAAAAATTAAAATATATTTTTTCAGCAATCAATATTTAAAAATGCAATACATTCCTTAAATAAATGTGTGTACATTCTAATTTATATCTTACGTGTTGCAAGAAGTAAAGAGCCTCAGCTCAAATTACATTTTGGTACAAAATTCTCGGTTGTCTTAGGGATATCCGACAGGATATTTCCTGGAAGTTCTGTGCTTCATATGTCATATATAACTTAACAATTCTCGATCCGATCATACGCAAAAGAAAAGAATTTCATACAAACGTTCCTCACGATTTTTCCACACTAGCGAGTGGAATTTCCCAAAAAATATCGAATGCAATATGGAATGGAACTGCATTTCTAAATAAATAAGAATTTACGTTCTAATAGATGCGATAAACAAAAATATTTTTTTATTTGATGGAAAATGTAAGTATATTTGTTTAATTATTGTAAGTTTTAATATAAGATTAAATATTTACGGAGTAATTGCTTTGAAGGTTGCAGAAAACCGACTTAGTTAACATACTTATTCGAGCGAATGGCATGTTGCGCCATAAAAAATCCCAAGCGGACTTCTGTCCCTTGAATCTACTGTGGCAGTGGCTTACGAGTCGCTGTTTGAAAGTTTTGTGTCGAAGCCAATAACTCAGTCGGCGCTATTCCCCACTCGGCGCTGAGTTGGTGCGAGTAGCAGCAGCACTTGCAACAATTAATCACACGTGGGCCTTGGTCCAGTCCTTAGTTGGCGACATATGTGGGAAATTTGGAGCGTCGGGCGGCCAACTCGCTCGCCAGCTAAGCGAAAACATTTTGGATGAATAATGACAGCTGGCAAAAAGTCAAAGCCGAGTCAAAGGCGCAAAACGGCAACACGACAAACGGCTGTGGAAAATGAAAAATGAATGCAGGTGCCACAGTTCCATATGCGTGCCCGGCATAGGTGGCAAGGGGGGAACAAATCGATTGCCAGTTCCAAAAAAAAAAAAAAAAACCAAAAAAGTTTTAATGAATTTTCAGAGGCGTGATAATCCAAAAGGAAGTCAGCTCCCATTATCGGCATAGATGTCGCCCCGCTCTGTGGCATGTCTCACATCAAACGCTATTCACGGCGGATCCGAGGCACGCCCGCGTAATTCAATAAAACTTTGCGACAAATGAAGGGCCCACCGCGGAGTTGCAGCTAACTTCAGGCGACATCCAATGATGAGGAGCTGCTGGAGCTGAGGAGCAATGAAGCGATGGCTTGCAAATGAAAATGATTTCCTTCCATGTCATTATTATGTATTTTGCCGCGACGCGACTGTTTTCACTTTTGTCTGGTCTGATCTGGTCTGGTTTGCGCCTTCGTCGCGACATCGACTCGGAATCCTGGTCCGCCGCCGCTTTCAATCGCAAGTGCTTGGCTCATCGAGTCATCCCGAGTCGCTGAGATAAAAGGGCAATGGCAGTTGCGTGATTCCTCTTAGCCGCCATCGAATTTGTTGGCGTTTGTCTGCTTTGTATGCTTTCCGTTTCCGCTTCCTTGGCTTTGCAGTTAGTTGCTTCTCCCGTGCCCCACCCCGCAACCCTTGGCGAGTTTTTGAAAATTTTTCACATAAAAAATAACAAGAAAAGTTGTATGCTAATGTTGCTCCTGCTGCTTTCCCCATTTGCCTCGGCTCTTTTTGTTGCTGCGTGTTTTATGTATTGCAAAATAGAAAAGAAATTGAAAAGCAATTTTTGCATTTGGCATTTTTTTAGTTTAAGTGGGGGGAAGCGAAATTGCGAAGTTTCAAGGCGAGCGCCTCAACAGAGTCCAATAAGCAGCTAAAGTCAAATACTTAGACATTGATTATGTCCAATTCTTAAAGTTGGCGCGCAACTCGAAAAGTTGCCAAGAGCAATAGATGTGATTAGCTAGGGGGTAGCTCCTTGACGACCATAAAAAACGAAAATCATCACTGAACCCTTTCCACGAATTAAATCTTTAAGGCAATTCCAAATGAGTTTCGTCAACTTTTTAATTAGTTTTGCAATCAGAAAAACATCAAACTTTCCTGCAATTTAGAACAATCCTGACCAGACCCCGATCCCGAAAAAGTACTTGGCTGCGACCTGTTAGCCAGTTTAGCTGTGGTACAGTTAACCACCGATATCAGAAAACTTTGCTTAATAATTTCAAAGGTAAATATTTATTTTTGTGCTAATGCCTTGTGGTCATAATCAACAGCTTCAAAATGGCAACCAAAAAACTGAAACTGCGTCGAGCGCCGTGCGTCGCCCCCTCTACAAAGTAATCAATTTTGAGGCCAGGCGACCCACTTTGGCAAAAAGTTGCTGCAGTTGTTGCCGCCCGCAGTTGTTCGCTACCAATCCCCACCCAATAAACTGCCGGCCGCCACTGGTCGAGCTCATCCGTTGAAAGTTCAAACATCACCTGGGGTAGCCGCAGGGCTGGCAATGGCTCCGTGGGGGACGGCGGGAACTGTGGGCCGACTCCAGACTGACGACTACCTGTCGTCATTTTGTTTTTGGCTGTGGTTGTTGTTCTAGTTGTTGTTGCTCCTGGCTTTTCGAGTTTGGTGTGTGTGGTGGGCGTGGTCAGGGGCAAGAAGGGGCGGTCGACGCTGTCAAAGTTTTTGCGCGCACCAGCTACTGAAAAATTGAAATGCTGCCTCACGTGCTGTGAAATTTTTTATATTTGTTGATTTTTGGCTTAGAGTGTTGACCAACAACAAAGTTCCCAGTTGCCTTTTGTTTTTCAATTTTGCCCCTTTTTTTTCTCTCCACATTTTCCATTCCCATTCGCCCTACGTTTGTGTGTGTGTGTGTGTGTGTTGGTGGAGCTCAAGTTTCAATGAGTTGTGCCCCCCCTTCCAACCGTTTTCTGTTTTAGTTGTGTGACTTTTATGGCAATATTGCAGCCGAAAAAAATTCTGTTTCGACTCGCGTTGTTTTTAATAACTTAATATCTTTTGTCAATTTGCTGGAGAGCTTTAATTTGATTGAAACGAAACTGTTCAAAGTTTGCCTTTCGGCTTTTTGATTCACTTCCCTTTATAATCGCACCAGCAAACGGAAAGCTTTAACTCTCTGAATAGCGCATCTATATAATTGGTCCTTTGATTTCCCATTCACCACAGGATGTACAAAGATAAAAAAAATATTTTTATAGCAGTTAGCAAACGTTACATTTATCAGTAGCGGAAAATGGTTTAAAGTGATATACGTGAGCAATTTTCCTGGTATATTATGTGTAGAAAATATATAAAATATTTACAAATATTAAACTGTTACTAACCAGAAAGGAAGTAAATAATTATTATGGTAAAAAACTAAATCAAGAAAAGTTATGAACAGCTTAACAATATTTCTACCAAAGGTGTCAAAAGAAACCTTTTCAATTTTTAACTTGAAATTATTCTCTAAGTTGAATAATATTTTCTAAATTTCCTTTTTGATAATTCATCAATTGACTGTTAAATTAATTTAGTAGTAGCATAATCCTCGACAAAAAAATAAAAAGAGGAATAATTTTAAAAACGTTTTCCTTTCTTATTAGGTAAAGACACCTTTTGGTTGAAATAGGTATACACAAACCTTGGTAGAAATAATGTTAAGCTGATCAATCTAACATCGCCTAAATAAACAGTAAATAGTTTGAGCATATATTCGTATAAGCTTGTAATCTTTAATCTTACTGTTATGTTTTGTTGTTATGCAGAGGCTTTACTGTAACAGCTTTTGTGTTAGCTTTTGATTTTGATAGTGGCTTTGGTTAAATGCCTCGCATCTTAGCTGGGGCACGTGCCGAGCAGCTTGGTGCTCCGAGCGTTTTTTAAAGACGTTGCCAGCGTGAAGGACGGCAAAAAAAAATGAAATAGAAAGCAGCTAGCAGAAAGAAGGAAGGCGGAAGGACACGAAACTAGTCTCTGGACTGGCTGACGCTGTGACAGGCATATTAAAAAGGACACAGGCAACATCGTGCCGCGCCATGACGTGCCAAAAACTAAGTAGTGTCAGTGCAGGCCATCAAAGGGCATACCATGAAATGGCGTCTACCTCATAAGCTCTGCACGCGCTCGACAGGCTCTCCACGTACAGGTGTGGGCAGGCACCTCCTGCTCCTGCTCCTGCTCCGCTTCCACTCCTCAAATAGGCAGTTGGCATTACATGCCTTTTGTGTAGCCAGCACGCTTGGGCTGGCAAAGAGATTGGCTCGTTCTCGTAAATGTATATGTGTCTCTGTGTGTGTGTGTGTGTGTGCGTGTGTGCGGGCTGCAGATGGTTAACCTGGCCCCCTTGGTTGTGGCAGCGTCGCCTCCGCACGGTAAGCCCAAAACAACGCATTGCTCTTAGCACAAGTTGTTTTAGGGTAAGTGTTGGGCGTGGCTGGGGCTCAATTGTTAGCGATATACTTACACAAGAATATTTTACTTAACTGTCGTTCCATTTCCCATTTTCCATTTTCCATTTCCCCTTTGCAGACGGAGGCGATTCGCGAATGCATTTCTTTGGTTTTGAATTTCATGCACGGACGTTTATTGAAATCGTTTTCATTCGTTATTCTTAAGAATAAAACTCATAAAGGGGAACATAAAACTAATGCGAAATGCTTAAGTATATTACAAAACTTGCAAGTAACACAAATCGTAGGCTCGACTCGAAAGTCCCCGGGATCTTGGATGCTGGTGAACTAAATGGGGAAGTTCTGTAGTGCACCGTTGGATTTCGACATGAAGTCATTAACATTAATTAAATACAATAGATTCGAGTTTTCTAGCACTACGGTCTTAGACATACATACATATACATACACATATAAATACATTTACATAGATATTCTATATATTCGATAATATACTTATTTTGCTGTTTATTAACGTCGAATTTATGCCCGAGCTCCTCCAAAGTGGTTTACCTTCTTATGGGTCTTGTCTTTAGCTATGTATCTATATAATGTTATGTTATGCTTATGTGGTGACTCTCAGCGAATCCCTAACTGGTTTTTCTTCAGTGAATGTGTGTCTTTAAAATGTATTCTGGTGTTTAAGTTCAACTACTATGTTTCTTGCATTTAAATGTCATCCTATCCTAATCCTAATTACCTAACTGCTTAATACTTATAGAGCAGTGCACAACTTTGCGACTTTTCTTAATCGTGGTATCGATTACTAGCCACATTATGAATTAGTAAGTAACTATTTATTGTGGGGGACAACAATGGGCCCTCGTATCCATATCTCCCACATTATCGTTTCTTAGACGCCCTTTAGGCGCTTTACTTTAAATATGTCTTTGGAAACAGAGTTGCGGACGTCGTTTGCTGCGAAATCTTACGACGTCGCTTTTTGTTATATTTACAGGTCTTGGTGTGCTTCATTACCGCAGGTTAAACATATCTGGTGATCTGTGTATGGAACTCCGATAGGCAGATCTGAAGCTGGCTGAACGAGGGCCGCTCGGCGGGCATAGAGGCCCAGCAGTATGCCATAATAGTGAAGCTGCAAGTACCAGAGCAAAGGAAGGCAGGCGTTAAGTTTTCGGCTCGGGATGAGGGCCTATTACTAGCTAGTTGATACTCACAGTTCGTCGGGACAGTTGAAGGGCTGTGCCAGTCTATAGCCGTCCTTTAGATAATGCTCCATTTCATACGGATCGATCTCGGCGTAGGGCAGCTTGCCCAGCGTGCACATCTCCCACATGAGCACCCCAAAGGACCAGACGTCGCTGCCCTCGTTGTAGTGCGACTTCTGCAGTGCCTCGAGCGACAGCCACTTGATGGGTCGGTACTCCCCATCTCCCAGGCAGTTGTAGTCACCGGAGAAGAGGTCGCGGCTGAGGGCGCTGTCGGTCAACTTCACGCGCAGCTGATCATCAATGCTGAGGGAAACCAAGAGCAGAGGATCGCAAGTGGTCGATTAGACGAATTACAAGTCAAAGATGACAAGCCAGAGATGGGGTTGGCCTACGATTAATGGTTGAGGGGCTCAGCTCTACTTACACACAGTTCCTGGCCGCAATGTCCTTGTGAATGACTCCATGGTTGTGCAAGTGCTCCATGGCCATGGCCAGCTGGGAGGCCATTAGCACCGTTTGAATGGTGGTCACGCTTCTGGCATACGACGGGTCCTGCAGGAAGGTCTTCAGATTGCGAACACTGCCGGTGGCGGCATAGAGCACGAATGGAGTGGCAAAGTCCTCGATGGAAATGCCGAGCACAGCCATGACATTGGGATGTGTTGCCTCGTAGAGCATCATGGATTCCTGCAGCAGAAGATTTACTTGTAGCTGGCTTGCATGCTGCGCCACAGTCTTGACCAGAACCTCCTGACAGTCGTTATAAGTGCCGCGATAGATGCGCCCAAAGTTACCCTCTTGGACGAGGCAGGAGAGGCGCACGCGACATTTTTGGACTGTCAGCTCCTGGAGACGGCGGTTGAACTCCTCAGGCTCATGCTCATATTCGCGAAAGGGCCGCGTCAGCGTCGCATATGTGGGTGTTATCGTCGAGGGACAGACATAGATCGAATTGTGTGCCGTAGAGGAAATGGTGGGCAAGCGCTGGAAGCTGGACGTCTTGATCAGATGCACGCCGTTCGAGGGATGTCGCTTCGAAGGACCCTTTGCGCAGTAGGCTATCAGAATGAGCGTCGAGACGAGCACCAATGCCAGAATGCCGCCCACTATCAGGGTGATCAGCCCACTGGTGGGCGGGACGAGAGTTTCCCGCAAAAGTGGATCGTACTCATTGTTCGAGCCTGCCCCAGCAGCGCCTCGTCCCACAATAACGGTTGGCTGCTCAGTAACCAGCACACGGTGATTCTCGGTCGCCTTAGCATGGTCCACATTGGCAGGCACGTGGCCGTCGGATATGACGTGCTCTGCGGTGTCTTCATTGTGTTCGGTGTAGTGAATATCGTCGTGACCAGTCAGGTCCGGATGCAGCGGTTCCTCGTCATCGTATTCCTCCCGTGCGTCGTTTGGCTCGTCCTTCAAGCAAATTTTCTTACGTTTAAAGATGAGATTCGTATTGTTGTTGGTCGCCCGGTCCAGTATGACCTCTACGCTGATGGTAACGGTCACCTCCGCTGCTCGCGTGCCCGAGCACTTGAGGCTGACGCCCCATGTCTGTGGCTCCTGGGGCACATCGCCAATGCGCGAGATATTCAGCATCGGCCGTGGCAGCACACCCACATCCGAGGTGGCCACATTGATGCTGTAGGGCAGCGGATGCTCCACCAGCGACTGCCAGGTGAACGTAACATCGCTGATGTTCGCCGGCACAGGCACCGCAAAGTTCAGCGCGTAGTCATTGATGGCTCCCTCCCGCACATAGTAGAGCTCCGCGGAGACGCCTGCAATGAAGCGAAAGCAGAAAGACTTTAGATGCATGTCCGTAACGGCTGCTAACATGGCGTCCAGCCCGCCGCTCTGGAAATTAATGATACGCCTGGTGACCCAATCGAAGCCGAGCAACTTTTGGCCAGTCACTTGAGTCGACTGCATAATCAATCACCAGGCATAACAGTTTTCTTTACTTTGTCAAATTGATTTTCTTCGAGCAATGGCCATGGCCAAGCAGCCGGCTGTTGGCTGCCACTAGACCCTGCATTATCTGTCCACTTAGACATTTCGGTGACATATTGAAGGAGTTAAATAGCCGAGCCACCGCAACAGCTTCCAATGCCAGACAATTTCTTATTGCATCCACCCAAAATCAATCAAAATCGACAAACAAGTTGCGCACGCAAGAAGAGTTCAACCTTAAAGGACACTTTTAAGAAGCGTTATTCAACTTTTAAATCGCGACATCAACAATGCTTTACTGAGGTTGTGTCTTACTCCAGATAATTCTCAGAGACCTGCTTATAAGTCGAGCTGTTTATTCCCTTATTATGTAAGATTAACCCAATCTGAGCGTTATTCCTACCCATATCTGATGCATGATACAAAAGGTCTCCCGATTTTTAGCAGCAATATTATTGCTTAAGGCACAACTTTATATTTATATGCCTTTATATTTATATTTTTTTTTGCCACTGATTTAAACTTAAATGAAATCTTAACAGCTCAACTACCTGAACAGCACCCATTTAACCCACATACACGTTAGCTAATCCAAAACAAACTACTTGTAAAGCTTTCCTACGAATATCTACCCTAAAAAAACACCTGGCTATCTTTTGTTCTACATATCAGATACGTGTATCGGATAGTTATGACAGGTGTGGGGATCGCTGCTCGCTGGCCCGTCGCCTCGCAATGCATTTAATTAAATTACATTTGGAAATATATACGAGTCGGCCTACAGCTGGCGCCTTGCTCGATACCTGCTCTGGCTACACTTGCCACTTGCCCCTTGGAACTTGCCACATGCTAGTTGCCGCTCTGGCGTGGGCTCAATAAATCAATCAAAATTATAAAATGCGACTTGAACAAAACACAAAGCGGACCCTTACTTGACTCACGGACACGCGACGCTGTGCGGAGGCGTGTCCCGGGGGCAGGTTAAATGTTTATGCTTAATTAATGTTGATGTTGTTGCTTTGTTGCTGCTGTTGCTGCTGTTGCTGTTGCTGCGCATATGTTGCATGCCTCAGTGTGCTCATGGGGCTAGCCGCTGCGGTTTATTTTAGATTTTTATCGCAGCCGACGTTGACGTTGACGTCGCAGTTACATTTAATACTTATGCATTTTATTTTAATTTATGCCACTTATTCGTCCACCGACTATGCACATGCATTTATGTGCATGTGTGTGTGTATGTCGTACTAATTAGTGGAGCGAGCCCAGGCCAGGCTACTCCCGTTCCCGTTCCCGTTCCCGTTTCCACTACTCCCTTTCACTCCACCCGTTCGTCATACGCTTCGTTTGCACTTTGAAAATGTAATTAGTGAAAGCGGCTGCTGGTGGACCACGCTCTGTGGCAACAGGGCGGGGGTGAAGGAATGTGTCGCTTTGCAGATATGAATACTGTCGCATAATGAACCAAGGTAGACAGAGAAGTTGTGATAGCTCCGAAAGGGTTAATGGGGCTCAGACTTCTGAGCTGGAAAAGCAGTTCATTTAATCAAGACAACAAAAACAAAAAACATTACAACATTATTGCTTGAAGGCGAAGCAAGTCAAGCACTTGCCCCATAAAAGTTGCGTCGGCTGAAACATTCACAATTAAAATTCCACAGACATCAAAACTTTTGCGACCCCACGCACCCCAATTATGGACAAATAATAGCAAATTATTCAGCCCCCACCCCCTCCAACTCCAACTCCTCCCCTGCAGCAAACTGCTTTGCATCTCAAGTGCTTGGCGCTAATTAGAGCTGATTGCTCGACAAATGAAGTCGAAGTCGATGTCCCACCCTCCCACACAATATCCAATAACTGAGCTCTTCTCTCTGTTTTCCTTTTCCGCCTGTCACCTGGGAGAAAATCGATTTTCTTTATCCAGCCACCTTCAGCTTGGACGCTGACATAAATTCGCACGGCGTTGCCCCAAAAAGTAAAAGTTACCCCGAAAGTGTAAAAGAAGCTGTGAAAATATGCTTAAAGAGCTACAAATTGCTACAAGTGGAAAAAAGCATAATGTAAAAGAAAAGCGCAGGCAAACCCGAACGGAGCACAACGATAACAGATAGGAGTTATGTGTGGCAGGTCGCTGATAAAGTGAAATGCAAAAGCGGCAACCAAAGAGGATGGCTTCAAAAGAAATCGAGTAGCTGAGTAGTCCAAGACAGCCGTGAGTGTATCGAGAACTCTAAGAAATTATCTCACATAGTTCAGACAAAGACAATATAAACACTAAAATGAGTAACGCTCATACATTTGAATGTGACTCCAAATTTCTAGCCTGGCCTTTCATCTGGCCTTTCAGACGAACGAATGCCAAAGTGCTTATAGTGTCTTTGGTTCAGACTATGTAACACTCAAAAAAATTTAAAAAAGATTGATCATGATCTTCTCTTCTATGAGGCAAATCTTTATTCAGGTTTCTACAATATTTGCATTGTTGCCTAACATAATTATATATAAGAGCACAGTTCTTTACATTCCATGTTTGAATTAAGACCTATATCGTCTATTAAGATGAGGAGTAGGAGGATCAATAACTCAATGTAGTTCGAGGTTATTTTATAGCTCTAATCTAATCTCTTATCTAAATCTTTATTTTTAAGATATTTGAGACCATTCTTACAGCAAAGCTTTGTAAATATTTGCACACATAATTTTGCTTCTTTAACTCTTTAAAACCTCTTCCCATTGCTATGCAACGAATTTGCCAGAAAGCGATTTGAATTCATGGCACGACATCTATTTAATTTCAATTACAACCCTAAAATACCAGAACAGACGCATAAGCCAAAACTTTCTATGTGCCAAACTGGAAAAAAAGAGGAGGAAAAATGGAATAAAAATGGCAATTTTTGCGCCCCAAATACGCCAGGCCGATGTATCTCACCCATTGCGGCCGGCCCAGCACCGATCCGAACCCCTTTTTCAGCCCTAATTTATGCAAACCAAAAAGCTGAGCGGGATTTAAATGTATGTCTGAATGTATGTCTCGCCTAGCTGGCATAGCTAGTGGATATCATTATATGTTTTCTTAACATATTTTTTCTCTATGCTAATGCAACGGACTCCATTCGCCCGCCCACAATGCGTCACTTTGTCGTCGTCGTCGTCGTCGTAGTCGGACAACAGCCTGGGGATTTCGCAGGCCATAAATCCGAAATTGTCTTTTGACACATGAATATGTTGTGCATTAAACGCAGACGGAAGACTAGGCCACAGACAGAGCCAGAGTCCGACTCCCACTTTGAGCCAGACGACAGACATTTTTATTATTATCAATGTATGTACGAGTTTTTGTCTGGGCTGAGCTCGGGGTCTCGGCCCGCGGCTGATGATGACATTGGTGGCCACTGAGCTGAAGCTGATGCTGATGCTGATTTAGGGCCGTTTGGGGTGTGCGTTGGCTTCCGGCAAGGGTTGCGTCTTTGACTATCAAATGATTACCCCATCTGCCTCTGCTCTGTATCTCTGCCCGTCAGAAACTTTTTATGTGCTGCCAATTTGGTGCCGGCCACGGGACCAGAGCCAGTCACATGCTAATGTCTTTAGCAAGGGGCATCATAACTCAAGCGAATTCAATTTGTTCGCATTTGATTCGGGCAGCGTTTGTGTAAGTCGTGCCCAGACAGACGAGTTGGCTAACCCAAAAGTCAAGAGCCATTGCAGCGGCCAGATTCATGATGGAAAGATGTGCTTGCAACTGATTAAATCGCACTGCCAAAGCCAGCTCGCAGCCAGGTAACTCTCGCAGGCCATAGAAGGTCAACAACAAGAAGACAAGCCAGCTGCAGACGAGACAGGGCGAGGCAAGGTAATTTTTATGCCCAAATGGTCATGATTCGCAAGCTCGTTTGGGTTCCATGCTCGAATGCTCGAATGCTCGTATGGTCGGATAGAGGTTGGCAAGACGTTTCTCTGCGTGGCGTGGCGTGGCGCGTCGTCTGGCCAAACAACTTCACTTCAGCTCGCTGCAGAGGAGCGTCAGAGTGAAAGACAAACAAGCTAAAGGACATGTGAAGTGCACGATGCTCTCTGGCAACTTCATCCGCAGCCAGACTCAGACTCAGACTCAGACTCAACGTGCAACATGCAACGCGCAACGCGCAACGTGCAACGTCAACGGTAGCTGCCAAGTATTTCTATTTGTATTTCATCGCCCTGGCCGAGCAGCTGCAATTTATTTGCCTCGGTCTGTGCTGCTGCTGCTCTTGGCGCTCCTTTGGCTCTGGCCACTCGGCTGACGTTTTTGCCTCCAGGCAGACGCAATCAACTTCCCTCTGCTGCCGCCCTTCCGCCACCAGAACCCTTTTGGCCGTCTTGCAGTTTATGTTTTTCTCTTTTATATTATCACCTTAACGCTGCGACGACTCCAGTTCCATCTTGGCTCGGCCTGGCCTGGCCATAAATTCAAGTTCATTGGGGCCGTGCGGCCAGCGGGTGTTGCATAAATTATGATCTTGTAGATTTCTATGACAAACCATAAAAAACACATTACGTTTATGGTGATGTTGCCATGGACGGTTTGTAGTTGCGTTTTCAATTTAAAATGTAAATACAAGCCCTGTTCACCTCTCCCTTGCCCAGTGCGTATAAATGTGTGTGTGTGTGTGTCTCTCCATTTCTAATTAGCGCATTGTAAGTAGCATTTAGGTCAGAGATATATGCGTAATTAATCTAGCCGATTCCTTAAGTGCGTACCCTTCCGCGGGGGCCGCGGCCAGGCCAAGCCCCCAAAGCTAAGCTAGAAGTGCAAATTATTGGGCTATAAAAATCAATGCAAAATAAAAAGAACAAAACCGGGCGAAAATCTAATGTGATTATCTGGAAAAGTTAATGTGATTATTAGCCCAGGCCCACGCTCGCTTGCGTGAGACAACAGACAGACCTCAGACTGAACACCTGCCACTCACCTCACGGCACCACTCCCCGCCAACCCGCCCACAATCATCCATCAGGTAGCGGTCGGCTGTGATTCCGGGCCGAGTCGAAGCCGGAGCTGGCCATTAACTTGCCACTGGTGTAAAGTTTTCTTTCAATTTCTGGCAAGGCTTTTGCGTGATGTAATGAAATTTTTATCACCTCGGGCCGGAGGCAATCCCAGACCGAACTGTGTCTAGGCGCTGCCGTAAAATTTATGGACAGCCATAAAGCGTGGTCGGGGGGCTGCAGCAGGTGCAGCTGCGGTGGTCAGCCGGTGAGTGGCCCAGTTAGTTGAGCTTGTTGCGGTTCCGGCTGCTTGGGTCAGCTTGTTTAATGTGTCCTGTGGTTTGATTTGCATGCGCCTTTGCGGCCAAGGCCCGAGCAGTCTGGGTGGCCCGTTGGCAAAGTTGATCCCCATGCAGAGATCACAGGGGCTGCCGCTAAAAGACATTCTGTGGCGAGGCCCGCAAACTTGTCGATGGATGTGCGTGTGTGTGCGTGTGTGTGCGTGTGTGTGTGCTTAAGTAAACAATAACTTCCTGTGCCCCGAATTTTTGGGCCAAGAGGTGGAATTTATGAACACTTTTGACATGGCCAAACAACAGCGCTGTGAGCTGACTCTGCCAGCGACAGAGGCCAGAGGGAGCTGTGCAAATTGTTCGAGCCCAACACCTCGGGCCAGTGTCCAATACAAACAAACGACAACAACAACATACGCAAACAGTCGCACACACGCACACACACTTTTCAATAGCACCCCCGGGATGGCGTAATTTATGACTCTGACCGACTGAGCAGCGCCTCGCATTGACTTTTTCCGGCTGCCGACAAGGCAGACGCAGTTGCCAGCTGCTCGGCTAACAATAAGTGCTGCTACGGTACCCATTAACAGGCCCAGTTCCAGTCCCAATCCCAATCCGAGTCCCTGTCCAGGTCCCAGTGGCAGTTCCAGGTCTCAGTACCAGGCAAAACAGAATATAAGAGAGATTAGCATGGATGCATTGGGCTGGATGTATGTGTATACATATACATATATATGTGGGTGTGTGTGTGTGTGTGTGTGTGTTTGTGTGTGTGTGTGTGTGTGTAGGCGGTGCCACTGGAGTGGACGCATCGCCTCTTCAAGCTCTGCCGCCCGCCGCTGTTTGTTGAAAAGTTTTTGGCTTTGTTTATGACAACGTTTTTTGCTTTTAGCTCACAAAAATATACACACTCATGGTACATACGCACACACACATAAAAACATATAAGTTAATATGTATGTGCATGCATATGTTTTTGATTCTGGTTGGGGTTTATCATCTTGTTAACGTGACGATGCAAAACTTTTAAAAGAGGACCACACACCAGCTCCAAGCTGCGGCTGCCTGAAGGAGGGGCAAATGCTGGTGACAATGTGTTAATTCCCAGTCTCGAGCTGAGAAGAAGGCGGAGGCAGTCAAGAGCCATCCATAATTAAGAGGTAAGAAGTTGTGGACTACCTAATGAAAACTACAAAATTATGGCTTCGACCTAAGATAACACTGTGTATAACATATATTATATATAACTGATTCGGTCTATAGTTCTACCTCCATTTAACTAATTGCTGTGGTGGGGCTGGCATAAACAAAACGCAGACTCCGCCTTGGTTAATCATCCTTTGATTCCTTTATTCACTCTTTGTCGGCACAGAGCGCCATCGTTATTTATACATTCTCTCATTTTCATTATTCGCTTTGCTTATCCGCATTTAAATATGTTAATGATAATGTTGCTAATATTCTCACACCCGACTCAAAGAGCCACTCAACGCCATTAGCCTGTCCAAATAGAAATATGCGTGTAAAAGAACAACACACACACACACACAGATACACACACACACACACAGATGCCCAGACATTTCACACAATTTGGTGGTCTGGAACGGGGAGCTTACAAAAGATGGGAATTGATAATAAAGAGAGAGGCAGACACGATAATAGCCGCGACTAATGCACGGCGGCAAATGAATGTCGAGTGTGTTCGCCGCAACGAATCGCATTCGCAACGGAACGAATCGGGTAAGTACTCGCTTTGCGTTACGCTGAGTATCCAAAGCGAATACAATTTATGCGAATATGTTTTTTAGAATGCGCATCTATATGAATGCGTGTACTTAAATGTGAAATGAGCGCTTAATTAAAGTTAAAACAAGCCGCACAATAATCAGGACTCGTCTCTCTTTCAGCTGGCTTTACTTTGTGCTCTCCACAACGCAGCTCCAGTTCTAGCCAAGACCCGACCGACCCCTTCCTCGTGTGCCATGTGCGCATTTTATCACGCATGACAAGGAAATTACCGCAGACAGAGCGGCCCCTAGGCAGCAGCTCCTCCTCCTCCAGCTGCTTCTCCTTCTTCTGTGTAAAGTCGCCGCTGTCGTCAGTCAGTCAGCCAGTCAGTCACTCGGTTTGATTGAAGGCATAAATTATCTGGCCAGCTAAGAATGTGCTTTGGGTGCTGCTCGAAAATTGATTCCCGCTTGATAATTGGAATAAACGTTTCGCATATGTCTGGCAGCTAATGCTTCTTATCAACATCAGGCTGACATCAGGCGAAAGTAGGTCAAGCTAAATAAACAAAAATATTTATTTCAAATATATTTAGCGATTAGCACAGCTCTTAATAATACTCACTAGCGCAGACCTCAAAGTAAGTAAAATATATTTTTAATTGTTCTTCTTTTCTGTCTTCTAGCTTGACTATGATGCTCCATATACTGATTATCCAACCTCGCCGCCTCATCATATCCCATTGTGGCAGAAAGCGCATTTTGAACGCATAAAAACCTATTTTGCCCCAAATTTTAATTACTCGATATTTTATCAGCAATGAACGTGAGCCCCACTTCGTTTTCTTTGCATTTTCTCTTCTGTTTTCCATCTACTTGGAAAAGTTGCGTGGGAAGCTGTGCGAGGGTTGGTCGAATGCACTGGGATACGCGACTAGCCCATCGCTGCGGGCGTGTGAAATTTTCCAATAAGTTGCATTTGGTAATATATCTATAAGTTAATACTTATTGCAAGTGAGAGACGGAAAGAGGGGATGAAGTTGACCAAGTTTTCGACTCTCGGATAGCACAATGCTATTGGCGTCATGTAATAGAGCGGAAAGTATTATTATTAAAATTTTACATAAATTTAGTTAGAAACAGGGCACAAAATGGGAGCAAGACTATCGATATGCAACTAAGTTGAGCAGTTAGGGGAACTGCATAAAAATGATTTTTGGTTCAATTTGTTCTAATCCATTGGCTCGTTTAGTTCAGCTCATTGCTGGCTGCATTAGATGCAGCCACCCCTTTTGCGGCTCTATTCGAATCGCCGATTCCCACAATCAATTTGAAATCAAATGGCCGCCAAACACGCGTCGTGTGCTTGCGTTTTTTTTTACAATTTTCTGAGTCAAACAAACAGCAATGAAAAAATTAAATACGAAATAATAAAAAATAATTTACGGGCTCATTAAGAGTCAGAGGGTTGAGCAAGAGAGGGAGCAACGTGGGGGGTGGGGCGCGGCATGGCGCGCCGCGGCGCCCGCTTGGAATTCGCTCGGCAATAAAAATACGCGACGACATCGGCATCAACTGGCTGCGGATGCAGTAGCTCAAGGGGCGGCAGCAGCGGTCCACCCTCGGCTGGCGTTTCAAATAAAGCCCTCAACAACGTGGCTAGCTGCTGATAGAGAGTTTGGGACGGGGCGGGGCCGGACGGAGTACCATTGCTGCGGCGTGCTCAAGTGCTGGCGGCAAGCTCATGCGTTGCCGTCGCATCGCATTTCGCTTCCGGGCTTCGTTTGTTTGCATACGCAGCAGGACGAGCCAGCAGGACGGGCAGGCAGGACGGGCAGGCAGCAGGCAGGAGCAGAAAAATAACCAGGGACGGAGACGGGACAGGAACAGACACTGTGTTTGCACAGCGCATTTCTGGTCCATTAAGTAGCGTTGTTTTTATTGTTGTTGATGTTGTTGTTGTTGTTGCTGTAAAGGTAGCAACCCCCTGAACAGGCAGCGTTTGTCATTGTTGTGTGCGACTTTTCTCACTTCGCAGTTGCAGGACATAGAACAGAGAAGGGGCGAGAGGAAAAACGTCATATCCACAAGATACAAAATGCGGTGCTCTGAGCGCGGGCAGCACGCGTCACTTACCTTGTTTATTTAGAAGTTTGTTGCAGCTAAGCCCGAGATGCAACAGCCCCAATCAGCAGCATGCAGCCCGCAACCCACGGCCCGCCCTGACCCGCGTTGTGGGAAGCGTTTTGCGTTGGCTAAGCACAAGTTAATTACGCTAAATGGCGAGCATCCTGAGTCCGCGGATATTCATGAATATCCCGGCATATCCCTTAATGCGGATATTGTTTTAAGCAGCATCATTCCTAATGCAAATATCATGTACTTTATTATCTGCGCCATTCTGTGCGCGGTCATTAACATAATTTAAGCATTTCCAGTGGAAAACTGGCCCGGCAACGCCTCCGAGCCAAAGTCCTGGGATTAGGCGACCGTTTCGATTGCGTTGGTCATAAATTTATGCGCTATTATGCTGGACAGTTGGCCAATTTATCTTTCAAGTTTGAGCCTCGTTTGGGGCTGGGAAATATCTGTCTATCTATCTGTCTATTCAAATCTATTCATGGCCAGTTTCCACATCGTTGTCAAGTAGGTGTCAGTGATCATTTGACGAGCCACATGTGGCTGCCATCGGAGTCAGACTCCACAATTGCTGACCATTAAATCGCCTCATAATGGGCCCAATAATTTGTCAGTTCCATTAATTGCTGGAGCTGACGCAGCGATTACAACAAAAGAAAAAACTGCATTTCCCAACAAATCAATTGAAACTTGCGCTCGCTCCACTCGCTTTTGCTTTTCAAGGGGTTTTTCGGGTTGGGTCCTCCTCCTCCTCCTCCTCCGCCTCCCCCGGGCTTTTCCTTTTTTCCCGGTTTCCGTTTCGTGTCTAGCGGCTACCAATCATGGCAAAAAGCCAGCCCCCTTCTACGGAAAACCAACACATAAACAATTGAAACTGATTAAATTCATTTGATAACAAGGCGCTGCCGAGTCTGGGGAACGCCACTTGAGATATGCGAGTCAGTCGCTTGGGGGTGCCATATGCAACTACTGGCCTATCCACATTATCATATGAATGTGTGTGTGCGTGCTAAAACTCATTCGTTGCCGAATGGGAATGTGAAATATGTCCCGAATGTGAATAAATAAAAGTTAAGTTCCTGTCAACGAGCTCAAACTAAGAAAAATGCTGCATTGCAGCTGAAAATATTTTAAATATATTTCAAATTCGTACATGCAGTGTTGAATTTTAGACTGTATTGTGAAATATGGAAAATTGTTACAACTATGATTACATTTTCCTTAAACAAATATTTAATTTTTTTTAAAATATATATAATATATATATATGGCACGTAAATATATACAAAGAAATGAAAACTAGCAGCTGATGAGAGGTTGCATATTTTAACTTCCAAGCTTTAATTACAAATTTTATTAATAAACATAAAAAACTTTTAGAATATTATTGTTAAAAAGGGTTAAAATATAAATACGATAATTCCAACAGTCATATCTGACGACAAGAACATATGTAGCTGATGTTGTTGTCTAATAAAAATTGTAATAAATATCAAAATGGGCGGAATAGCTTTAAAACATAGAAAAAATATCTCTATTAATTTTCGTACACGCATTTTTAGTTAACACCAATAAATTAGAGTAATTGCAGATGAAATCGGTTGGAAACTTCCACATCATCAAAATGACTTATCCAGTTTTATTATACATATTTTTATGTATTTAAATCGGTCTTTGTTGGCATGTTGTTGTTCATGCATCCGTGTGGCACTTATTGTCCACTTGTTGTGTTTGTCACATGCCGCAACACCAGCACCAACACCAACAACAGCAACAACAGCAACAACAACAACATCCGGCAAGCATTTAGCGATTTAATTAAGCGCAAGTGGGCGTCGAATGTTGTCACCGATGCATAGCTTGTATTCATGTCTATTTGGATCTATATATACTATGATGAGTGGGCGTGGCCGGCAATCCATGCAGCGCAAACTGTTTACGCAACGAAGGGCCAATGACTTGCAGTAGATAAAGAGCAGCAGCAGCAGCAGCAGCAGCAGGAGGAGCAACTCCTAGCTGGATGTAGGTGGTTTTTGTCAGTGATGTTGCAAGCAGTGCTGACGTTGACACGTGTGGCAGCCACACACACACACACTGAAGTGATGGACAACCCTCGAACCACCCTCGTAATTAAGCGCATTGAAATGCAACTGAGATTCCGCTTCATGTTGCCATCGCCAACTCTTCTGCAGCGTCATCCTGTCGTTTGCTCTATCCATTTCTCTCTCTTTATAGCTGCATCTCTGCCCCGTCTGCTTCTCTCATTCATTTGCCAATTACGCACTGTGCAACAACCAGCCCGCCAGACAGTCAGACAGTCAGACATGGTAACGACATGCCGTGGAGTTGTTTATACTGTCGTCATCCCAGCAGCAGCAGCAGCAGAAGCAGGAACATGCGCGCCGCGCTTTGCATGCGAAGCGGCGCCTGCTTCTGGCTCCGATTTCAGCTGCCACTTTGCCGCATCCCCCCCTCATCATCACCCATACCCTTTGCTCCAGCCCCCTGACTTGTATTTATTAATTATTTTGTGCAAAGTCGTCTCGGCCAAAAATTCGGCACGCACGTTGCGCATTTCTCGCCAAGATTTGGCTGCAATTGGCTTAAAGGGCTTTTCTATTCTTACTTCTGCTGCTGCCTCGGCTGCTGCTGCCGCTTGTTGTTGTTGCATTTCACTAATTGAGTTCACATTACTTGGCAAAATAAATGCGTGTGTATTGTGTATTTTTAGCCAAATGTTCCCGTTTTATTAGCTAAACGTGAGTTGGCAACATTTAGCAAAAATCTTTGGCTAGCTAAAAGGCTTCTGCTGCGAATGTCAATCGCTCAAATGTGCCTTGAGTTGGGTCATAGTTGGGCTCAGATGGGTTCAGATTAGCAGCGTTGATACACTTTGAGTCTGACTTGCATTATTTGCAATGATCAGCAGTCGGCACTCTGCATGGACATATAATAATATGCTATGGGACTCTATGGAGTGGGAAGAGGGTAAGAATTGTTATTAGTTCGATTTTTATATTCATTTTACTCATTGGTCCATTTAAGCTCCAGCAATCAAATTATTTCTTTGATTTAATTGATTTATTATAAATTAATTAATTAATCATATTATTTTACTTTATATATTTAATCATGCAGTGCTTCAACAAGTTGTCTTTGTCACATTTGATACGACATGTTGAACAGGTCTAAGCCAGAGTCTCAAAATTAACAATGACCATAATCTATGCTAATAAAAACAAATAATAACTATTTTTAGCTGCTTATCTTAATTAATTAATTTAGATTTAAATCATGCTCGTTCTACTGACTCTTCTTTGGAGCTTTTCGCGCCTCTAGATTTAATGATTGTGAATGTTTGCCAAACATTTTTTCGCATAGGTCGACATTATTTTCCCTTTTCTTGCTGATCATCAACTACTTTAATTGAACTCTGTCCTGTGGCATTAACTCATGCTCTGCTGCAGCGGCTCCTCATTTACGCTGCAAGTCCATTAAAGATTCTCCGAGTCGCTCGTTCCGCTAACGAGCGGGGGCAGCAGTGCGTCAGTCCCTGACATGGTTTATATACATGTTGTGCATATCTGTGTTTGCAGCCAGCCTTTGGCCAGAGCGCTCTTTAGCCCAGTTCATCCATACTGGCCCCCCGCCCACTTCTCCCCCAACGACCACAAGTGTAACCTAACGAGCAGCAAATGACGGAGCTGCAGCAAAGTTGTCGTTCTCTATTTTTTTGTGTAGTCTGACAATTTAATTGATGTACACGCATGCACACAAAGGCAGGTCAAACACACACACACACACACGCACTCGGTTTGGAGTCAAGCTTTTGAACAAACCGCTAAAAAATGACACCTACTACACACAGAGAAAGAGAGAGAGGAAGAGCCGCCCGAAAAGGTAGCCGAAAGTAGGTCAGGCATGCAACCTGCTGTCAACGCTGGATAATTGGAGAGGGTGCCCAGCACTCATCCGTGGGACGGACAGGTTGCAATTGCAGCGCAAAACGATAAATACCACAATGCTCACACACACACACACACACACACACACACACACACACACAGAGAGAGACAGAGAAACGGATCGATTATTGGCTTAAATTTTGATTTTGTTTGACACGCGGCTGACACAACTAATAAATTTCCATAGCACTTGATGGATCACCCCGTCGGGTGCAGCCTCAACTGGCAATTGGCTGACGTTCAGTTTTAACTGCCGCTGCGAGTGCTGCACTCTGATTGATTGTCCGGCGCTCCGATAAGCCGAGGTGCGAGCGCAGAACAAACCCAAACATGAATTACGACGAGTGGCACGGCGATAGCTGCCAGATAGATAGATAAGCGCCTGATTAGCAGTCGCACTCTCGGAGTCGTCCAAATATTTACCCAGTTATTCACAACTGACGCGATTTCGTATCCGATCGGATCCACAAGCACGAAGCACGAATGCCACCCCCTCCTACCCCTTCTGCCCATCAATCACCTGGCCTGTTTGCACGGACAACCGTCGACGTTGAGAGTTGTAAATTTTACAACATAATTTCTGATAATTTAAGCCCGTATCTTTGCTTGTACAGCAAACACTTCGACGGTGGCGAGCACTTTGCATGTGTTTTATGATATTCAACATAGATTTATTTATTTTTTATACATGTCCCCAACAGCAACAGCAACAGCAACAAAAACAAACAACAAATAATACAGCGGCAAAGAGTTTTTATACTGCATTTTTGGCAGCAACTCGTAAAACACTTTGGTTTTATGGTTCTGGGTCGCATGGGCAACAGCTTAGAGTATGAAGAATATCTTACCTATTTCTCTGGAAGACAAATGTCTAACGAAAAAAATATACATAATCATATTTTTGTGACTCCTGTTGATTTGTGAGCTTACAACACAAGAAGCAATATATTTATAGCGACAAATAAATGAGTAGTAAAAAGACAAGAAAAAATTGGGAGAGCTCTCAATTTCATAAAAGCAGCTAAGTATAATATTAAATCGGACTAAAAGTCGGACAAACTGTAAAAATAGAATTAAAAATAGAAACAAGTTAAAGTTTCTGTTAACTATAATATTGGTATATTCAAAAAATAATTAATTTAAATTTAAATTATTCATTTTAAGTTCAGTTTTAACAAGTTGTATTATTAATTCAACACAGCCAGTTCCTGTTAACTATAATATTAGTATAATCAAAAAATAATTAATTTAATTATTCATTTTCAGTTCAGCTTTAACAATTTGTTGTATTTAATTTAATATTGCAATTTAATCGGCTTTCCGCGTAATCTATGCAATCGCAAAGCCTTGATTAAATTTCCCATGAACAATTCTTCACAACTGCTCAACTCATATCAAAATGCGTTTAGTTTTAAATAATTGTACCAGCGAAATGGCTGATGATGGCTACTAATTGACATTAGATATTTAATTATTTTCACATTAATTAATTCAAACTATTTATATCTAAATTGGGAGGGGGCCACTCACCGATTAGTCGAAGCACCTCGTGTAGGTTCAAAAATATATTCAGATGCGTTTGGCCGCCGCCGAGCAGCGCCAGAAATAATCCGATTGTGAAGAGGCCTTTAAAGTTCTTCTCCATTGCAGCGATGAATAGCACCTTAAATAAGCAGTTGGCGCTTTTATTGTTTAACTAATGACTGCTGGTTAATTGTTTGAATTCTTTGTTGTTTTCTCTGTTGGCACTCGCAAACAATTTGCTATTGCAGCGCACACTTTTCAATATGAATACGAATTTTATAATATGGCGCGCATTTTGCGTTTAAATATTTCACAGTGCGTTTGGCACTTTGCCCCGCCTCAGACAGAGGCGCGCATATTCCAATTGGAATTAACACCTAAACGATGCACTCGGGAGCTGTATAGCCTTAAAGCCAACCTCTAGCAACAAGACAAATTTTCCCCCGTGGGTTCTTGTTTTTCCGCAACGAATTTTCGTTGATGCGCGCACCGTGACGATTTTCCACAAACTGTCAACTGGATAAACAAAACAATGCTAATGCTAAAGTATCTTTCAGTAACTTTTAACAGACTCTGTTATGTACACGCGCTGTAATGCAATTGCGAATCTATCTTAACATCCACTGTGGATGTTATGTTGCACTGTGAGCAATGGAACAGAACAGTCGCTTGATCAGCTGTTTTCGAATTTTCGAATGAGAATGAGAAAACAACAGTCTGTTACACTGCTGTTATTTGAAATGAATGTTTGCCCAGTGAAAGAAGTTTAATTCAATAATGTAATTCGATATTTAATAAATAAATGCTTTTGCATGTTTTTTAGTTCATCGACAATTTTCACTATGTGGCATGTTAACAAAATTAAATGCTAATGTTGGTTCGATGTTAAACTTTATTGTGGATGCTGTTGCGCCGCATATTGTCCGTTTTAGGTACTAAGCGCTGCAGTATAACAGTTGTCTTTGTAAGGGGGTGAGTGGAAATTTTGAGGGGTAAACTCCGTTTTAGATAAAATAAATAAATAAAATATCTAACTTAAAAAAAAAAAAGATAATATATGTAAGATCCAAATGTCAGTGACTTTATTCAATTCAAGTTTCAAGTTTTATAGAGCTGTGTTTTTAATTGTAATTTTCTGTCACATACATATACGTACTATCTTTATATAATACATTTTAAATAAATAATAAAATAAAATACATTTTGGACTTAACTAAATAACAGAAATATGGGTATGTACGAATAAATATCATATAGAAAAAGGGGATTACATTAGCATAATTTGTGACATTCAATCATGATGTATTTTTGGACAATACTATTGTGGAAATCTGATTTTAAATACTCGGATTTACTATTACACATTTGACACACTATTTTGGCCAACATTCATATAACATAAATAATTCAATTACTTGGCCACAGGCGACAGTTTTAGAAGTTCTCAATGGACTATTCGCTGACTTTAATCTGCTCCATTGAACTTAGCGTCGCTTCAATTAACAAATTGTAGTCCAATTCATTGAGGCTCGCTTTTGCGGTGAGCAAGTCCAGGAATGAGTCCAGCGGCGACAACGTTTCCGCGGTGAGATCTACAAAACAACGAAAATTGCCCATTCAATTAACAAATTAAACAATAACTGCAAACAGGGACAGGCACTGGCGAAAAACACAGACAGAAGCGCTGCTTACCAGCCGGTAGATGATCGAGATGGAATTGTGGCTAACTAAATGATTACCAAAATGCGGATCGCTGCTCAAGCACCAAGCGAGCAATGCTTAAAACGGCGGTGGTTAAAATGATAAGCAAAAAAACCAAAAGCAAGGAGTGACAAACAACTGTTGTGGGCTTGCCCAGTGCTGGACCGGGTGATGGATGACAAAGTGCAAATGAGTATGGGTTAAATGAGATGCAAGTGAAGCCTTAGCTGGCCCTTACCGCTTCTGGCATGCATGCGCGATTGCGAGACACAGCCAGATCCGCGTCGCTGTGCCGGTTCCTGATGATGACCCGACAGAATATTAGCGGCATGTTCTCGGCCGCGTATCATAAGGCTCTCGGGATGCTGCCAGCATTTGAGCAGACGCTGGGCGCGCTGCTTTGGCAGTGCCGACAGCAGCGACAGCTTGCGCTCGATGCCCTGCGGAGTGTCCTCAATGTCTGCAATGGAAAGTGGCGACAGGGATTGGCAAAAGTCTAGAGATATTCTCCTAAAAACGCACCGTAGACAATGCTCTTCATGACATCAACTTGCAGCTCAAAAACATGATTCTCCACGTATTGCAGAAACATGTCATAGTCTAGGGCGCGGTAGCCCAGATACGTGAAGAACGAGGAGAAGCCTTCAGGCAGCGGAAAGGCAATCGATTCCACGGCCAAGCAATAACGTTCCAGTATAAGAAACAGCGAATGCTGTTGAACGCTGGACATCTGGTCACTAAACGAAAAGAAAGTAAAGTTAATTGGGAAACAGCATACTGTTTGTGATTGAAGCTCCTACATCAACTTGAAGCCGCGCGACGTCTCCAGGCGAGCATCTAAGCCGGCAGCGCGACAGACCAGCGAGCACAGCGCACGCGAAAGCTCCAACTGGGCGGAAACAAACTGCGAAGCAACCGCATGCACATGGGCCGGAGCCTGCGAGCGCTCGAAAAAGGTTTCCTTCAGCCAGCGAAAGCCCGAATGTGGCTTCGAGGAATGCTTAACCAGATGAACGCTAAGCTCTCGCAGGTACTAAAAGATCAATGAAAATAAAGCATTTCTTTAAGATAACTTCATACAAAACTCACCACAGAAAGCACGTGCTCCTGCTTGCTGGCCGTACAGCCCTCGAGTTCAATGAAAGGCAGCACCTCGTTGCTAAAGGGGAAGGAGCTGCCGCTGCTGTAATCGCCAAAGCCACTGCTGCCTGCGTCCGGGGTCATGGGTGTCGTGCAGCGAGAAAGTGCCTCTGGCTGGTAGCAAGCCAAGCTAAAGATCAGTTTCTCTGTCACTTGCTCGGCTGCAAAGCGTGGCTGCTCTTGCTTGGCGGACTCGTTGAGCAGCTCCCAGAGACGAGTCCAAATATCTGTGCGATACGGAGACAGTCGCTGCTGTGGCGACAATAGCATCATGTTTGTGTTGTGCAGCGCCTCGTGCGAGATGCCAACGCTGATGTCTGCGACCCGCGCTTGAATGGGCCGCGTGGCAACCGCAGTGGTAAGCGGGAGCAGGCGCATCAGTGGCTTCGCCTCCTCGGGCAGGCCGCGCACGGCGGCTGCAAAGCTGCCGGCAATAAGCGCCTCCTTGAGCAGTGCCACCGTGTCCAGCGAAAGGGGTCTCTCTAATATGCTGCTCAGCAGCTCGGCCAGAACATCCATATCCGAGGAATGGACCAGAAAGTAGTGTATAATGCTGATGCGGTTATCCAGCGAGTTATCATTCCGAAATGTTTCGATTAGATGTGCCTTTGGTACACTCAGCGACACCAAATCCAAGGTGGCTGCATCGAAGGCTAATGCCCCCCATTTCCGCAGCGGCACCAAATGCGTGACGTCGGGAGCACGATTGTTCGCAGCCGGACAGACAATGTGGCATGTGGGCTCGTGCTGCAGACCCACATCCAGCAGATGCACAAAGAAGGCGGACGAGACCAGCAGATGATGTGCACCCTGCAGCGCAAAGGTGGGACGTAACAGGCGCGCCTTATGCCAGGGCACGCCCGGCATGACGCAGTGCAGCACACAGCCGTGATGCAACAGCGAAACAGAGTAGGCAAAGTGAACATCCTGCTGCTGCGGCTGCTTCGTAGCTCCCTGTGCATACTGCGGCTGCATGGGCTGGTACAGATAATAGTGACACACGAAGAACATGCCCGAGCTGTCCGCCAGGATGATCAGATTCAGCGAACTGTCATGCACGCGCAGCGGTACTGCATCGTCATCATAGCTGGGCGCGTTCTCTGCTGCATTTGCGGGCAGCTTTGGCAAATTGAGCGGAATGTTGAGCTGCAGGAGATCGAAAATCAGGAAAAGCTTAATAAGAGCCATTTCTTTCTTATCTGGAGTATGCTTACAACTGTCTCGGTGGGTTGCTTTTCGTTAAACTGAAACGCGGACAGCGTAGGGCTGAGCACCGGCGCAGCCTGTTCCCCAATCTGCTCCCGTTCGTCTAGCAAACTGAGGCTGACTGCCTTTGGCTTCAGGTGTATGTAGTAGAGTGCTTGGCTCTCGGCATCCCACTGAGCCCAGCTAAAGTTCTTGGCTAGCGTCTCATGCGTTAGTATGCTGACGTCTAAGTGCCAGGCGCTGCCCTCTGCGCTGCCCGAGTGTGATGTCGTGGAACTCTGTTTGACCGTGCAGCTGAACTGTTTGATGGCTGAAAGGACCTTCGTTAGGCTGTGCTACTTTGTTCAATGGACGCCAACTTACAATCCTCGTGTGTAAGTACCAGCAACTTGTCCTGCCAGCAGGTGCGCGTCGCGCTCTCCACACGCCACAGAAACTGCGTCATTATTTGGCGAGGCGAGGATTCTGCGGTCAGGCATGTCGGCGTGCCGCCCTCGCTGCTGCGCACCTCAACGACGTACGCCTGATAACGCTGCGCATTCTTGACCACATACGACAACAAGGTTATGCTGCTATTAATGCTCGCCTGGATCACTTCTACGCAGCCTGGCAGGGTCCAGAGCACGCGCAGCTGTTTTTTCGTGGCATGAAAGTGACCAACGCAAGTTTCCCGCTTGCTCGACTCATCCAAATACTCAAATATCCATGAAGTAAGCAGCGAGCCATCCTGCTCCTGTCCCAAAATGCGCCACTCGTTGGCCTTTTCTGCAATTGGAGGAGGTTTATTTCTGGTTAGCGCGACGCTTTATGTGCCGGCTGGAACAGACTTGCCTTTATAGCCCTGAGCGGCCAAGAGTCCGCAAAAGTTGGCGGCCAAGTTCTCTTGACGTAACATACTAGTTTTAATTAAATTAATTTAAAAATTATTTTCCTCTTGCAGCATTGCGCAAAAACTTCACAAGAGCCTCTCGAGAAATCAATAAACACTGCAAGTAAGTTGGCAACGCGGCAATCAGCTGTGAGGGTGGCCACATTTATGTTTTGCAAATTGGTACGCAGCGCGCAAGATATGCACAATAAAAAATCACTATTTCATGCACATCAACATAAATTTTATTTGTTGTCGATAAATATTATAATTATAATTGCAATAAATAACATAAACTATAATATATGATTACATATAAATATGATTACAGCAGCATTGTATATTTTCGCAACATAATATTATGTGGCAACGCTGAAATATATTTTTAAACATGGCGCTAAGCACTGTTATGTTCAATTTTAAGCTCAAAGTGGAAAAAGCGCGATACATTAAAAATGCCAAGTGAAATAATTACCCTGCAACTAGGCCAATGCGGCAATCAGAGTAAGTTTAATCACAAATTTACATTTGTAAAGACTTCTCAATGAAAAACAAACAGTTGGCTTTGAGTTTTGGAAGCGCCTGTGCCTGGAGCATGGCATTTCGCCGGATGGGGTGCTTGAAGACTTTGCGGCCGACGGACACGATCGCAAGGATGTGTTCTTCTACCAGGCGGACGACAATCATTATATACCACGTGCCGTACTTCTAGATCTAGAACCTCGCGTCATTCACAACATCATGAGCTCGCCCTATGCCAAGGTAAGTACATATTGATGGACAGAAATATATATTTGAGAATGTATAACCGATCAATGCAATTTTCAGCTATACAATCCGGAGAACGTCTACTTGTCCAAGCATGGTGGCGGCGCTGGCAACAACTGGGCTTCTGGCTTCAGCCAAGGCGAAAAGGTGCAGGAGGAGGTGTTCGATATAATTGATCGTGAAGCCGATGGCAGCGACTCGCTCGAGGGCTTTGTGCTTTGCCACTCAATAGCCGGCGGCACGGGCTCAGGCATGGGCTCCTACGTGCTCGAACGCCTGTCCGACCGATTTCCGAAGAAGCTCATTCAAACGTACAGCGTTTTCCCCAATCAGGACGAGATCAGCGACGTTGTTGTGCAGCCGTACAATTCGATACTCACCCTAAAGCGGCTGACAAAGTGCGCAGACTGTGTCGTGGTGCTAGACAACACGGCCTTGAACCGCATAGCCACCGAGCGGCTTCATATACAAACGCCCACATTCACCCAGATCAACAACCTGGTGTCTACTATCATGAGCGTTAGCACAACCACCTTGCGCTATCCCTCCTACATGAACAACAATCTGATTGGTCTGACGGCCCCGCTAATTCCTACGCCGCAGCTTCACTTTCTCATGACGGGCTACACGCCGCTGATCACAGACCTCGAGGTGAACAATGTACTGGGTTCAGCTAAGATTCTCATTCGTTTAACATTTATAAATTTGGTCATCCGCAGACCAAGACAAATGTGCGCAGGACAACTGTTTTGGATGTGATGCGCCGCTTGCTGCAGCCCAAGAACATGATGGTGTCATCCACCGCCGACAAGCGACACTGTTACATCTCCATATTAAACATTATACAGGGCGAGGTGGATCCCACGCAGGTGCACAAGTCACTGCAGCGAATACGAGAGCGCAAGCTGGCGCAGTTTATACCCTGGGGCCCGGCTAGCATTCAGGTAGCGCTATCACGTAGCTCGCCCTACGTCCAGACAGCGCACAAAGTGTCCGGCCTGATGATGGCCAATCACACGGGCGTAAGTGCTCTCTTCAATCGTGCTCTGGCCCAGTATGACAAGCTGAAGAAGCGCAACGCCTTTCTGGATCAGTTTCGGCGGGAGCCCATGTTTCAAGATGATCTGACCGAGCTGGATTTGGCGCGCGACACGGTTGACTGCCTGGTGCAGGAGTACGAGGCAGCTACACAGATGGACTACCGACACTGGAGTCCGCTATCAAATGGTGTCAAGGCGTAAGCCCTTTTAAAATACATCTAGCGAGCTTATAAAATGAATCTCATAAATCTGTGAAGTCTAGCTTAGTAGACTGTGATTATCCACTATCCTTAACCATATACAAATAAAAATTAATTAGAAATGGGCGCTGGTTGGAAAGATCTGCATCTTGATGTTTCTTTTAACTGCAGTCGCATTAAAAATCCATCTCCCTCAGCAGACCAGCCATGTAATTCCGCCATAAATCGTTGAAGGCTTTCTGTAGGTCTATTTAGCATTTCTTTGGTACTGGAATCCAACGATCTTTCAGAAATTGCGTATTGTATGAAATAAAAGAAATTTATAGCAAACAATAAAGCATCAGTTTGCATTACCTGTACTTCATTTACCTATTAACCTACATTATTCAAGTATTAACCTACATTGACAGTTTATTTAGCTAGCTAGCAAAGATATTTTTTATTTGAGCTTTCACCGATTATTCGTAAGATTGTGGATATAGGAATTCCAATCTACCTATTTCTAGATATTTCTTAAAATCAGGGCTACGAAAAAAAAATTGGCTTTAAGTCAATGCATCGTCTTTAGGTTCAGTGCGTGAAGCTGATTTTCTACATCCATGAACTCAGACTTGGACTTGAACTTGGTTTGTATCATGTTTTTTATTATTAAATTTTAGATTAAAGATTCCCCTATAATTAAAAAAAAATAAAAACTTAAATTCTGACAATATATTTTCTGTATAAAACTGTTTTAAAATTTGAAAATTACCGTATCAAGAACAACAACCAAATTGGAAACATCTATATTACACAAGCCGACAACGATTTGATCTATTTGGGTAAAAATTTAGAGTTTCAGTTTTTTTATGCTAATCGATAGTACTGATCCTTACGAGTCCGAAATGGTATAAAATTACAAAATCTGACATTATGTGGCCGAGATATTCTAAAAAATCATCATGAATGGTTGAATTTACGAACGAATCGTTTTTTGGTCCGCAACATTTTTTTAACGATCGATTTTCAATTTGCTTGATATTTAAGATCCGTAGGAATTCAAAAATGTATAACATTTCAAGATCAGACGTTATTTAGCTGAGATATTCAAAAAAAACATCAAAAATATTTTGATTTACGAAGGTTGACTTTACTTAAAAATCGTTTTTTGGTCCACAACTTTTTTTAACCCATCGATTTTTAAAATGTTTGAATGCCAATTGATAGTAGGGATCCCTACAAATTCAAAATGGCATAACATTTCAAAATCTGACAGTATTTACCCGAGATATTCAATAAAAATCATCAAAAAAGTTTCGATTTTCGAACCGACCCCGAATTTGAGAAAAAACGTGATGTAACCCCTTGCCATTTTGTTGATTTTGGCCAAAATTTAGAATTTCATATTTTTGATGCCAATCGAAAATACTGATCCTTACGAGTCCAAAATGGTATAAAATTCCCAAATCGGACATTATTTGGCCGAGATATTCCAACAAATCATCAAAAAATGTGGATTTTACTAACGAATCGGTTTTTGGTCAACCACTTATTTTAACCCATCGATTTTTAAAATGTTTGAATGCCAACTTATAGTAGGGATCCCTACGAATTCAAAAAGGTATAACATATCAAAATCTGACAGTATTTACCCAAGATATTCAATCAAAATCATCAAAAAAGTTTCGATTTTCGCACCGACCCCGAATTTGAGAAAAAACGTGATGTAACCCCTTGCCATTTTGTTGATTTTGGCCAAAATTTAGATTTTCATTTTTTTGATGCCAATCGATAGTACTGATCCTTACGAGTCCAAAATGGTATAAAATTCCCAAATCGGACATTA